>JAZKJV010009920.1:0-600000 GCA_037367405.1 Ottelia alismoides
TAATTTAATATTTTATTAATTTACAATATTTCAAGAGTTTTAATGGCATTTTTGTTAGATTTTTAGAGATTAATTTATTAGGTTAAATAAATAGGTATATGTACATTATATACATATTGATACATATATAATATTTATAAGGTTTTATTTTTGTTTATTTTTTATTTTATGAATTTTATTTATATTTTCTAATTCAATTACAATGATTACAATTAATTAAAAATACAATATACACAAATATGGGCATGAAAATAAATACATAAATAATTGTATATAATATACATAGGTACAATAAACAATAGTACCCTAAATAGTCACATTTCACATATTAAGTCTGATTTTTATGAAACAACCTCCATTTGAAAGGTTATTTAATTTGGAGTTCAATGAAAGTGAGTTTGATGAATTTGGAGTTTTGGTGGAGATGATATTGATCTTGTACATTGAGCTTTGTGCTTTTCATAGTGTTGTAATTTACACAATATACATTGATTTTTATTGCAATTATTTTTATTATTTACAAATTTTCTATGCACAAATTTCAAGAAGAAATCATTATTATTTGAGTTGATTTTGGGTATACATAAATTAAAGAAAAGAATGTGTATCATATATAGTAGTGTACAAGTGATAATTGATTTTCTGAATTTTTGGTAGGCCTTATCTGCCCCTACTTTATTCCTTGTCGATAGGTTAAGTCTAGTCCATCTCTTGACGTTAGAGTCATACTGTATTTATTATATATATACAATCTTTATTTTCTTTATTTTATTTATTTATTTATTTTAAGTTAAAATATTGATAAATAGACAATATTTAAACAAGAATTAGGGTTAGCAAAAGGATGGATTTAGTGGTATTTATAGTTGTTTTATAAGGGATTTTAGGCTAAAATAAATGAATAAAATGATGACATGTAGATTCATCATCCCCCTATGCTTTACCTTTGCTAGTTTTTTAGCAAACACTTCTTTGAAGACTAAGTGACTAAAGAAAAAGAAAAAGAATAAAGGAAAAATAAAGAACTTATAACAATAATGAGTATTAAAGTTATCTTCATAAAATCAAAATATGGAATTCGGTCAGACCTTTGGATTATTAGTTTATACGGAATCTTAGTGGGTACCAGATTTGACACTCAACAGCCTCTAGAAACCACACAACTCTGCTCAAGTATCCTCAATAGCCAGGTCAGAATAAATCAACTCATATGCAAACCTTATGACTATGAATCTTTCTTGTACAATGTAAGTGATATGTAGCTCTCCTTGGCTGAAGCGGTAAAAGTCATTCTCTCCAATATGGTGACCCTAATTCGCCAATCCAATACTCTTCCTTGAGAAGCGGGGTATTGCCATTCTAAGTTCAAGTGCAACCAGCCAAAAAAGAGGAGGTGGAGAGAAGAATGGATGGTAGCCAGTGTAGCAACTTATCCTAAGATGCCTGACTAGCGTAGCCAATTCATCTAGATGCAAGCTAATATATATCTGACTTGGAAACTCAAGCTTACTTATTGAATATACAAATGTACATACTCCGTCAAACATTTTATTTTAAATCTGGCCTGCCTACTTTTTTGGAGTCTTTGATTTTTGCAAATTTTTATATATACAAGGGTGCGACATGTACATAATGATTTTTCTTCTTGAGCCAGTAGACTATCCATTTTTTGAAGCTTTATTGGAACCCACAACATTCCGTCGTTAGACCTCGTCGTTGCTGGATCATATTGGGGTACAATGGCCACAAATGTGTGACTTCCGAAGTTTCCATTTGCTTGTGTCTCATGTCGACAAATCCATCCCTCTACCACTTCACTAAGGTGAGCAAAGTGTAAGTGCATGTATGCAAGCTAGGTCATTATCAACAAGAATCATGTATGTGCTCTGAAGTATTCTACTTAGGTAGTCAAGACATTGAACTAAGTCTTTTGGTTCCCAAAGAATTAAGTCTATAGACCCGAAGAATCTCAATTCCGTTTCCTATAAGGTTCCTCTGATATTAAGTGGATTAAGGTTCAACGAGGCTCCATTCTTTGACTTTATTCCAAAGAAGTTTAAGTGTCAATAACATTCTGAAAAATGCACATGCAAATGCAAAGAAATACATACACGTCATTTTTTTGAAAGAAAAAAAGAGAAAAATCTTTTTGAAAAAGTTTTCAAGGAATTTTTGCAATTTTTTAAATACTTTAAACATGTTTTTGAAAGAAGAGGTTAGTAAAATGAATGTATAAGAAATATATACAAGTATACACATAAAGAATATACAAATTTTAAATAAGCTTTTATAAGAATATTTTATGTATAAGTTTGAGATGCAAGTTTTACAAAAGAATTTTATATGCAATAAAGAATTTTATTACAGGAGGATAAGTCATTAAGGTTTTTATATACAAGTAGATTGTACACACACATACATGCATATATATATACACATCCCATAATTTATATCCCACCTGACAAAATAATCTTACAAAAAATTTACAAACTTTTCAAAATATTTTGCTAAAAAATTTATAATAATTTTTCAAAATATTTTCAAAAGTTTTACAATTGTTTTGCAAAGTATTTTACAAAACTTTTACAAATAATTTTACAAACAATTTTTATAATCATTTTTTACAGTATACATAATTTTGATACAGAAAATAATTTACAAACCATTTTGTATAACTCGCTATATGCATTGATAAAGAGCACTCATTGTAATATGAGTACTTAGAGAACTACACAGAACTAGGTCAAATATCTCTGCGAAGAGACCTTGCTCTAATTTATAAACCTGGGAAGTCTAGGGTCGAACACAAGGATATGAGAAATTTTTATTTTATCATTAAGTGTTAAATATTTATGCAATTGATCTAAAAGCTATTTGTATTGGGCATATGCAATATAGAAATGAATGCAATTTTTAAAACATTTTTTTGTATGAAATTAATTTAATTGAAGATAACAACGTACGAATAATACACAATACTCCACAACACAACAAAGCTCCTGAATTTATTGACTAAACATTTAATCAATGATAAGAAATCCCAGAAACAAGTTGAATAGGTCTCAATTCATAAAATTAATCAAACCTTTATTTTTATGTATTTAATAAGAAGAAGTCTCCAAGTAATTAATTAATGATGAACTAATCAAGAATTAAGAGTTTATTTATAGATTAACGATCTTAATCAGTTGGCGATAAATTCATGTATTCAATTATTGAACAATGCAAAATATACTTATTTCAATTCAAAGAAGGAGTTAAATATATCAGTAAAATACCCTAATAGTGAATGCATGAAATAAGCATCAAATGAATTATCCAAACACGCTAACACAGAGTTTTAAACTAACTTTCAAATGAGACCGAACTCACTTCAATTGAATTAAATGAGATCAAATGAAAAGTTATTCAAGATGCAATCCAGGGGCCATAATTGAAATAAAAACATAAAGTTTTTATCACAAACATGTCCAAAATTGGTCTTAAGTACAATAAAAAAGTTGTAGGGGCTATTATGTAATTGTTACAAAATGATAGAACTTATCATAAATATTCGCTAATTAAAATGGTTTTCTTGCAATTAACCCATAGGCACGTGCACTGCATGTGTGTGGAAGGACCAACATGCAAATCTAGGAAAATGGTGTCCAAGTCCTTCGAAATTCCTTGATCATGTGAACATAATCACATGGGGTGTTGAGGTTTGGATGGATAGTGGCTCAGGACACGTGCCTTGTTGATGTGCTTCATGGTTGGCTCGGGTGATCCAAGCCTCCGGTATGAACGGATGCTCCGATCATAGGCTCGAGGAAACCATGGCAAAATCTAGACCCTAGGATCTCACCCAAATTGAGTAGATCCAAGGGTATCTTCTACTTGAAATCTACTCATTCTTCTTACACGTTCGACGGAGGAGCTTGTGCTCTAGCGAACATCTTTCTCCTCCTACGGCCTCCCCACATCGGTTAAAGATTGCTGAAGGCTTTGTAACGACCACGTAAAGTTACCAATGCTATGGAGAAGTACTGAAGGGGTCTCGAGCATTGATTTAATGGCTTGCTCATCGGAGGAGAAGGGTTTACGATCTTCTCCGATCGAGGCCCTGTCATAGAAAGGCCTACAAGTTTTTACATACAATGCCCAACCTATTATGAATCTATCAGATGCTAATGATGTGAGACGGAGGACTTTCTAAGAATGGAATATCTAGCCCTAATGGATCTCCTTAAGGCATGAAGAAGAATCGAAGTGGAAACACAAAATTAAGAAGCGATCGGGATCAACTAGATGTATACGTGAATGAATGGGTTGAGATGAAGAAGCATAACAGATGTACATGTGAATTAAGTATAGTTTTAGAAATATATATCTAGGATTAATCAATTTTACAATAAAATATTTTATAAACAATTTTGCAAAAAAAATGCACAAAAATCATTTTTTTAAAAAATTACAAACATTTTACAACAATTTTTAAATTTTTTTTACAAAATATTTTCCAAAACAATTTTTCAAACAATTTTACAAAAAAAAACTACAAATATTTTTTTAAAACAATCTTTTTATGTAATATCCATATTATTAATAAAGTATGAATTATAGCTAAAGTGTATATATACACAATGTATACAACACCCCCATATACTTAGCTCGAACCATGTCCTCATAGTCACCAAAGAGCTATAAAGGAAGACATAACTCGTGCAAAGTAAAGAAAAGTGAATTGAATCCTATACAACAATGACCAAAAGAATAGAAGGAAAGAATAGAAGTCGGTGATCCCCCTATACTTAGGATGAAATAATCCTAAGTATAGAAGAGTGTACAAACGAGGACAACCAAGGAAAAGAATTAACAAAATCAATGACTCGACTTATCCTCCCCTATAATTAGAGTAAAAGATCCCTATGTATAGATAAAGAGTATCAACAATTTGAAGGACAAGCGAGAGATTAGAAGAAATAAAAGAAAATAAAAACATGAAAGAGACGAAATGAACAACATCATTCCCCCTATACCAAGGGTAAGGATGCCTAAGTATAAGAAACAACAAGAGTTATGAAACGGAATGAAAATGGAAATACTCAACTCATTCACCTCCATATACGTAGGATAGAGTATATTATAAGTGTAGCATACACACAGAAAAGAGGTGAACGATAAAAATGGAAGAAGAAAAAAAACGAATGGATAAATACAAGAGAAAATCAGCTCATGTATCAGAAGCAGAAGATGTCAAAAAGTCATCATCTGATACCACAAATACGGAATCAACTATGGATAGGAATGTATCATGATCTAGATATGTGTACAACAACTGTCCGTATACAACAAATGGTTGTGCATCAGATGACTTCCCAGATATGACAATATTACCATTGTCATGCATAGCTCTCACAATGAACGATCCTGACCATTTGCTTTTTAGTTTGCTGGAAAACAACTTCAATTTAGCATCAAACAACCAAACTTTCTGACATAGGAGAAATTCTTCCTTCTAATGCGTCTATCATGACAATACATGATTTTCTCCTTGTACATGAGTGAATTGTCATATGAAAAATCTTAAAATTCCAGCAATCTGTTCAGATCTAACTTCCTACTCTGTCCTTCTTTCACATAGTCCAAATTGCATACACGGAGTGCCCATAATGATTTGTGAATTAATTCAACTAGCAGGTGGAAAGGTTTTCCATATACCAATTTATAGGGAGACACACCCAATGGAGACTTTTACGTCGTCTGATAAGCCCATAGAACCGAGTCAAGCATCTGGGACCAATTCTTCCTATCTGGACGTACATGTTTTTGCAATATCGTCTTTATCTCCCTATTTGAAATCTCAGCCAAGCCATTAGTCTATTGGTGGTAACGAGACACTACTTTGTGCTCAATGGCATACTCCTTCACAAGCTTCTTGACTTCTCTATTAATGAAATGGCTTCACCCATCTGAAATGAGTATCTTGGGGATCCCAAACTGCACAATAATGTTGTCCTTGAGAAAGGAACACATCGTACAACTATCATTGGCTAGGGTGAGGATAGCCTCCACCCATCTACTAACATAATCCAAGGAAAGTAGGATGTACTAAAATCCCTGTCTGATAGGAAATGGGTCCCTGATGTCTATGCACCAAGCGTCAAAAACATCTGAAATCTAGATATATCTCAAGGGTATGGTATCTTTGGAACTAACGATTCCTCCCTTCTTCTGACAGTCAGTTCAATCTCGAATTAAATCTGTAGCATCCTTAAATAAAGTGGCCACCGTAGGCCGCTCTGTAAAACCTTTGTTGTCGTGTGCTTCCTCAGATGATGCCCACCATATTCTAATTTGTGACAATGCTCAAGTATGTTGGTGTATTCTCATGAGGAATGCACCTTCTCCAGATACAATCCACACCCTCATGAAATAGGTATGGATCCTCCCACTAGTAAAAATGTATCTCGAACAGAAATTTGTCTACCTTGTGCTTCAACTAATCTCGGGAACATTCTTGGAGACAACATAGTTCACAATGTCAATATACCATGGGAGTGAGTCCACATACAAAATGCTCTCATCTAGAAAGGTCTCTGATATGGGAAGAATAGTCTCCTCAGAAGTCTCTACATCTGTAATCTGAGAAAGGTGATCTGCCACAACATTCTTTACTCCAGGTTTTTCTCAAATCTCTAAGTCAAACTCTTAGAGAAGAGGGATCCATATGATAATGTGTGATTTGGCATCCTTCTTTGCATGTAGGTACCGTATGGCAGTATGATCCATGTATACAATTACATGTGAACCAAGGAGGTAAGATCTGAACTTCTCTAATGCAAACACCACAGATAACACCTCCTTCTTTATGACTATGTAATTATACTGTGCCTTATCCAGAGTTTTGTTGTGTAGTGTATAGCAAATGGTATCTAATCCCTTCTCTGCCCTAATATAGCTCCAACTGCAATATTTGATGCATCCCTCACGATCTCAAAGGGGAGAGACCAATTAGGAGGTTATAGGACAAGAGCATTAGTATCCATATCTTTCATCTGGTGAAATGCAAGGAGGACTTTCTCATCAATAATAAACTCAGTCTCCTAGCATAGAAGCTTAGTCAAAGTTCTTGCGATGTTGTTGTTGTCCTTAATGAATCACTATTAATCCAACATATCCTAGAAATAACCTCAACCGCTTCAAATTCTGTCGTGGCTCAAGTTTGGAGATCACATCAATCTTAGCCAGATCAACCTCCATACCATGTTTGGAGACGTGGCCCAATATAATCCCATTGGTCACCATAAAGTGATTCTTCTCCCATGAGAGCACTACGTTTACCTCGCATCAGTGTTGAAGTACTCGGTCTAAATGAGAAAGACATGTGTGAAATCTATCCCCGTAGACCGAGAAATTGTCCACGAAGACCTCTAGAAAACTACCAACCATGTCGTCAAAAATGACAAACATACACCTTTGGAATGTAGTGGGAGTGTTTGACACTCCAAAGGGCATCCTTCAAAAGACATAGGTGCCAAACAGACAAGTAAAAGTAGTTTTCTCTTGATCCTCAAGAGCAATAGCAACCTGGTTATACCCCGAGTACCCATCCAAAAAATAAAAGAACTCTTTCCATGCCAACCTCTCAATAATCTAATCAATAAAGGGCAGTGGAAAGTGATCTTTCTTGGTAGTTGAATTCAGGTGTCGATAATCTACACATACACATCATGGAGTAGGTACACCGGCCGGAATCTCCTCACCACGGTCATTCTTTATGATAGTAATCCCATATTTCTTTGGGACCACATGTAAAGGGCTGACCCACTTGGAATCCGAGATGGGATAAATAAAGGCAACATCACATCATTTCCTGATCTCTTTCATGACAACATCCCGAAGATTTGGATTGAGATGGCACTTGCACTCTCGAGAGGGTTTGTTGTCATCCTCTAAGTAAATATGATGGGAGCACAAAGCTGGACTAATCCCATGGAGACCAAAATATTCCATCCAATGGCCTTACGGTTTCTCTCAAGAACCTTTAGCACACGAGATTCTTTATCATCGGTCAACTGAAAATTGAGAATGACCATAAACATTTGGGGGGGGGGGTCACAAGGAAGTCATACTTAACGTTAAAGGTAAACCCTTCAGATCAAGTGCGGTCTGGATTGACTCTACAACAACCTCTGCAACGGCACTATGATCTGTACTCCTTGAACTGTCCACTGTGGCTACTGTCAGCTCATCAAGAAGTGTATCAGATAGATCTGCAAGAAATGCTCTCTGCTCAGAAAGGAGTGGTGCCTCAGGATGTTCAAAGATCTATGTAAACTCATCAACAAAGGTCTAAGATATATTAGTAATAATCTCACAAGGTGTCTCTCATTAGTGCATATTTCAGAAGTCTCAACAAGTGGCCAATATATCTAAGCGGGAGGTATATCAATAGTGATATCAGAATGAAATGTCAAAGGAATAACATAATGTACCTCCGAATTCTCAGACTGATCCTCATAATGCGTCTCAAACTGCCCATCAACAAACAACTCGGAATGGTCAACAAGGGAACTCAATGTGACTGCACTTTCCAAAAGGTCCATCTGGGAAAGGAACTCCTGGGTGTCCATGAAATCAGTAAATAGATATGTCTCTCAAAACTCGACAAGAAAATAACAGTCCTCAGGATCTAATGTAACTGCTCTTTCTCTCATTTGATGCTGCTGGTGGAGATGATGGCCTAGGATCGGCGATTATTTCAATTTTTACATTGTCACTGTGGGAGTGAAAGATGATCTCTCCAGTACAATAATCCACTACCTCTTTGGTTGTTCGGAGGAACGGTCGACCAAGTGTGAATGGGGTATGGAGTAATGGTGCATAGGTATCCATATTCATAATAACAAAATCAACTGAGAATCTCATTCCTTGCACGCATTACAATATCCTCCTCTAATGTGCCCTCGGCCGCTTGATCGATCTATCAACAAAATGAAGGATCATCCTGGGGGATCTAAGAGGCCATAACCCAAACTCAGTGAGTAGAGAGGATAGAATGAGACTAATGGAGGATTCGCTATCTAGAAGAGTACCATTAAACTCTTGATCAAAGATGTAGCAACGGATGTGAGGTGCTCCCTTATCTTTCATTTTGGGCAGGAGGGTGCCAATGGCATGGACTGTGGCCATGGTCAATATGTGCTTCTTTGTCTTCTCTCATATGTTTTCCTTTTGTTTATGCTTTTGATTATTGACTAATCTGCATTTCATCATCTTTATTCATTTATTTTAGCTTAAAATCAAATATTGTATATATATTACTATTTTAACCTAAAATAAATAAATAAATAAAGGAAAAATAAAGAAAACAAAAGACTATATATATTCATAGATACAGGTTGACCTGAACCTCAACAAAAGGTCATTTCTTGACCTCATCGACTAAGAATAAAATGGGGGGAGGGTCTTTAACCAGAAAATTCAAAAAAATATTTTGTAGATATTTTTCATTTATACTGTGTATATTTGTATAAAACTTACATTATTTTATTTGTCCAAAAATTGAAATGAAATTAAATAATTTTCTTAATGGAAGTTGTAAATAAAAATATTTTCTAAATAATAAAAATAATTGCAAAATAAATCATGTACAAAATAAAAGTAACCACACTCGAAAAAAACCGTAAAACGATAATTGAAGACCACCCCGGCTCAATGTGAACTCGAATTGCTCATTTCCATCATATTCTGAATTAAATTATCTAAAATGGTAATGGTTTCATAATTTTTGGAGTTACAATTTGAAAGACGATTTTCAAGGATGGTTTTTGTAATTTTACCATTATTTATTGTATATATTTATCCATATTTATTTTTATACATAATATATTTGTAAATAATTGTAAATATTTTTAATAAATATTTAACATTAAAAAATTTAAAACACAAAATAACATAATTTCCTTATATAATTATGTCTATAATGTACCCTATGTATATATTATATGTATATAATTAATTTCCTTAAATAACCAAAAAAATTAAATAACTAACATTTATTATTTAAATTAATAAAATGACGAAAATAATTAATTTATTTATGTAAATAATATATCATATGTATATAATTTATTTAATTCCTTAATTAACCCACCATTATGGTGGCTCTTTAAGTTTTTAATATTTATTGTTATTATTTTAATAATTTCGAAAATTATTTTATTAATTCTACCATTAACATCCTTCCTTTTTTTCCTCTCCAATCAAATTTTGAAAAATCATTTTTTTATTATTTATTTGGCTTATGTTCCCTCATTCCCACTTGATCAATCTTTTGGTGAGAGGAGCCTAAGCTCCAAGAGAATTCTTGTTGTAGAAAGGTGCCCAGCCTCCGAGCCGTCCTGTGATAGCGGGACGATCTTTGTCGAGGCCATTACAATATTAATCTGATCCCAGTTGGTTAGATCCAATCCATTTTCTGTCTTTTAACTAAGTATATTTAGGATCAATTTTCATTTTATTTTCGTTGTCAATTTTCAATTTTAGATCATACTTTCACGTAGTTAATCATTTTTCTTAATCAATCTAATCCTATCTGATTTTATATTCACTTATTAATCCGGACACGTTTACGTTCTATCTCACACGATCTCTCACCTCAAGCTACGTACAGTGGTCGGGGAGACTCAATTCTCTTCCATGACAACCGTTGGAACCATTTTCACTCACATTCTCTATTTTTTTATTTTGGATCGAGCCGTCAAGCTCAAGTCGTTGCTTTTATTACAGTCATAAAAAAAGAAAAAAATTACTTACCATTCTTTACAAAAAATACAAAAAATAAGAGTTAAGATGACAACTATCGCCGCTTGGATCCCCCCATCTTACTTCCATCATCGCCTCCCATCTTCTGTTTGTGCGAGCCCCTGATGCGGCTCAGCTTTGACCACTGCACAATCATCCTATTGTGTCGCAGGAGCTCCTCGCCACCATCCTGCACAGGCAGCTGCTAATCGTGGTTTTTGTGAGGGTCTAAATAGGTCTCACATAAGGCAGATACACAGTCGCTGTGGCGACCACTCACGAAATCCCAATTAATCATCAAATAATCCACATAATAAATAAAGGCAATGAGTAGCATGAAGTGAGTCAAAATATATTATTCTCTACTACAAGATGTATATCAAGTAAGCACATAGAGGTCGAACCACAAAGAGCAATATGGGTAGCCTATGGTAATTTATAAACAAAGTGTTTATATATAACCTAGTCATTTATTATGTATATACATATATCTTTTGTGGGTTTTAATTTTTATATATTTTTATATTTTTTATTTTAATTTTTATTTTTATAATTTTATAATTTAATTTTATATTTTCAGATTTTTATATTTCTCTTTCTTTTAAATACATATATATAAGATATATTAGGCTATATATATGCATTTAGAGGAATATATTAATAAATACTAGTAAATATTAACAAAATACAATAAATATTTTTTTAGATTTTATAAGTATTTTTATTGTTTGTATAATTTTTCTGGATTTTTTGCTGATTTTTATGGATTTTTAAAGTAAAAAATATCCCCGATAAGGGATTTAATAAATACTTGAAATTGATTTGAACGTTAAAAATAGTAAATAATCTCCAAAATTACTCAAATTAATTATAAAATATAAATATTTATATAAAGAAAATTATAAAAAAGAAAAACACATTTTTGTGTTTTTTAATGACTTTTTAGATTTTTATAAGATATTTTTAGGGTTTTTAATTTTTAAGAGTTTTCATTTGCCATTTTTAGAGATTTTTGGAATTTTTCAAGATGTTTTTATATTTTTTGGCATTCTATAAGTTAGACAGAACAAAAATGAGCTCCTTTTAATTTTAAATAAATAGTAAAATGCTAAAAATGCAAAGTAAATTCATAGCATGAAAGTACATGCTACAAGGAATCTAACCCTATTTTTGCACAAATTTAGGAACTAGGATGCTATTTTTAATAAATGAAATCCAAGCACCAAAAATACATAAGCTGGCAGGGGCATATTTGCAATTAAAGTAAATATTAGGGGCTCATATGCAAATATGCTAAAATTATACAACATAATTCACAATTTAATGGACAAAAAATAAATACAAAAAGTATCAGGGATATACATGCAATTTTCCCATATCACTTGGAGAACATGTGAGCTGAGCTGGATAGAACCAAAACACAATTACAAGAAGTACGAGGGCCTTTATACAAAATGTTCATCTTATTTATGCATTATATTTTTACTTATAGGACTAAATAATAAACGCAAAAAGAAGGGGCTTACGATATGCAATTTACCCCCTTAAAGCGCAGGATCGGACGACAATTGTTCATTCACTTGACATGTGGTGTCTTCTCTTGCGACGATACCGGCTCGTCGATCTTCGGTGTGGATTTGATCACATGCTTCATCAGACGACTGGAGCATGGCGATGATGGACGGTTGCGATTAGAACTGGCATGCCTCCTCGATCCAACGACCACTGCTATCCTCGAAGAATAAGGAAGAGGACTTCCTCCTCGAGCTTTGTTCTTTATTTCCCCTCTCCCTAGGCTTCTCAAATACTGCAAGGAGGTGTAAAGGCTTCATGGATCCTCTCTGCGGCCGGTGGATGCTTCAGAATGGTTCGGAGCTCACTAATCGAGCCCTTGAGGTTGACTCTTCACAGAAATGTTTTAGAACCACTAAGCTCGCCAGATGGGCTCTTCTTTGTGAGGGACCTGCACCAGTAGACTCATGGGTTGAGGGCAAATTGCCTCGACTTGATTAGGCGTCGAATTAATGGAAGATGGGACGAATGGAAGTGCTCCAACGAGGTGATCGGAGGAGGAGCACAGTGGATTCGATCCATAGTGAATGGAAGGGGGAAAATGGTGCAGCTAGGTGGAGAAACAGAGAGAGAAAGATATGGAGGCGGTCGGGGCGGCAAAGATCGGATGATTACGCAAAGATGAATTCGCCGGAGCTGAGCTCCGGTGAACTGCGCCGATGGATCAACACACTAATCTATATAATAAAAACCAAAACTAAGCATGATAAATTAAATCTACAGCTAAAGGCTGCTCAAAAACAATAAAAGTCAGATCTATACACACTGTGATCGTAAGGAGCAGGGCGTTTCGGAGAGCCCCCGTGGACCTCCCCTTCTCCTTGCTCTGATGCTTCCAATCGTGGGGGAACTTCCCCTATCACTAGTGATTCACACACACATATGAGGACGCACGTAGGATCCTTAATAAGGATCAAAGAAGAAGGAGGAAGGGGATCCTTTATTTATAGACAGTGAGTTTGAGTGATCTTGGGTGGCAGTTATTGACCTAGAGACAGATCGAGAGGATCTAATGATCCCGCGAGATAGATAGATGTGAGGTGGATGATTTTCGTGAAACGCTCGAGGTGAAATAGGGGGGCATCGAAAAATCGGAGAAGAAGAGGGTCTCGAGGTTCTGCCAGGAGTCAGAGTCTAAAGACGAGGAGTTGACTGGAGTCAGCGAATGGGGCACTACGATTGGTCCACGTAGGCACATTACACGCCAAAATTGCCTATTTATTCGAAAATGATTATTACTATTTAAAAATAGTAAAGGATTTTATGAATTTTTTAGTATGAAATAAAAAATTCTTATTATTTTATGTAGTATTTTATGTTGTTATTTATTAGTAGTTAATTGTTAAGGGTATATTTATAGGTATATTCATCCATGTTTTGTATATTTTATTTTTATTTTGTATGTTTCATTTTTTTAATTTATTCTCTTATTTTATAAATTTATAACGTATATTTTAGGTACATAACTATATTTTTATTATATTTTTGTGGTATATTTTGTACACTTAAATAAATAAGGTTATGTATTATGCAGGTATATGTATTGTATTTTTACCTATGTCTTTTTGTATTTTTTCTTTTATGGTTTTATTTTAGATTTATATTTTTAGCAGAATATAAATGATATTTACAAGCTTATAAAAAAAATAAAAGAATAAAGAATGATTTCTCCTTTTATTTTTATACTGGTATTATTATAGATATTTTGCCTAGATACTTATATAGACTTGTTTTATTTTATTTTTTATTTATGATTTTATTTTTGTTTTAACATGTACATGTGTTATAAATGTTATTTACAAAATTTTAAAAATATAAAATTAAAAAATAATGAATAATAAATAAAATGATTATTTTAATCGGGTTTATTATATAATAGGGGGTTCAAAACCTAACTTCCACACCTTAACTCCAAAAAATATGAAACCACCTTCATTAAATAACTTATTAAATGTTATATACAATTAAAGGCGATTTTGATATATTTTAAGTTTTTATTTGAGAAATATAGGTGTGGGAAGTTAGGATTTTGGAATATTATTTAGAGTATAATTTGTATACTGTGTATTATTTTTGTATGAAATCAATTTTGTATTTTTCTTTATTTTATTGTCTACAACTTTCTTGTACAAAGTTTCTTTATTTTAAGTATAAAAGGTATAAAATAAAATAGGTCCCAAAATGAATAATAAATGAATAATTAAAAGGGATTTTAATTGTATAAATGGCCCTTATCTCCCCCTACTTTATTCCTTGTCGACCAAGTCATCGAGATCCCTAGGTCTCAGGGTTAGAGTCATAAAATTATTTCTATATTTTATTCTTTTTCTTTTCTTTTCTTTATTCTATAATTGTGGCAATAAAATAGTATTTTATACACATTTTCTACAACAATGCATGGATGCTAATTTATATAATTTAAGGCTTTTTACATGCATTCACTAGGGATTTTAAGGCCAAAGTGATAGAATAAAGGTGATGAAATGGATTTTCATCAGCCGTCCGCTCACCTTCTGCGCCAACGCATGGAGTAAGCCCTTCCTACGTGAAGAACAAACGCTGTTGCTGGTGCCCTCATCCGTGCCCTCGCGCAAAGAAGCCCACCCTACTCAACTGCTGGAGACACCTTGATCACCAACCCTCGACGAGTCCAGCACCCCATCACCGACCCTCTTCATCCGAAGATCAACGACATCGCCTAAATCTTTCGTTCTCAACCACACACGTCCCTGCATGAAGAAGCCCTCGCTGCCTTAAACCCCCGCCAGGAGCTCATTGTCCTCCTGCACCTCCATTACGTGTCGCCACCACTGCCTTACACTACTATCGCAAGCTCCACACCGCAGTCGTCGTCCAGCCCTCGCCATCCAGATCCGTTGGCTCCCCCTTTGCTTCAATTTAGGGCAAGAACGAAAAGAAGAGTTCATTTGTGAAACGATGTTTTTTGGGTAAATATCAATGAAGCCTCCTAAGTCTTCAGAAATTGCAATAAACCCCTGCCAATTTCCAAGCACATGTAGCGCACGCCTCAAATTTGGTAAATTGCGAAATTCCCCCCTTTTATATTTTAATGCAAAAATAATAAGAATTCACATTTTTGATCCATGTTTTCGTACTCTATTTGCATGCCTTTTTATCATTAAAGTAAATGTTTTTCATGGTCAAATAATTCTAGAAAAAATTTGTTATATTCATGTTGTGTTCCTTTTCATAGTATAAAACTTTCATTTATTTCCATTTGATACTATTAAAAAATAAAAAACATAGCATTTTCCAATATTTGTAATTAAAAATCATAAAAATTCAAGTATTATGTCAAAAATTCTAAAAAAATAGATTAGTATTCTTTTTGTATATTTTATTTCATGTGCTAATTTCACGCATTAGTTATTTTTAAAACCCCAAAAATTTGCAAAATATTATAAATTTCAAAAAAATCTTAAAAAATGTAGAAAATTCCAAAAATAGTGATTCCATTTTGGGTTGTAGATAATTTCTTATGGTTAAAAAATAATCCAATAATTTTTTAGTTTATTTTATATTTTTAAATTGCCAAATATCCTTGCTGTGCATTATTTGTTTTTCTCATCTTTTTATTTATTTTAGAAAACTTAAAAATTTGAAAAATAACTCAAAAATCTAAAAAACAGTAAAGATATATTAAAACACAAAAATATTTTCTTTAGGCAATTTTGATCATTTTTATCATATTTGAAAAATCCAAGAAGGCTGCATTTCTTTCTTATAAAAAATTTTCTTTGAAAAGTCATTATTTTGAAAATTAAAAATTTGCAAAAACTAAAAAATAATAAAAAATAAAAATCAGAAAATAAATAAATATAAAAAATAATAGAAAAATAAAAAAGACAAAGCTCTTACAAAAACCAAGATAGTTAGCATTGGAGTTCCCTATTTCTAGTAATTGATTTTTCAATTATTAGAGTAACCCACGAGATTTGTAGCCTCCCTGAGTTCGATCATTTTGCTATACAGGTAAAATAAATAAAAAAATTCTCTTGCTACAATTTTGTATTTAATTTCAATTTGAGAATTAAATATTTTTTTGGTTATGGATTATTTGGGTTGCGACGACATCACATTTATTCAACAATTCAAAACCCGAAAATCTCACGCTCAACGAAATGGAACCATTGCCGGGGATGCACGGCAAGGGTAGTTAGGTTTTTCATTTGAACTACTATTCTTGGTTGTTACATTCTATTTATATTTTTCTACATTCATTCATTGTTCATATTCATCGTTTCTAACTCATTTATTCTTACTCATATTTTTTATACTTGTGTCTCTTACACATTCTTTCTTTCTTTCCTTTTTCTTGCGAAGGCTCGATGAGTAGGAGTGACTTTCTTAGGAGCGTCAGTGCACTCTAGTGAAGCGGAGGCAGCTTGATACTTCTCGAAGCTGCAAAAGAGTGTAAGAGGAGGATAAAAATTGAGAGAGACCAATAATTTGAGTGTAGATAGTTTTTTATGACACTATATACTTTGTTTGCGGGGTCTTTTTAACCAAGTGCCAGTGCACTTAGGGGGCCTCACCGTTGTTTTCTTACTGTTTTTATCGCTTTTATTTTTATTTGTTTCTTGTGGATTTTTGTTTTCTGACTTTACTTTATTTTGTTTTCTGTGAGTGAAGACTCTGGCTTTAGGTTTTATTTGATTGAGCCAGGTAGTTATTAGGTCCAAAGCCCTAAAAGAATATATGTTCCTATAGATCATTTAGACTTCGGTAAATAATAACTTCGTTCTTCCTGAATAGAAGTTACTGCTTAGGACGGTTCTCGCTTACATTTGCATATAGTTTAGTTTTATTTTTATGTGCGCATCATATTTCATTTAGAGTGCTGGAGTCAGGAAAGCACCTCAATCTCTAGCGTTTTTATCTCATATTTCTCGTGCATTGACTTTTTCTTTTCTCGTGCTCTGTTTTGTGTATATAGGAATAAAGGAAATTGAAAAATATGTTAGACATATTTTTATTCAAAAATACCAAAACAAAAAGTGAAAATTGAAAAATAAAAAAATTGGGGTTGCTAATAGCACTTGGACCCTTAAAATTAAACATTATTGACCCATATCATCATCTTTGGAAAGCAATCCCCTCATTGTATTCACATTTTATTTGTTGCGTATACACTAAGGATTAGTGCCCTAACCCCATGCCTTCCTACGTGTTTGCACAACTTTGTGTTTGATCACCTAACTCGAAAATTGACAAGATAACTGATCGAACCTTCAAGACCTTAACATTGCATTGAGTTGGTGAATTGAGGGTTTGCATTGTGTTTGTTTGTTCTTGGTGTTGAGTTAGTTACGATCTTTTCTCTCTTGATTATTAGTAGTCACATTCTCCTTAATCCCTCCCTACCACCTTAATCTGATTTATATCTTCGTCTTGGTGGAAGCCCCAAGATCTATTCCTTCAGAATGCATTAGTCCTTTGGATGCAGCTCAGATATCTTCAATTTGACAGAACAATGAACTCTCTGATCTGGACCTAGATTTCTATGAGCTTACACATCTTGATCCATTGGATGGTTTTCTATGACTTCGAGAGAGAACCCGTTATTTGAGTATGATCGTTCATTTTCTTCCTGGAATCATCCTGACTTCTCACATATCCTTGAGGGTTATATGTAGACGGTGTGTTCTCTGTACTCGATTTCACTCCATGGTTGTGCATTCGATCTATTGTATCACAAGATCGAACCTTCTGATTATTCCGAGTTTTCTGATTTTTCCGATACTTCTGATCTTTCTATGTTTGATATTTCTTCTTCCTTGATGACCATCACAAGGATGAGCGGACCCTTGAGTTATTCGATGTTATACCTGATCTCTCTTCATTACATGCATCAAATATCTGATTTCTTATCGAGTCTCTTGGTCTTGACCTTCCATACATTTTAGTGATGGTGATTGACGTGGAGGATTCCATAACTGATCCTTCTTTCTCCATGTTCCATTTTTTCAGGTCCATACATTCACTCCATTCTGAATTTGAGACGAAGATTTTGTTTGTGCTGCCGGTGCCTGACTTGACTTTCTCTTCTATTTACCTAGTAGCAGACATCCGCCTGATTGCTTATCTTGGTGTCACTGTTCATACTGTTGACCACATTGTTGTTCTCACACCGAGACAACAATGACAGTACGATATTCACATTACAATTGTCGTCCTGAACCTTGATACTTCATTGTGCTCGCCTTTTCACCCAGCTAGGGGCATAAACTCTAACACTTGTTGAGAGTCACCTCAACAATGTCTACTTTGTATATATGAGTTTAGTCTTGATTTGTTATTTCCTTCTTCCATTTTATTGTTCTGTCTGTATATGTTTGTGCTATACATAGGATGTACTTTATCCTAAGCATAGGGGAGGTGAATGATTTGAGTTGTTCCTATGGTCCTGTTAATCACTCTTGTTGTTGCTTATACTTAGGGATACTATACCCTATGCATAGGTGGAGTGATGTTGTTCATATCATTTCTTTTGTGTTTTTATTCTTTTGATCTCTCGATTGTCCTCCAACTTGTTGATATTATATACTTAGGGCTATTCTACCCTAAGTATAGGAGGCAAGACAAGCCGTTGAGTTTGTCAATTCTTTTCCTCAGTTTTCCCCTCTTGTAAAGTGTTCTATACTCAGGATTAATTGATCCTTAGTATAGGTTTTTAGTTGTTGTTGTATAGCGTTCTTTTCACTTTTCTATACTTAGCATGAGTTATGTCTTCCTTTGCAGCTCTTTGATCACAATGAGGACATAGTTCAAGCTAAGTTTAGGGGATGTTGTACATATTGTATATATACTTTAGACATAACTCATACTTCTAAAAATATCATTACTTTTGGGATATGTATATAAATGCGTAAAATCCACGTGTGTAGATATACTTTGGTCATTACTTTAAACATAACTCGTACTTCTAAAAATATCATTACTTTTGGTATATGTATATAAATACATAAAATCCACATGTGTAGATATACTTTGTATATATTTCTTGCACTTGCATGTACTTTTTTCTGGATAATATTCACATTTAAACTATGTCTGGAATAAAATTGAAGAATGGAGCTTGGTTGGACGTTAATCCATTTAATTTCAGAGGAAATTTATAAGAAATGGAATTAAGACTTTTCAGGTCCTAACGACTTAATTCTTTGAGTCCATAAGTCTATATTCACATGTCATCTAGATTAGTCTAAGTAGAATATTTAAAAACAAACACATGATTCTTCTAGACCATGGCTTATCTTGGACAAGCACTCTACATGTAGCTCTTCATGGAGGAGGTAGTGAGGAGGTAGAATCTTTTGGCTTGGGATAGCACATGGGTATGTAACAACTAGTGGGAATATCCATCTTCCTCTAGGGAGGGTAGTGCATCTCAACCTGATCTAGTAGCATTGAAGTCTTAATATAGGATGCTGTGGGGCTGCAATAATGCTTCAAAAGAGGGATATTCTATTAGCTCTAGAGGAAAAACTCCTTATGTACATGCTGCACCTTGTATATATTTGAAAAAATAAAAACAAAAAAAATACAGAATCTCCAAAATTGAGCATGCTTGATTGAAAAGTAAAATGGCTGCTGGAATGTATATACAAGTAAAGATCTTCAAAGTAATTTTTTTGTAAGCGTGCAGCTGGATGACTTCGCCACACTGGTCATGCATCCAAGGATATGTAGCTACATTGGTTACCGTCCATTCTTTTCTCCATCTTCTCTTCTCAAGCTGGTTTGACTCGAACATATAAGGGAATATCCCCGCTCCTTGAGGAAAGAGTTGCTAGACCAAGATACTAGAGTGACCTTGTTAAGAGTGGTTGTGTCTTTGCTACTTTTGGGATGGGGAGCTATATTTCACTTACACCGTATAAGTAAAGATTCATAGTCATCTGAATTAGTGTATGTAGACTTGTTCTGACCTGACTGCTGAGGTGACTGAATAGGAGTCTTATGGAACTTGAAGGATGTTAGGTTTTAAATCCATTTCATATTAAGGTTTCATCACACCAATAATCTAAAGGTCTGACAGAGCTCCATACTACAACTTTATGAAGACAAGATTAACACTCAATATTGTCCTAATTTCTATATTTTTCCTTTCTTTTTCCTTTCTTCACTTATTCTTTCAAATAAGTGTTTGCTAAGGGACTAGCAAAGGTAAAGCATATGGGAATGATATCTCTGCATTTCATCATCTTTATTCATTTATTTTAACTTAAAATCCCTTAAAACACATGTATATATTACAACATCCATATTCTTACTAACATGCAACTGTGTGTAAATATTGTATATTTATTACTATTTTAACCTAAAATAAATAAATAAATAAATAAAATAAAAATAAAGAAAATAAAAGAATGTATATATGCAATAGATACAGGCTGACCCGAACCCCAAGAGAAGGTGAAGGCTTAACCAGATCGATCAGGAATAAAGTAGGGGGAGATAGGGTCTTTAATTAGAAAATCCAAAAAAATATTTTGTAAATATTTTGCATTTATTTTGTGTATATTTGTGTAAAACTTACACTATTTTATTTGTCCATAGATTGACCTCAAATTAAATAATTTTCTTAATGGAAGTTGTAAATAAAAATGTTTTCTAAATAATATAAATAATTGCAAAATAAAATCATGCACTGAATAAAAGTAAACACACTCAAAAAAGCCGTAAAGTAATTGAAAGACCAATTCCGGCTCCATATGAACTCAAATTGAATCAAACTCACTTCCATTGTATCCTAAATTAAATTATCGTTAAAATGACAGTGGTTTCATAATTTTATAGTTACGGTTTGAAAGACGGTTTTCTGGGATGGTTGTTGTAATTTTACCATTTTATTATTGTATATATTTATCCATATTTATTTTTATACATAATGTATTTGTACAGAATTGTATATATTTTTTAAAAAATATTAAAATAAAAATAAAATAATAAAATAAAAACATAAAATAACATAATTTCTTTATTTGATTATGTATATAATGCATCATATATATATATGTATCATATACAATTAATTTCATTAAATAACCACCACAAAAAATTAAATAACTAACATTTATTATTTAAATTATAAAAGTGATGAAAATAATTTATTTATTTTTTTATTTATTTCTATAAATAATATATTATATGTATATAATTTAATTAATTCTTTAATTAACCCACCATTAAGGTAGCTCTTTAAGTTTTTAATATTGACGATTATTATTTCAATAATTTAGAAAATTATTTTTTTAATTCCACCATTAAGATCCTTCCTTTTTTTCTATCCATTCAAAATTTGAAATTTAATTTATTTTTACCGTTTATTAAAATCCTCTTCCCTCATTCCCATTTGATCAATCTTTTGGTGAGAGGAGCCTAATCTCTAAGAGCATTCTTTTTATAGAAACATGTATAACCTCCGGGCTGTCTGGTGACAGTGAGGCGATCTTCTTCGAGATCATTACGACATTTATCCGATCCCAGTTGGTTAGATCCAATACAATTTCTGTCTTTTAATTAAGTACTTTTAGGATAAAGTTTTATTTTATTTTCGTTGTCAATTTTCAATTTTAGAGGCATAGTTAATAATTGCTCTTAATCGATCTGATCCAATTCGATTTCACATTCACTTCTTAATCCCGACATGTTCATGTTCTATCTCACATGATCTCTCACCTCCACCCACGCACGGTGGCGCAGGAGACTAAGTTCTCTTCCATCACAATCTCTAAATAGTTTTCACTCACATTCTCTATTTTTTTATTTGGGATCGATCCATCGTGCTTGAGTCATCGTTTTATTGCAGGCATACAAAGGAAAAAGGAAAAAAAATCAATTGTTGTTCTTTACAATAACAAATAAAAAATAAAAGCTCGGATGGTGACGAACTCCACCTGGATCCCCCGATCCTACTCCTGTCGCCATCGCCAATCCTCCGTCTGCACGAGAACCTGACGTGGCTCAGCCCCGGCAATCGCACAACCGGCCTATTGCACCATAGAAGCTCCTCTACTATCGTCTTACGCGGGCCGTCCGCTGACCTCCTGCACTGACACCTGGAGCAAGCCCTCCCCACACGAAAAACAAACTCCGCTGTCGGAGCCCTCATCCACACCCATGCATAAAGAAGCCCACCCCGCTCAACTGCAGGAGCCACCTTGCTCGTCGACCCTGACGAGTCCAGCAACCTGTCACCGACCATCTGCCTCTGAAGATCAACTCCACCGCCTAAATTCGTCGTTCTCAACCACCCGCATTCCCGTACGAAGAAGCACCCATCGCCTTAACCCTCCGCCAGGAGCTCATTGTCCTTCTGCAGCTCCACTTAGCATCTCTGCCACAACCTTCCACTACCGTTGCAAGCTCCACACTGCAGTCACCGTCCAACCTTCGCCATCCAGATCTGCCGGCTTCCCCTTTGCTTCGATTTAGGGTAAGAATGAAAAGAAGAGCTCATTTGTAAAATCCTATTTTTTGGGTAAATATCAAAGAAGCCCCCAGTGTTTTTAGAAATTACAATAAAGCCCTTGCCAATTTCCAAGCACGTGTAGCGCATGCCCCCACCTGGGTAAATTATGAAATCCACCCATGTTTATTTTTGTTATATTTTAACGAAAAAATAATAAAAAATTACATTTTTGATCCTTGTTTTCCAGACTATATTTGCATGGTTTTTATCATTAAAATAAATGTTTTTCGTGGTCAAACAAGTCTAGAAAAAAATTGTTATATTCCAACTGTGTTCCTTTTCATAGTATAAGATTTTCATTGCAGTTTATTTCCATTTGCTATTATTAAAAAAATAAAAAACATATCATTTTTCACTGTTTGAAATTAAAAAATCATAAAAATTCAAATATCGTATCAAAAATTCTAAAAATTAGAAAGGTTTTTTTTTGTATATTTTATTTCCTTTGCAAATTTCATGCATTAATAATTTTTAAAACCTAAAAAATTGCAAAATACTAAAAATCTTTAAAAAAAATCATAGAAAATTTTAGACAATTTCAAAAATTGTTATTTCACATTGTATTTGTAGATAAATTCATATAGTTTTTTTCTGGAAAAATAAATCTAATTTTTTTAGTTTATATTTTATTTTTAAATTGTAAAATATTCCAGTTTGTTCACTACTTGATTTTTCCCATATTTTATTCATTTTAAAAATCTTAAATTCGAATAATCACTCAAAAATCACTAAAAATTGTAAAGATATATTAAAACGCAAAAATATTTTCTTTGGCCTTAATTTATCATATACTTGAAAAATCCAAAAAGAATGCATTTCTTTCATATATAAATTTGCTTTGAAAAATAAGCTATTTTCAAAAATAAAAATTTGCAAAAACTAAAAACCAATAAAAATAAAAAATTAGAAAATAAAATATATAAAAATATAAAAATAATAACAAATAAAAAGATAAAAGTCTCACAAAAACCAAGATAGTTAGCATTTGAATTCCCTCTCTATATTAATTGATTTTCCTATTATTAGAATAACCGTCAGGATTTGTAGCCTCCCACAGTTTGATCCGGTTGCTATAAAAAGGTAAAATTCTCTTGTTTTATTTCTGTATTTAGTTTTGATTTGAGAATTAAACAAATTTCTTTGTTGAGGGATTATTTAGGTTGCGACGACATCATAGTTATTCAATAATTCAAAACCCAAAAATCCCTTGCTCAACAAGTACATGCTTCTTTCATTCCCTTTTTGACTGTTGGCATGTACTCCATGAACTTAAGGAGTGAAATCTCTAAAAAGATGTTTTGTAGGATCTCTACCACTCCAGGACCAGATAGTGTTGTTTTTAGTTTTTGAATTTTTTGGTTTCATTCAAAGCTGAAGGGAATGAGACAGAATAATGAGAAACATAAAACTGCTCAATTTCTTTATTCAAAATATAGTCATCATTTACAACAAAGTGATCAGATTGAGTCTGTGTAGTATCACCGAAAACAGGAGTAGAAGAAATAAATTGAAAAATAAGGCAGGTTGCATTTGGTGTTGTAGAAATGATTCCGTGGCAGGTGTGTGCTCCTTCTTTGTTAACTATGGAATGCATCTCTCTTTATTGTTTTTTTGGTATTTTCTGAATAAAGAAGGTAATGGTGGTGGTCATGAAGAAGAAGAAGGTAGTGAAACTCCAAGTTTAGGCTCCGCAATACTGGATCTTTGCATTGTTGGTAAAGAAGATGATGATGTCAATGGATCTCTCTCAGTAGCTCTCTCCAATACTAACTGGCGTGTGGACAGCTACAATATCCTACATCATCTAAGATGAATGGCGTCAGATAAACATTTAAAATCAAGGGACATACTTGTCTCAAGGTTGGATGGATCATGGGCTACCTGCTCCTTGCATATGAAGTTATTAGGATTAGCTTTGATCTATGTAGGAATCAGTGTCTTGGTGGTGGTCAGGTCGTCAAGCGTTTTAGTCAGATCATTCATATTCTTCATCAGCAGGGCAAGCTAATCAAGTATGGGATTCACCAAAGGTGCCTCTGGGTGCTAAATGACTGGATGTCTCTAAGACTAGTAGTGAGGAGGCTACTGGTATACATACTATGGCTATTGATAATGAAGAAGAGGAGGACGTGAATATTGTCCATACGATTCAAACTACTGCTGATATTAATGCTGGAAAAAATATGGATACTGCATCTGCTACTGTCCATGTCTCTAGTTCTTAAAGTGAGGTGGAGAATGAAAGTGAGGCTTGAATTGCTAGTGCTGGGGCTATGGTATCCCTCCCTGGAAGTGGTGGGCAGTCCTATGACTCTATTGGGAACCCAACTAGCCTTTCTCAGATGGACGGGGTTGGTTTCTCTCTCGATGAGAGGTGGAGGTGGAGACTACTGCTGAGGAATATATGAAATCTCATGCTGGTACGATTCAATTTACCGTAAATGCTACTTGACCCGGTCAGGGGTGTGCACATAGTATACGTGCTGAATTGTGGACAGTCCTCTGGTACTCTACCATGTAGAAGTTGAAGAAGTCTGCTCACAAGTAGAGGTATCAGCTGCTGCACTCGCACTCTGACATGCACTGATCGTACTCACAAGAAGCTCCAAATGCATCTCATCCAGATTATCCAGATTTTTTGTCCTCTATTCGATCACTTGAAGCTTCTCAAGCTCCTTGGATCGTTTCTCAATTATGTCCACTTTGGATAGGTGATTTCCTATGATTGTCAGATCTGAATTGTCCACCCTATCCACATCATGTGATGCCATCATGTTGACAACCTTGTGGGGTGCTACAGGAGAAGGTACATGGTGCTTCTGGAAAGCACATTCAGAAGAAAGAGTTGTAGAGCTCTCCACCATCTCCTTAAAAATCTAATAAAGGACATCCTAGTCCTCATTGGGATGGGACCCCCAACCCCCACAAGTGGCATCTATCAGCCCTGGGTTCTCAATGCTCAAACCCCCAAAAAAGTTCTGCACAAGGCTCGTCTTCGGGATGTCATGATGGGGGCATTTCTCCGTCGAGTCTTTGAATCTTTCCCACGCCTCATGAATAGGCTCATGGGACATTTGGGAGAAGTTGGAAATTAAAGATCGCATTTGGTTGGAACGTCCTAGTGGATAGTACTTGTTCAGGAATGCGGACCTCAAATCTTCCCAAGTTGTAAAAAACCCTTCTTAAGTGGTTTAGCCAATGTAGTGCCTTGTCCATGAGACTGAAAGGGAAGGCTGTCATCTTCACTACCTCTAAAGAAACATTCGAGTAGTGCATTGTGCCACAAATGTGATCAAACTGTTGGAGGTGTACATGTGGTTCTTCATTGATGTTTCCATGGAATATTGGGAGGAGTGGTAAAATTGTGGGATTAAGTCAAAATTCCCATGAATTGTAGGGATTCTAATCCATGTATTGGTCTATCCTGCCACATAGCTTATAGGCATCCTTCAAGGTAAGATTAGCCACTTGCTCAATAGGATATTCTCCTCCCCCATTCCCACCTCCTCCAGGGTTTCTATCCCCGCTATCCTTTCCTTTCTATCATTCCTCAGCTCCAAAATAATGTCTCTCAATCTGTCTTGGACGTCAGCCCGTTTCGTCAACTACGCCTGAATGGCCTTTATGGAGGCTAACATCGTGTTGTTGATCTCGCTCTGCTCAACCATGGAAGCTTTACCTTTCAGTGGCATCAAGTGCGTTGTCTTATTTTCTGAAAATGTAAACGACACTGAGTTAGTCCTCAAGAATGGTGGAGTCTCAAATGATAGTTCATGATTAGAATCAATCTTGAACAACAGATTGATCAATGGGGTGAATGGTGAAAGAAAGTGAAATACTCAGGAAGTGAGTCTTCCTGAATAGAAGACGATCGTATCGGAGTGTGAAATTAGTTCGAAAGGCCCAAACGAGAAGTGCTCTAATTCAACATCTTTGATATCAAGAGGAAAGATGCGGGAACACGAGGGTCAACACAAGAAGAAAGTGAGAAAAAGGTGCAACGGGCGCGGAGGGATTTTTACACTAATCAAACAACCACAATGCAAACCCCCGATTCACCAACTGGACACAAGTGGAGAACTTAAAGTTCAGTCTTTTATCTTTTCAATTTTAAGTTTAGTATAGTTTTCAAAAGTCATCATCAATTTCATTCTTAATGAATCTACAAGATGTTGCTTACTACCAAACACACAAGGTGAGTCATTGTTATCGCCCAGTGTGCATACTCAGACCTCCCCCAAACAGCGGTACCATCTTCCTGGGTTGTCGGGTTCAATATCTGGCCCACATGGAGATAAGAGTATTAGCACCCCAAAATGATTTTTTATGATCGGAGGCAAGTGCTTACAGTTGCAACCATACACCGAAAAGTGATGTACATGTACTTAAGGCACAAGTCCAGGGATTTGGGCTCTATCCTTACAGCTACGTCCTCACCCACTCTATCTGGAGGTAAGTACCGACAAACAACGAGGAGTTTACTCTCTCGAAAATAATGATTTTATCCATAACATTAGTTTAGGGCCGAGTTTTCTTTAATAGTCTCAATTTTTATATATGTTGTAAATTTTTTTTGGATTTGTTTCAAGTAAATAGTCTAACGAATTTTCCAATTCCTTGTGATGTTATGTTAGTAAAAAATAGGAAGGAATTTAGAAAATTTGATGTGTGAGGAAATCAACGATGCATGTAGGAGATAGAGGATGCTTACCTTGTCGCCAACACTCTACATGTAGAGTGATCCATGCATAAAATAAAAGTCAAAAAATAAACTAACCTAAATGATGCATGAGAACCATCCTAGAAATAACTTCTTCTATGAGGCAAGAATAAGTTAATTAGACTAAGTCCAAGCTATGCTCTACTCTATAGGTGCAGAATTTCTTGTTTAGGGCTTTGGACCTAATCATTTTCGTGGTTCAAGCAAGATAATAAAACTTATCACTAAGGGCTCAAGCATACTAAACCGCGATAAAGCAAAGAAAAGAAAGTCAACAAAAACAAAATCGGTGTGGTTCCCCAAGTGCGCTTACACTTCGTGAAATAGACCCCGCACACACAAGGTTTATAGTGGCCTTTTAGAAAATATAAAAGAGGGAAGTACCAAATAAATTATGAAAATTTTTTACAAGTATAATAATGGAATAAAAAATGCAAAATAAAACAAAAAATGATTTATGCAAAGAGATCCAAGTGACTGGTCTCCCCCAAATCTTCTTCTCCTCCTCTTACACTCTCCTACAACTTGATGAAGAAACAAGTCACCTCCGCTTCACTCGGATGCGTTGGCGCTCCTAAGAATACCGCCCTCGCTCGTCGGGCCCTCACAAGAAAGTGCTAAGAAAAGATAATGTAAGAAACACAGTTATAAAAATATGAGCAAAAATAAATTGAAAATATACACAAAAATAAAGATAAAATGAATGAATGAAATGAATGGAAAAAAATAAAAAAAGAATATGTGCTAGCAATATAAATAATAAATAAGAAAAAATTACATAAAACTAGAAAGGGAAAACAAGTATCTATATAAACAAAAATATGCACAAGAAAAAGTGATAAAAAAATTAAGACAAAATAAATAAATAAAATAACATGTATATACAACCAAGAATAGCAAGTCAAGAGAAAAACCTAGCTATCCTCACCGTGCCTCCCCGACAATGAAGCCTTTTGTTGAATCTAGATGATCAAGGGTTTGAAATTAATAAATTTAATTGCAGTGTCGTTGCAACCCTGAAAATCTATAAACAAAAATTATTTGTATTTATACACATCTTAAGCTAATTGATAATAAAAAAGAATGTAAGCACGAAAATTGTGAGTGCTATTTATTTACCTATATATCGTTCAAGATCAAACTCAGGGAGGCTTCGAAAATCCTGAAGATTATTCAATTCAACGAAAAATAAATGAAAAGAAAAAGGGAATTCTATGAACACTACTGTTGCTTTTTGTATTTATTATTTTTGCATTTTTATGGAGATTTAATTTTATATTTTTTTTATTTTGTTTTTTGATTGTAATTTTTATTTTTAATTTAGCGAAAGATTTCGTTATTTTTAAAAAATAATGAAATAGTGAATAATGAAAATGAATAAATAAATGAAGCCTCTCTTTTTGTATTTTTCAAATATATCAAAAATAAACAGAATATTTTTGGGTTTTTGGATTTCTGCTACTATTTTGTGAATTTTCCAAAAATTTTAGAAAATTTTAAGGCTTTTAAATAAATTAAAAATGGAAAATAAAGTAAACATAAATAAATGCAAATGTTTTACGCTTTTGAAAATAAGAAATGAAATAAAAAATGGATAAAATATGGGATAATTACACCCATAACCTTGAGTAATTCCTCAATCTCAATCATAACCCTACATAATCGCGAATTACATGGGAAACCCTGAGTAATGCTTAACTCTTACATGACATGACCCTAGGTTATGTTCCGTCTGAAATACCCGTTATACATAACGGTTTCCGTTTAAAAAGACAAAAATACCCTTCCTTCCATTAAAGATTGATCCTGAAATCAGCCTCTGACCGAGACGAACTTAGACACATACCGTTTTTTTATCTCACTTAAATCACAATTAAGAGATTACCATCAGTTACCTTCCCTTCTAATCACAATTAAGTAAATTTTTACCGATCGAATCCAGCTGATTTTGGAAGAAAATCCACCGAAAACCAGAGTCAGAAACAGAGGGTGCAAGCAAATCGTCGTGAACAGAAGAAGGACCCAAAAAGATTTTACAATCAAACTCCAATACCATTATAATAGATTCGAGAAAATCCATAACAGCTCGATCCGATAAGAAACAGAGTCAAGGAACAAAACAGAGCAGTGGCGGAAGCAGAAATTTGGAACCAAAAAAGATTGAATTTTGATGCAAAAACTCCAAGACCAATTAATTTATGCACCAAAAGATCCGATTTGAAGAACAGAGAGCTCATCCCACAACTCTATATATGATACGCTCGCGGGGGTACCGGAGGGATCGGCGAACGTCCTCGCAGGGGGTGTACTCGGAGAACGTGGCGTCGCAGGAGGGGAATTGGGCTGTGGAGGTTGATGTGGAAAGTGGGTCTTCGGTATCGTCTTGACGGTGGTGGGCGTCGAAGTCGAGGGTGGAGTTGGAGGAGGAAGGAAGGCAAGGGAGGACGGTGGTGGTGGTTGTGGTGGTGGTGGGAAGAGGGGAGGCACGGTTGCCGAGGTTGAGGCCGAGGAGGTAGGAGGCTGTGCAGAGGAGGGAGACGACGAGGAGGGGGAGGAGGAGGGGCTTCGAGGTGGAGGTGGGTTCCGTGGCCATGGCTAATGGTGGTGCAGCTCTGGTCTGGAGGGGGTGTTTATAGGGAGGAGGTGTTTCCTTGGGGCGGGGGGTCGGGCTCTTTGTATTTCGGGAGGAGGAGGAGGGGGGGGGGGGGCATCCTCGTCCATACCTGCCGAGGCAGCAGCACCACCGCCGGTCCCTTGATACATCTTGGCAATTATGGGATTGCACAGGTTCTCCAATTCCTTCATCTTGTCCTCGAGATAGCGGTGTCACGTCTAGCAGAAGCAGGTCCTGCACGCTCACGCGCACAGGTGCTCCTCTGCTCGCCCACGCGCAGCTGTGGCTGAAAGCCTCCGCGCGCTCCTCCCCTGCTCGCCACCTTGGTGCTCTCCTCCTCTCCCAACCGCGGCGGAAGCTCAGACCGGGTGTTGCGGCTGACCACCAACCCCACCCCCCACCCCTCTCTTGGGGCGGAAGCTCAGAACCCCCTCGAGTCGGTGCTCGCCCACCCCCCACACTCCTCCCCTGTTCGCGCCCCCTCCCCCCGCGGCGGAGCTCAAAGCCCCCTGGACCACCTGTAGCCGAGGCCACAGTTCGTCCGACCTGAAGTGAGATGGAGGGAAGGGAGCCGGGTGGGGTTTTTTATTGTTTCCTAGCCGTTTGATTAGGATGAGTTAGATTAACTCATTCGTATGGTTGAGTTAAGGTATTAAACTAACAGAGGGTTATGAATGTGAGACGGAGTGATTATCTAGGGTTTCCCATGTAATTCACGATTATGCAGGGTTATGATTGAGATTGAGGAATTACTCAGGGTTATGGGTGTAATTATCCCATAAAATATACACATACATAGAAATATATATTTTTGTATTTTTCAGAAAGGCAATTTATGATTTGGAAATTTCTATGATTTTTTTTATGAATTTTTTTATTTTTTTGGAAGTTTTATGATTTTTTTTGTTTTTATGACGAATAAAAATGCGAAAATGATACAAAAACTAAAAGAAAAAGAAATACACAATCATGGTTTTTTTTAGAATTTTTCGCAAAAGTTTTACATTTTTTTATTTTTTAAGAAAAAGGGAATTTTTGTAAAATTTATGAATTTTTAAAAGTAATAAAAACAATCAAAATGTGAAATAAAAAATTAAGAAGAAATATGTACTTAATAGAGAGCTAGCATGATTTTTATGGAATTTTTAATGTTGTTTTGCTATTTTTTATTTAATTTTTAAAAATAAGATAATATGTAGGTTCAAAGGGGTATGGATGCAAATATTTATAGTTTTTTGGACTAAAAGATAATAAATAAATAAATACGTGGGGTAATTATGCAAATTTTCCAAAAACAATGCATGCGAACGCACCCTGCTGGATTGGACCTAATTATAAATATTTTATTTTCAAGGATCAATCAATAACAAAAAAACATTCATGCCTTTATTGTAATTTTCCCAAAAATCACGTATGAAGCATGCCATGCAGTCTAAATAGGACTAGAATGCAAATACAAGAAATGTTAGGGAAAGAAATGCAAATGTTCAGTTAAAGATAAATAGAGACATGTCCTTACATGACTTATTTGCAAAATGGAAACAAAGCAGGGTATTGGGTGCAATTTTCCCCTTAAGCCCATGTGGCGCTTGGGATGGTTGGATTGCATGAAGCACTAATCTGACAGTCGAGGTTGACACATGCATGGATGGATAGGATTCGATTTGGAAGTAAGATCTACATCAACTATTTGGGGCTCGATCGATGGTCAAGATCTAATGTGGTGGTTGACTTCTAGATCGGATGTATCTGGATAGTGAAGGATAAACTCGGAAGAAGGTCTACTCAATTGAATTTCTATCATCTGATTCTCGCTCGATCTCCACTGGAATTTCCTTTTCAATGGTCGATCACGCTCCTGCACTTCCTCTTTATCGATCCAGTACTCCATCGAGGTCCAATAATTTTCAATCGATGATGTAGAGCTATGGGTATCTACAACTGGAATCTCTGCTCTAGGTTTGGTTCTTCAACTCTAGAAGGTGTCCAATAACCATGAAAGTTAAGACTCACGCTCGGAGGGACTCTCCGGCTGCTTTATTAGTAGCAAAATAAAGAAAATTGTGATGGGGTGAAGATTTCCGATGAGGGTGGTCGAAGAAGAAGTCGATCCTAATATCTGGAGCCATCTGAGGGTGGTCAAATGGTGGCATATATGGAGAAGGTCACGGCGAAGGTATAGGCGTGGTTGGAGTTAAGGGTTGGTGATCAGAATGCTCCGATCATGCAAATCGGAGCTTGGACGAGCTAAGAGGATTTGAGCTTAAACAAGAATTAAAAGGCAAAATTAAAGATATGGAATCAAAGTATAACTAGATGATGTTACCTACAGTGAAGAATCAAATAAAATCAGCCTCGATCTGCTATGGGCGGCGGAGAGGTGATGTGCATGGCGGAGGACTCCGACGGCGTGGTTGGATCGCAATTATAGCACCCTACTTCATGCTCAGGACCAGAGAAGCTCTCCTTTGTCACCAAAGTGTTGCCTCTGTCACTCAGTCTCAGGGAAACAAGGATAAAAATTGGATCGAAATGTGATCGGAGGTGATTTCAAAATATATATAGGAAGTGTCTTCGGTGAGTTTTGAATTTGAAATTGAAAGCGACTTGAGGAGTATTCAATGGAGTGAATGGTCTGGCGATGGAGAAAGTTAATTGGGCTGAAATTTGGAGAAGAAAGCGATAGCTGTTAGTAATTATGGCGTATGGGAAAATTAGGAGACGAGTGTATTGGACGAGATATGTGCTGGCGGAGGGCGTAGATTGAGCATTTGACCCGGGTCAACCTGGGCCGGCCAGTCAGAATACACAGAGGATGAGACAAAATAGGTAAAACGATAAAATTTAAAAAAATGTTAAATAAACTAGTTTAATAATAAAAAATGATTTTAAAAAAAATCAAATAATGTAAATTAATAATATCAAGGATTAAATATAGTTAATTTAGGTGATTTTAAATAATTAAATAAGGTATATATAAGGGTTAAAATAAATACATTGTGCCATTTATAGGTATGTATACCTATATATACAATGCTCCAATTTTTAATTAATTAATTATTTAAATATATACATAATAAAATATTTTATTAATTTACAATATTTTACAATGGTTTTAATGGTATTTTTATTAGATTTTTAGAAATTAATTTATTAGGTTAAATAAATAGGTATATGTACACTACATACATAGTGACACCTATACAATATTTACAAGGTTTTATTTTTTTTATTTTTGATTTTGTGATTTTTATTTGTATTTTATATAAGTCAAACACAATATTTGAAATTAATTTAAAATGTAATATACATAAATATGATCAAGAAAGTCAATACACAGATAATTATATATAGTATACATAGGTATGATAAACAATAGTACCCAAAATAGCCAAATATCACATCATAATTCTGATATTTACGAAAACACCTCCATTTTAAATATTATTTAATTTGGTGTACAATGAAAGTGAGTTTGATGAATTTGGAGTTTTGGTGGAGAAGATACTGATCTTGCAATGTTGAGCTTTGTGCCATTTTTAGAGTGTTGTAATTTGCACAATATACACTGATTTTTGTTGCAATTATTTTTATTATTTACAAAAATTTTTTATGCATAAATTTCAAGAAGAAATCATTTTTATTTGAGTTGAATTTGGGTATGAATAAATTAAAGAAAAGAATGTGTATCATATGTAGTAGTGTACACGTGATAAATATATACAAGTAATAATTGATATTATGAAAATTTTGTATTTTAGGCCTTATCTCCCCCTACTTTATTCCTTGTCGATCAGATCAAGTCTCGACCTTCTCTCGGGGTCAGAGTCAGCATGTATCTATTACATATATATACAGTCTTTGTTTTCCTTATTTTTCCTTTATTTTATTTATTTATTTATTTTAGGTTAAAATATTGATAAATATACAATATTTACACAAGAAATAGGGTTAGTAAAAGAATGGATTTATTGTATTTATAGTTATTTTATAAGGGATTTAATCTAAAATAAATGAATAAAGATGATGAAATGAATATTCATCTATATGCTACTTATTCGCCATAACTTGGATGTTATGCATATCGAAAAAAATGTGTTCGATAATATATTTTATGCAATTATGAATGTTGCTAGACGTATAAAGGATTCAATTAAATTACTATGTAATCGGCCGGAGTTGTATATTAAAGAGTATGGTAATGGAAGAATCGAGCTTCTAGAAGTAAATATACGTTAGACAAGGCACAAGTGAAAAGTGTATGCGAATGAGTTAGTCATTTATAGTTTCCAGGCTGTTACGCATCCAATCTATCAAATCTGGTTGATTTAAAGAGGTTTTGTTTTAATGGAATGTAGAGTCACGACTGCCATGTCTTTATGGAGATACTTTTTCCAATATCATTCAGAGGATTATTATCAAAAAATATTGTGGATGTTCTACCAGATGTTGGTAAATTTTTCAGATTATGTGTTCTGCAAGGCTCCACATGGACGAGATGAGTTATCTTGAAAATATATCCCAGTTATAATGTGCAATTTGGAGAAGATTTTTCCGCCATAATTTTTGATTCAATGGAGCAATCAATGATTCACTTACCACACGAGGCTAAGGTTGGTGGACCAGTTAAGTACAGATGGATGCATCAATTTGAAAGGTAATGGTAAATTTGAAATGTACAACCATTGCACTGCTAGAGGGATTCACTTTCTTCATTACATTCTCTATAGACTTTAATGAAGCCATGAGTTCAACGTTAGATAATCTCATTTTATTCATGTGGTACGATACCACATAATTGGTGAAAAACTTAGGGAGAGATAACATAATGAAGTTAGACTACATGTATGCATCCATCTTAGCCTCGAGAGTCTCCAGCTCTGAGAGTAACCAAAAATTTTGATTACACGTTCTCGAACCAAAGTTTCCTCCTGCATCTTGCATCATATAAGTTCTTTCATGACATTATAGCACCGTGTGTGATTGACATCACCGAACATCTCTTTCAGATTATGCATTATATCCTGGCAGAAGTCCATCTCCACCTGTTGCTTCTGGATTACATTGGATAAGGATTCCACAATATAACACTGGACCAATGTATGATCTTCATCATAATTTTTATTGAACTTAGTTTCTTTCGGTGTGGAAAGGTTTGCGTACTTGTCCTTAGGTATCACAAAAGAAATGCAGTCTGCAATAAGGACAAGATCAAAATTACAGATCCAATTTGAATAATTTGGTCCGGTCAATTGATTGACCTCCAGGAGAATGCTGAGTGGGTTCAAGGATTTTATTGTCTGAAATTAAGAATACAGTATATTAGAATCTATAAATAATTATATATTCAAAATTTAAATATATGATTAAGGATTTTTAATCAAATTAGTCTTGCATTTTCAACTCTAAAAGTTCATTCACCTATTCACTTTCAAAGAAAGAGAAATACTTACCGCTATATCTCTAGCAAGAATTTGAATATCCTTTTCTACCTTTGTTACATACCAATAATATAAGAAACTGTAACTCGGGTAAAAAGATGAGGGAACACATTATGCCTTGCAAGTCCAACTTGCATTTCCCGATTCAGTCTTTAGCACCCGGCCCCACCACCCCTAAGGTGATGTTGCCCCATTCTTAATTGAACCAACCATCAACATGATTAGAACTCATTATGCTCAATCCAATATCACCCCAAGAATACGAGGTATCGATATTGGGGTCACTATGCCTACGACCTTACTCTTTGGAGAAGCAAAGATCGTGATCCATGCGTACTTGTATGCTGGAACTGTCACTTCGGACCTGCATCTGCTACATACAATCCATGGTGATGGAACCCTTCGCCTTGATGGGAGACGATGGATGTCTCATATCATGTTCAAATTTTTTAGTTAATTATTAAGAATCATATTCAAATAATTAATTATTTTAAGGGAAATACAACTCTACTCATATTAGAGTGTTTAACTGGATCTAATTGATTTATTCATATAAATCAATTATCAATCCAATTAAACCAACCAACAAAACAATTAGGGTTTGCTTGATATTACTATATAGTATACACCATCGCAAGTACGTATTATTTTGTATTTTAATAATTACAATGTAACTTGACTTAATATTATTATTCTTTCCTAAAAAATGGATTTGGTCAGTACAAATGAATTAAGCTAAGAGGAAGCATTTCCTTGACATGAAAGGCGTTAATTAGTAAACCATGCCAGCATACCTGGATTAGACACCTTTACCACTCTGATTGAGAATAATAAAAAAAATGCCAATGTACTTAGGTTCTATTGATCAAATTTAATCATCGGTATTATACTGTATAATAATCACTCAGAAATATTAGGCATCTTAAAAATTCTTGAGATCCTAAAATCTCTAAGCATATCAAGCAACCTTGTTTTGTATGTATAAGTTGTCCTACAACTACTGTAAGATAAACTAGGATTTTCATGAAACACACGTTCAATGACCAATGATATTTAATCAATTATTTCATAATTAATAGGCAATGTAATTGATCAAGGCAAATTCAAAATTTGCATGATTTCCATTTATAGACAAATACATTAAGCAAATAAATTTGATGATACAATTATCATTCAACCTATCTCAACTAAATATGGAATATCTACGGCAAACAGAGTCGGAATCACACGAAATAAATTAGAGAGGTTTTTTAGTTTGATTCTCTATATAATACAAGTGTTTATTTAATGTTACAAAATCCTATAGATCCATGAATACATTTAAAAACAATTTCATAGTGGGAACTATTTGAATTCCAACTTTGCACTTTTGGTATCAATAATAGGCTACCATTTTGGAGATATATTTAGACATTCTAAATACATTTTAATAATAAAAAACACGGCTAAACAATGTATAAATAGTACAATTTTATTTTAGAGAAAAACCAATTCGAATCTTACATCCACTGCAAAACAACGAGTCCCCGTGAATCCGAAATATAAAACCTTGATCAACTAGGGTTTTAGATCATATCCAAGACCTGAACAAAGGATTTGATACCACTTGTATGATATGTATAAAACCTTAAGCACATCATAAAAGTGTGAATAACGCATCTTATGCGATCGAGAGCGACTGGTCCTACTAGTTGCTAGGGGCAGCAGAATTTAAAAAAAATAAACAATGAAACCACATGATCCGAGAACACTTCTTGAATAATTTCTTCTAAAATACATGGAATATATAGAAATACCTCCGGAAGATTGATTTTGATCGAAGCCTCCACGAGCGGTCCAAGCGAAGCACAACGACGTGGCGATGACGGGGATCCTCTCTAGGTCAAAAAATGGACGGCCACTTTAGAGAGAGAGGTAGGGGGTATATGATGATGAGATAGACATAGAGAGCTTGTGAATTCTATGATGTGAAATAATATCTAGGATTTTCTCTTCTTTTATAATATTTTGGGAGTTCATGGATCTCAATCCATGGACAACACAAAATCAATGGTTGAGACTGTTTTGCCTTTCTTTCAATGGTCATGATTTTGTTGTACAAAAAAAGCAATTAATTTAATTAAATTTAATGTATTGAATAATTATCAATATAAATTAATTTAATCAAATCAATAGGCATTAAAGGATTAGAAAAGGAGTCAAGCTCCTTCCTATTGTGGGGGATGTGGATGGCCAACTTGAATAAGGATTAGGGTGGTCATCCCCCTCCCTTTGTGGAAGGAGATCTCTCTTTTCCAATTATGTGAGATTGTGTATTTCACACAATCCTTTATCTATTTGCAATAATATTTATTACAAATTATTTCACAAAAATAATTCCAAATTATTTTTTGACAATTACAATCATGACATTGGAAAATTGTGAATCATATTCACGCACCCAAAATAAAATGTAAATTGTATTTTCAATTAATTGTCCAATGTGTATCCAATTCACATCAACATTTAATTTGTAAATACTATTTACAAATAGCCCACTCTAATACTTTATAAATTATATTTATAATATATATGATTAATATAGATAGTACTATCCATATTATTCATATTCATAATAATTAAATCACATTTAGTTATATTGGATCATCATTCTCATGCATCCAAATAATATGAATCACATCCACATTATTCATGATAACTAAATCACATGTAATTATCAATTTCTCAATGATCAGAGATACATTTTCACTATGGAATTGTTTTTGGACTATTTCAAGAATACTGCACTTTTTCCACGGATACTTGGAGATAAGGACATGGCGATTGTACGTTCCACGTATAGTAACTTGGATATTGAGATCATATCTCAAATATAGATCACGGGGACCTCTCATAGATGCTTGATTAAATCAAAGCCGTAGATATGATCTTCTCATTGCATCCACATTCAGATCAATGTCCATCATTTGGACTAAGATTAGATTACTTCTCTATTGAGAGAAGTCACTAAAATCCAAACTTGTTTCATTACTCCCTCGGAATGGAAGAATCATGGTAATGCAATCATTTCTTGATCACATCACCCTCGAGTATTCCTAATACACGTAAATCATGCATACTACAAGACCTAGAATAAGCCTGAAGATTTAGATCAATTTTACATTGTCCTCTTCAGTTTTTTATCATTAAGTTTCTCAATCAGTCATTGGGAGTTGGTATCGATAATATGATTTCCAAAAGCATATGTCATACCTTCAAATTCTTATCATGCTTCTAAAGTAAGATTACCAATCATGGAATTTGATTGGTCCCAATACCTTGAAGCCGCCTCGTCTACCCTTGTTAATTCAATCAAATTAATGGTCAAATTAAAAATCAAGTTCGTTGCAGTTGGGTAATCAAGACGTCGTCAAAAACACCACTTCAATTAATATTTAATAAATGCGAGCGGTAGATTTTTTATTTTACTTGGACAAGCCCAAGGTCGAACTCAGGGAGGCAGCTGTCTCCTTAGGTGAATTTTGAGGTCAGATTTTCAGAGGAATATTTTTGGTCTTTTTTAGCAATTTTTATGCAATAAAGGAAAAGCAATGTAATTTCAAGCCAATTTATAAGTTAATCCAAAAAGGTGATCAATTGAAGTCCAAAACTTATGAAAATTGGCCAAAATATGGAATCTATGAACCTAGGTGTCTACAATTTTCTTTGAAATTTTTAGACTCTGTATGAATTTAATATGAATTAAAAATGAATGCAGGAAGATTTTTACAAAATTATTTTTAATAAATATCAAACCACATTATTTTCCAGATATAAAAATTATGCTAGATGGATATAAGTATGATGAATCCAGGAAAATTAATAAACATGAAATTCTATGTGAATTGGACTTATTAGAAATCAATTAAGAAAATCACGGTTTAATTTATTTAGGCATTGTGATGCGTGCAAATGCAATGATTTTAGAGTAGTTTATCCTACATCTAATGTGATTTTATGATGATTTTTGGAGCAACAAGGAATTTAATATGTATTAAAAGCCACACAGTGGGCAAAATATAGAAAATTTCACCCATTTAATATTATTAAATTCCAGATGACTCACAAAAATAAAACAAGTGTTACACAAGATAGAGAACAAGTTAACCTACAACGTGCAATTTTAGAATTTAAAAATGATGCTAAATGGACACCTAATTATGCGTGCAAAGACAGGGGTCAAAATACAAATACAGAAAATAAAAATTTCTAAAATAAAACATGCTGGCATGGACTTAAATACAATTATCTATAATGCGGAGGGGGTGGATGCAAAATTCCCACAAAGACATACGCTCCTCGCGTGACGCGCCTGGCAGGGACCAATTTGCAATTTCCGAAAGTTATAGGGGCCTTTGTGTAATTTACCCTACCTTCACATGACAATCATGTACGAGGCTAGGAACAAACGTCGATCGAGGCTCGGGCGGAGTCTCAGGTGGCTTAGGAGGCTCGGATCTACCTCGGGTTTGCTTCGGTTACTCCGAGCCTAGGGTCGGGCAGGAGGCTCGAAGTCTTCATGTGGTGAATGCTGGGCGGCTAGATCTGGAGCGATCCAAAGGCAGCAGAGGTTGGAAACGTGGTGCGATCTAGGACCGTCATATCAGATAGATCTAACAATGGTGGGTGTTGATGGAGTGGCGTGATGCAAACCGTCAGATCAAAGCTGATCCGGCGGTATCTGGAGCTGTGGCTGATGGCGACGTGGCGGAGTAGTAGCTGTGGGATCCTTTTGATACAACGGTGGTGGTGTGGGCGACGTGTCGATATTAGGACTGTCGGATTAGGAAGATCCAACGACACATGTGCATCGTCTTCTCTGGTCTGCCGCCTCCTACGGCGGACTTGGCGGGGCTCCGACGATGGGTTCCTTGCTCCGCCTCCTTCGCCAGTGGTCAATGAAGCTCGTCGGCAGCTTCTGATATGCTCGGATCGTGGAGGTGTTAGGGAGATGTCGGAGGTCCTAGAAGTGGCTGGGGAGGTCCTCAGGCCGAAGATGTCGAAGCTCGAGTGACGCTCCAGTGACGTTCCGATCAGTAAAGAGGATTCTCGTGTGAGGTTAGCTGATGAAAAAAATGGAAGAGCGTGCTGGTGGGTCTGTGTGCATGTTCAGTGTGAGGCCTCTAGTGTAGTGGAAGAGGTTAGGTGGTCTTCCTCCGCCGTGGCAGCGGAGCCTTGGTCGGAAGGCGGTTCAGGGTGATATCGGTGGGGATGGACTAGCACGCGAAGATAAGAGCTCCAAGGCAGAGCTCGATGGATGATCGAAGAGATGTAGAATTGATCAGAGAAGTCAGGAAAAAGGCGAGAAGATCGAGATAAAAGAGAAAGAAGATAGGAGGAGAATGGAGGAGTCTACATGGGGTCAGAAGCTCGGAGAAGAGCTTCCTGGTCTTCGTTCAAAGGTCAGTAGCTTCTCAAGCTCGTGCAGCTCGTCGAAGGAGCTATAACACGAAGGAGTTTGTCGTGGATCTCGCCAGAGATGGAACCTGTCATCGCTCGCTTTTAAGCCCAAATCACTATCACCGATAGGTAGAGGGGAGCGCTAGGTTCTCTCCTGCAAGGGCGGATGAGGTGAAAGTTGGCCGGAGGCGGGGAATTTATAGGGAAGATATGGAGGTGAAGGTGATGGAATGGCTGGTGTGTGGAGTTTGCGGAGCGAAGAAGCGGATGTCATGGGGATCATGGTTGTTGGCGATGATGGTGGAGGTGTGGGCTTCATTGTGGAGCGGTCATTGGGTGGAGATGGTACCTGTAGTGGCGGAGAAAATAGGAAGGGGACGGCGAGTAGACGAAGTGGGCAATGTGCGCGAGGAAGGCGGCCAAAGGTATGAGACAATGTCCTGGCCGTTGGATCTCACGATCCAGCGATCAGGAGATGGGCACGCACAAAGGGTAGGATTAGATCCATGGGTCGAGATCGAAGGACGTAGCGACACATGGAGAGCGGATGAGTGGAGCTGATGAGAGGTGGAGATGAGACCTAGCGTAGGATCAGATGGTCAGGATTTAGAGTGGGATGAATGAAATGGATGGAAGCAATCTAGCGGCACATGGTGAACCACATAGCGCAAGGAGGTGGAGGCGGAGATGAGTGGCCGTGATGAGATCTTGGATGATGATCCAAGGGTTGGGGTTCAGGTTGGATTGAATGGCCAAGATCTAAAGGAAGGGGCAGCCATCAGATGGCTATGAGCGTGACGCGTGGCGTTAGGAGAGGGCGACGCTGGAGTGGGCCGCGTGGCGCAATCAGAGGGCACCACGTGGCCTGATCTGGATGGTTGAAAGAAAATGTGAAATAAGGGAGAGAAGATGGCCGAATTTAGAAAAACTCAAAACGTGAATGTTGTAGATCTGATGAGTCTACAGGCTTCATGTTGACCAAAAATAGAAATGTGGTGAAATGAAGTACTAAAATACAAGGGTACAATTTTACATACATACAATGTACAATGGGATCCCAAAACCAAAGTTTTGCATATGAGCTCCGATTTAAATGAAATTGCTCTCATTTTGAAGGTCTCTGAATGTGTATTAATTTAAAAGTGAGTAAACCTAGATCTGATATTGTATGAGAGAGATATGTGTATTCTAAGGTCCATGACTTCCAACTTCGTTTGGGGTTTTATTGGGCAATTATTCAAGTTAGCAATTTTTTGGGATTTTCCTTGTATTATTGTCAGTAACATATACAGTATGGAGTTGATTTTATTAGTTTTGGAGTGAGTATAAAATGTATACAATTAGATGAAATATGGTGAATATTTACAAATGAATTGGGCTTCTTATTTAATGTAAATGCGAATGCTAAAATGCAGATATTACTTATGTGTGCATGAATGCTAATTACGCATTATAAGTGGAAATATGTAGCTAATTACTCGGCAACAAGACTCTCTTTTCATCTTTAAGAGTGATGAATCACAGATTCATCCCCCCCCCCCACAATACTTAAACCTTGCTCATCCCCGAGCAATTAAAATGAAATGCAAAAGTGAAATGAGATTGGGTTCCATACCATGGTTATGAGAAATAGTTGAAAATAAAGCTTGACTTGACCTATGGATTAATTGTGTAGCGGAACCTTATTGGGATCTGAACTTGAGACCTAACAGGCTTCAAGTTCCATAAGTCTTCTATTCAAGACGCCTTAATAGTCAGGTCAGAACAAATCCTCAAACGCAAATTTCTGATGACTATGATTCTTATGTGCACTGTGTAAGTGTAAAGTAGCTCTCCACATCAGAAATGGCTCAGAACCAGCCTCCTCTAACAAGGTAACTCTAATTCCCTGGTCTAGTAACTCTTTCCTCGAGGAGCGGGGTATTCCCTTCTATGTTCAAGTGCGACCAGCTCAAGAAGAGGTGGTGGAGAAAGAATGGACGGTAGCTAGTGTAGCTACCAATCCGAGGATGCCTGACCAGTGTTGCCAAGTCATCCAGCTGCAGACTTCTTGCTAATATACATGCTCCGACAGGTATTCTATTTTCTATCTAGCCTGTCTACTTTTTTTGGTGTTCTTGCATTTTTTCCTTTTTCATTTTTTTTGAACTATATACAAGGTGCAGCATGTACATCAGGAGTTTTTCCTCTTGATCTAGTAGACTATCCCTCTTTTGAAGCATTATAGCAACCCACAGCATCCCGTCTTTAGACGTCAACACCACCAGACTAGATTGAGATGCACTACCCTCCCTAGAGGAGGACAGGTGTTTCCACCTGTGTGCTACTCGAAGCCAAAGGATTCTACCTCTCACCATCTCATCAATGAAGAGCTACGTGTGTTGTGCTTGTCCAAGTTAGGTCATTGTCTATAAGAATCGTGTGTGTACGGAATATTCTCTTTAGACTAATCAAGATGACATGTGAACAAAGACTTGCGGACTCAAAGAATTAAGTCACTTGAGCTGAGAAATCTTAACTCCAGTTCCTATAAGGTTCCTCTGAAATTAGGTGGATTAAGGTCAAATCAAGTCCCTCCTCAACATCCACTCATAACTTGGTTCATGACCCACTAGCTTCTAACTTTGCATATACAAGATATGCAAGTGAGTTGTAGATGACATGCTATGTAGATGAATGAAATGCAAGACTCTTTTTATTTATTTTTAAGAGATGATGTGCAAGAGTAAATAAGACGCCTTTGATTTTGATTGATTTTTTTAGAAAAAAAGTGGTATACCTCTTATGTTACAGCAATTTACAAGAGTTTTATAAGTATTATACAAATTATACAAGTGTTTATACAATATACAAGTGTACATGTATTGTAAAAAAAATTTCACCATTTTTACCCCATCCCGTAATTATTGCATAGTATATACAAAATTACGTTAAAGTACGAGCTATGGGTAAAGTGTATATGTAATATATACACACCCCCTATACTTAGCGTGTGCTATGTCCTCAGAGCACAAAAAGAGAGGAAATAGACATAGCTCGTGCCAAGCGTAGGAGAGCTGAAAGAACAAAAATGTATAGAAGTCATCCTGCCCCCCTATACTTAGGCTCTTTCAGCCTAAGTGTAGAAGAAGATCACAAATGGGGCGGACGAGGTCTAGAGGGGAAGTGGATGAATATATATACCAGATGGGCATCGGTCCCCCCTATACTTAGGCTCAGGTCAGCCTAAGTATAGGAGTATGAGGACCGATGTGATACAGGGGATGTACAGTGAATGGACCCAGGTGACTCTCCCCCCTATACTTAGGATCTCGTCATCCTAAGTATAGTCGTAGATGAAAATATATGAAGTTGGGGTGAGCGATTAGAGTCGCGGGAGGGAAGGGAGGAATGTACAGGAATGGTGGGTATATACAAAGATCGCGGTTTGAATCTTTCTAGATGTTGTTGATGGCGAGAGTTCACTACTGCAAGGTATCATGTACGGCTCTATGTGTATCTGTTGAATCTTTCTCGTGCATGAAGACAATCTCCTCAACATGGACTAACTGTTCATTGGGTTCGATGAAGTGCTTCAACAGTTGTCCATTGACTAGGAATGCTTGTGCGTCCTCTGTGGAATATGGGATTTCAACACATCCACTATCATGCACAGCACGAACAATGAATAGGCTCGTCCACTTGTATTTCAGCTTGCATTGGAAAACCTTCAACCTTGCATTGAACAACCATACCTTCTGTCCAGGAACAAAGGTCTTTAGTCTGATATATCTATCATTCCAACGCTTTACTTTGTTCTTGCACACCACACTGTTGTCGTATGCTCGGTTTCTGACTTTCACGAGCTCATTCAGATCCATTTCTCTCTGTTTCTGCACTAGGTGTGTGTTCCAATTGACCTTTTTGATTACCCACTATGATTTGTGCACTAACTCTGCGGGCAAGTGGCACGGCTTCCCAAATACCATCATGAATGGGGAGCTTCCGAACGGTGTCTTGTAAGTTGTCCTATAAGCCCATAGGACTTGATCCAAGATTTGAGACCAGTCCTTCCTGTCTGGGCAAACAAGCTTCTGCAATATGGTTTTCACCTCACTATTCGACACCTCAGCCATGTCATTGGTCTGTGGGTGGTAAGGACTAGAGACACGGTGTTCGATGCCGTAATACTTCAAGAGCTTCTTCACATATCTGTTCACGAAGTGGTTACCCCCATCTGATATCAACACTTTGGAAATCTCGAACCTAGAGATGATGTAATATCTAATGAATTTACAGACAGTCCTGCTGTCTACGGCTCGGGTTAGGATAGCCTCCACCCACCTTGACAAATAATCTACCGCTAGAAGGATATATTCGAATCCTTGGCTGACAGGGAATGGGCCCATGAAGTCGATGCCCCAAGCGTCAAAGACATCATAAATGATGAAAGGCTGCATCGATATCTCATCCTTGGAACCAATGGTTCCTCCCATTCACTGGCATATTGGGCATGATTTCATTAAGGTGATTGCATCACGAAACAGAGTCGCCCAGTAGATGCCACACTGAAGTACCTTCCATGCGGTCCTCTTCCCAGAGTGGTGTCCTCCTGCCTCCAGAGTATGGCATAAAGAAAGGATGCTATGATATTCTTCCTGAGGAATACACCATCTCCAGACACAATCCGATCCTTCAAAGAAAAGGATCGGATCCTCCCAGTGGTAGTGTCTCGAATCCGACTTCAGTCAGTCTATGTGGCTCTTGGTCCAATCTTCAGGAACTTTCTTGGAGACAAGATAGTTCATGATATTGGTGTACCATGGGAGTGAGTCGACAACAAAAATCGACTTGTCAAGGAAGGAGTCTCGAATCAGCGTATCATTAGAAGCATTAAGATCCTCGAGACGGGAGAGGTGATCAGCTAATACGTTCTTCTTTCAAGATTTATCACGAATGTCCAAATCAAACTCCTGGATAAGAAGAATCCACCTAAGAAGACGCGCCTTCGTGTCTTTCTTTTCCATTAAGTATTGTAGCGCTGTATGGTTTGTGAACACAACTACCTTGGATCTGATTAAGTGAGATCTGAATTTATCCAAGTCAAACACTACCGCAAGCATCTCTTTTTCCGTAACTGTATAGTTACGCTGAGCAGTATCAAGTACTTTGCTTGCGTAGTGCATGGTGCATGGGACGCCATCCCTCCTCTGTCCTAACACAGCCCCAACGACAAAGTCTGAGGCGTCCGTCATGATCTCAAAAGGCAAAGACCAATCTGGGGCTTGTAGGATCGGGGCGTCTATTATCATTCCTTGTAATTTCTTAAAGGCTTTCAAGACATTTGTGATCAACAATGAACTCCATGTCCTTGCCTAAAAGCTCAGTTAGCGGTCGGGCAGTATTAGAGAAATCCTTGATAAATCTTCGATAAAATCCAACATGCCCGAGGAAAGACCTCAACTGTTTCACGTTGGTTGGTCACTGGAGTCGACTGATCATGTCCACCTTGGCAGGGTCAACCTCCATTCCTCTTTGGGAGATGGCATGCCCCAACACAATGCCCTCCGTCACCATAAAGTGACTTTTCTCCCATGAGAGCACCAGATTGACCTCACAACATCGCTTGAGGACTCGGTCCAGATTCCTAAGACAGGAATCGAAGGAATCACCATGGACCGAGAAGTCTACCATGAAGACTTCTAGGAATTCACCGCCCATTTTGGTGAATACAACAATCATACACCTTTGAAAAGTACCAGGAGCATTGCATAACCCAAAGGGCATGCACCTGAAAGCATAGGTACCAAAGGGGCATGTAAACATGGTTTTCTCCTGGTCCTCAGGATCTATGGCTACTTGATTATAGCCCGAGAACCCATCTAAAAAGCAGAAGAATTCTTTCCCCGCTAATCTCTCTAAGATATGATCAATGAATGGTAGGGGAAAATGATCCTTCTTCGTCGCAACATTCAGACGTCTGTATTCCACACAGATGCCCCACGACGTGGGTACCCGTGTCACGATCTCCTCTCCAACTACATTGGTGGTTGATGAATCCACGATTCATCATCTTAATATCTTGATCTTAGCAAAATCCCCAAGTAAAATCCCAAATGAATGTCCATAAAATTAATAAATTAACAAAATGACTCTGATAATAAAATACATTAATTATTGTATATTAGATTGTACAAAATTAATTAATAATAAAAAGCCGCAAATTAAAGTGAGTTTTTCACATGTAAATAGCCCAACACTTCATGTATTTTTACTAATTTCATTTTAACTCCTTTTTGCCTAATTCTTTCTCTAACTTGTTTATAAAAATGTATATAAAAATACAAAAATATAAAACAAATTTCACCTCAGATAAATGCTCCTAGATCCCAAAGAGAAAAAGCCATAAAGCCCAACTTCCAAGCTAAATTACCGCTCCGTATGAACTCGAAATTCACCAAACTCACTTTTAAAGTTCAAGTTATAAAATTATCTATCCAACGGAAGTGGTTTCATTAAAATTGGAGCTCATTTGCAAAAGTTGGGTTCTGGGACCTAGATGTACATTGTATATTATGTATATATTCATTTTTTCTTCATTTTTTATTTTTCATTTCTCATTTACTTAAAAATCCAAAATAGTCATTGTTGTGATGAATTTTATTTATATTATTTTATTATATTATTTCTGTTGTAAATATCTCTTATTAAAAAGACAAAAAAATACATATTAGAAAAGTAAACAAAAAATGTACATGTTGTATGTATTCACTTGTAAATTCACCACTATTTTTTTCCTTCTTTATTTTTTGTTGTATTTAAAGTAGCCTACTTTATTTCACTTTATTTATTTATTTATTTTCCATTCTCTACAATAACCACCAATTCAACTCTATTAATCCATCATTTTTTCCAACTTCCCATTCAACTCCATTAATAATCCAACTTCCCATGCAACTCCACCACCTTAATAACTTCTCATGTATCATCTTTATATACATCTCATTCTCCTCATTTTTACCTTTGATCCATCTTTATGTGAGGAGAGCCTAGTTCCCAGAGTTGAATCGGTGATAGCGACACAACCGCGGTCGAGCGACGACGGCCCTCTCTCCAGTGAGATCCGTTGGTTTTTTGGCCAACATCACAGCCGCAACCGCACGCTGCTCGAGCTCATCGCACGCCGACGATTTGAGCGAAGACCGTGCTCTCATGAGCACTCCATAGGCGATCGTCATCATCGTAGGTAATTTGTCTTCTCATTTTATCTTCTTGTTAGTCTTGCATATTTTTTAACCTATCATATCACCACCATTACATTTTCATTTGTTCCACATCATCCATTTCATCACCTTCATAACCATCATCATAACATTTTTTCCCACATTATTTACCCCCTGTTTAACAAAACAAAAAAATGAAAAAAAAATTGTTTGTTTGTTGTTTAGTTCTGCAGCATTTTCATATAAAAATATCGAAAAAATCAAAACTAAAAAAAAAATAACGCAACAGTAAAAAAAATTAAGAAAAAAATCGAAAAAAAATTTCAACGGGGACAGCAGCGCAACAGCCGCCGCCCCCATCCCCTTAGCCTCCGTTGGCCCCGGCCGGCGGCCTCCTCACCGCGCACGGCAGCCCGTCCACCACCACCCGCACGTGCCGCCGCATGCGGGCCCTTCTCTACCAAGCCGCCGGCCCTGCAGTGCGGCACCGCCGCCCCCCTTTCTCCTCCGCAGCCAGCGGCCACGCCATCGCCCTCTTTCAATGCCCCTTCGCCGACAACCCCCTCACGCCGCCCCGCCTCCACCGCACGGCCGCGCGCGAGCCGTCCCACCTCCGCCTCAGCCCACCGCCGACCACCTCCCTTTTGTTGGGTTCATCTCCAGCAGCTGAAGAAGAAAGGGTGGGTTTATTTTCTATTTTTTTATTTGTAAAAATTGCATTTTCTTTATTTATAGTTTCTGTAACTGCATAATAGTCCCTGTTCATAACTTGCATTGTAATTTTCAATTTCCAGTTTGCACAGATAACCCTGTGTTTCACTGCTAATTTGGATCTTGTTTATGCATCTTTTTGTTCAATGAAAAATGCCATTGTGACGAGCAACTAATTGTCTACATTCTGACTATTTATTTATATTTTTATGAGTCATGGATAATTAACTAAAAATGTTTAACTGAAACTCTGCATATTTTATACAATCTGGACTCTTAAATTTATATCTAACTCACAGTTGCTAAAAAAATTCCAAAAAAATTAGAAATGATGTTTTGATATGTGATTAAGATACTTTCCAAATTTCAACCAAAATGGAGTTATCTTGTGCCTGAAATAAATTATAGAGTGGTTTTAGTATTTGATTTTTAATTAAATCCACATACATCCTTTTCATAAAATTTAAACTCTCCTGGATTGCTTATCTAAATATCTTTATGAGATAATTCGCACTCTAATTAATTTAACATTATGGATTTATTAGAAATTATTTACTCATTGTCACTCTGATTTCACTAAAAAATCCATAAAAATTCAAAAATTCCAAAAATATTATTGTAGTTTCCTTGAATCATGTTTTCATTTTAGTAATTTTTTCATCATTTTTACTTTCTGTTTGTGTGAGAAATTGCGAAAAAAACCTATAAAAAGTATGTATTTTTTATTGTTGCATTTTAACCCATAAAATTCCAAAAAAGTACCTTGCATTCATCTCTGGATTAGGACTCTAGGAAAAATATAATTTTGGTTAAATTGGACTATTTTGACATTAAAGTTAATTTGGCCTTGTTGTATGCTTTCTTAGTGTCGTAATTCACTTGCATTTGCTTTTCACCTTTGTTTTTGCATTAAAAAATAAAAAAACTACGTGGAAATCTAGATCTTAAATTTCAAATTAAACCCAAGTTGTTCCTTTGCCTCCCTGATTCTACCCCGGACTTGCCCAGGATATAAATTAAAGCCGAGACACTCTTCACGGAGATCTTTTCTCCGTTCTGATTGAATCGCTAGGTACACGTACTACAACGTGCCCCAATTATTTAACGTATTTAGCGACTCGTCAGTGGTCGTCTGAATTCCCAACTTTTTCAGGACAACATGGATTGGAGCCACCCATTTGGAGTCAGAGATGGGTTAAATAAAACCCGTGCCGCACCATTTCTCTATCTCCTTCTTCACTACCTCTCGTAAATTTGGATTCAACCGATGTTGGAATTCACGAGAGGGTTGTCTTCGAAGATGTAGGGGGATACACATTCTGCATTGTACTTATTTCTAAGGATCTTGCAAACTAACTCATGCACAAGATCTTCTCCGGAGGAGAGGGAATCATCAGTGCTAGCTGGGTTCTGTTTCCATGACCTAACGGTGTCTACATGAGTAAAATCTGCTTCAGATGAAGAGTACTCAGTGCTAGATTCTGAATCCGGCCTCTGCCACCTATTCTGCTTCATCTCAAGTTCCTCATCTCTGTCTGGAGTTTGGAACTGGATTTTCCCAATCTTGTAATCAAATAAGGCCCCTGCTGTTCTGAGGAAGGGCCTTCCTAATATGATCTGGGAATCTCTCCAATTGCGAGGGGTCTCCATATCAAGGATTGTAAAGTCCGCAATGTACTCCTGACCCTCAACTTTGATGACGATGTTCCTCATTTCTCCTTGGGACCTCTTGGTTGATTTATCTGCAAAATGAAGTAAGGCTCTGGATTTCCTAAGAGGTCCGAGATTAAGCCGCTCATAGAGGGTTGTATGCATTAAGGTAAATGAGGATCCATTGTCAAGGAGAGTGCGTGCAAACGCAGTGTCATTGACATGACTCACCACATAATGTGCACCCATGTCTCTTCGTTTCCTCGGAAACACATTCTTTATTGTGCAAGTAGTGGCTACTGACAAAACGTGTTTCTCAAAATAGCTTTTGGTCTTCTTGCTGACCCTAGTAGGTGTGCATTTAACCTTAAGGTACTTCTGGAATGCAGGTGTCATGTCCACGTACTTGTCAAAAGGGATAGTGACCTTGATGTATTTATTGCAAAACTCTGCCATCTCAAGGTCATCATTTTGTATTTTTCGAGTTTTCTTCTTTCCAGCCTTAAGAGCTCGGGGGAAAGGGATTATTGATGCTAACTCAGATTCCAAAACTGAAAGATTTTCATTGAAATCAGGGACTGAGTTTTGTACATGACTCTGAAACTTAGACTGACTCTGACTCTAACTCTGACTAAAAGGAAATTTCTGCTGCAAAACTGGTGATGCGTCTTCCGCGACTGTTGGGACCTCCTCCTCAGATGGAGGTGCGGGCTCTTCATCAGTCTCGCCGGACTCATTGTTGGTGTGGTTCTCCTGCTTCTTGGAGGACTAAGAAGTCATCTTATTCTGCCGGTGGTGGTGGTGGTGCTGCTTCTCTACCTCCAAGTTCTCCTCAGGTAGAGACTTGGCGGCATCTCCCTCCGGTGCCCATGCCCAATCAGGTACGATCACAGTCCTTCTTCTCCTGAGGGGCATATGATGACATTATCATTCGAAAGGATCTCATGTTCAGATAAAGAATTATCTGAATTGTATACATGATCTCATGGTCGGTTCTGGCCTTGATTCAAGCTATTTAGGTTGGCCTGAACCTGGGCAGGAATTGGGGTCTTTGGCGCCATCTGCTGGTCCTGGGTACGGGAGACATGATTCAAATCGATTCTCATATCCAGGTAATCATTCTGAATCTCTTGGACCCTATCAGTTAGGGTCTGCATCGCCATGGTGAGGGACTCCAATTCACTGGTGGGCTGGGCTTGTAGGTGCTGACTTGAGGATGAGTTCCTGTATTGGCCCTGCTGGCCATGCTGGTACTGTTGCTGATGGGAAAGTGGTGGAGGGCCTTGCTGGCTCGAGTGGAACATGCGCTACTACTGGTGTTGCTGAGGCTGGTACCCTTGTCCGAGTCGGGACTGTACAAAGCGCGGTGCAGGGACGGAGCTATTTTCCTGGTAAGTTAGGAAAGTCGGTGTGGCGGTCGATCTGGAACACTTGTAGAGGCTCCTCATATACTGTCTCCACTTGTGGGGGTGTGTGCTGCTCCTGTTGAGTGTATGTCTGCTCCTCTACCCAGCTACTCTGAGGCCCCGATGCCTATTCGTGTACAAGATGAACTCGGTGTACACGTACAAGTGGTGCATAAGGGGCAGGTAGCCGTATCTTGGCTACCTTCTAAGTCACTTCCTCCACTTGTTTTGGCAATCGCGAGAGAGCCTTAAGTTCAGTGACCCTCTTGTGAATCTGCTCGACCATGGTTAATTTGTCAGCTATTATCCCCATGCTGGGGACGAGGTCGTCCGTCAGATCTGCTATAGTCCTCCTAGTTGTCTCGTTGGATAGGCTTGAAGGCCTGAGATCATCCTGTTTCCGCCATCTGCTCCAGGATCTTCCATACAACATCTTCATTCTTGTTCAGATATCTTCCTCCACAAGCGGCACTCACTAACCCCTTCATCTTTGGGGTCATGCCACAAAACAAGGTCTCGACTAAAATCGCTTTTGTAATGATGTGGCATGGACATTTCTGCGTTAAATCATTGAATCTATCCCAAGCTTCATGGAATGGTTCATTGGGTCCCTGGGAGAAACTCGCAATCTTGGTTCTCATCTGGTTAGTTCTACTAAGTGGGTAGAAATTATTCAAAAACAAGTCCTTGAACTACATACAGGTCGTACATCTCACCCCAAGATTTTAATCAATGTGCGGCCTTATCTCCTATGGTGAACGGGGTGGCCTTCAGCCTGATGTAATCTTTCCCAACCCTAGGGTGACTAAGGTTGTTGCAAACCAGCTCGAAGTCTCTAAGGAAGGCATATGGTTCTTCGTTGGTGTTTCCATTGAACTTCGGCAGCAGGCTCAGAATGTGGAGCTTCAGGTCAAACACTTCAGGGGGGACCTCAAGTACTAGCCAGCTATGTATTTTATTCTCTGTGGGATTGTAGGCATCTACCACGGCTCAATCGATTCCTTCAGCATAAATCACATGTCCCATCCTAGCCATCAATTCTGCATTTAGTTGCTCGGCTCTAGCTAGCTGGGCCAGGAATTGGATCATAAGGTCCTCTCTGTGTTCCTCGTCGTCAAGGTTTTTCTTCGGCATTTTGTCCTCTTTTCCTGGATAAAGAAGATGGTCTTGGTTAGAGGACGTATCAAGTAAGGGATTCTTACCGAGGCAATGGTCTTCCTCAGTGATATCATAGGATATAAAAGCGTTGGTCTGAGAGTTACCACACTGGGTTTGAGGGATCCTGAACTCAAGAGGGTCATGAGCTCAGGTTGGCCCAAGTTGCGCTTGGCTGGTGAAGATGAGCTTCGTGGGGGGCTGAAAGAAAGATTGGTGAATCGGGAGTAGATATCCCCCCAATCAGTGATGGCGATAAGAAGAATCAGGAGTTCTAAGTGTAAGATAGGATTTTACTCCTACCTGAAGCAAGCAATTGAATCCGAACCCTATTTTTTCACACTCAACATGGTAAAGGACTCGAAACCAAGTCTGATTAATCTGGTTGATTTTAAGTATGAATTAATCAGACAAGTAGCAAGGTTACGCGGTCTATTGGGGAGTCGGCTAAAAGTCGGATGCGTCTCCCCTGTTTAACCTGTCTCCTAAGATACCAACGCCCTTCCTTTCTCCGCTCCTATCATTAGCCGAAAGTTCAAGGACCTGCCCCTACCTACCTACAGAGTAGGCAGAGGCTGACAAGGATCTAATTTCGCCCCTATCTACCTACCGGAGTAGGCAGAGGCTACTAGTAACTTGTCGCGGTGCACCGCAATTTCGCCCCTATCGACCTACTGGAGTAGGCGGAGGCTACTTGGCGCTGGTCAGTTGAACCTAAAGCTCAATCGTTGATATTTGATCAGATCGGGGTACATGATATGGAAGGCGTGGATTTTGGCTCTGCCCTAGGGTGCTCACACACTCTAGTACCCTCACTTAGCCTGAAAACAAGGTCGGGGTTAATTTCCCGCAAGCAGAATTTCCGATTTTATTGATTTTTTGGGTCAATTTTGTTTAGTAGTCCCGATTTTAAGTTAGGTGATCACTGATTTAATCCAACCACAAAGCACGCTTATCATCCAGTCCCAATTTCCTTTTTTCCTAAGTTTTAAAAACCAAGAGGAAGGAGTCGAGAAAAGCTGATGCACGATAAAACAATGATGGTATGCAAAGTAAAGAAGACTTACAGTGATCCCTTCAACTTTATGCAGGATGCAGAACAGAATTGAAAACTTTACACTATATGCAAATGCAGACGATAAAATTCGATCCTAGATAGACAGTTCTATTAGCGAGTGAAGCACATATTAAATTTGGATAGATTTGTAGTCTAAGTGCGTCTTTTATGTGTGAAGTGTGGTCCTAAAATTTTACGAGCACAAGCAAGCCCTAAAGTAGCTCTAAGAGACGTACATGCAAACATAATCTACGAAAAAACAATCCACACAACATACGGGGACACATTTCCACTATCTTTACATGCGCGAGTACCCAAACGAGAACTGTTGGAAAAATGCAAAAATAATGAAAAGGGCAACACTTACAAGTCCTCACAATCACTCAAAATATTTAAATGCAAGCTCCACGAAGCGCCTTCGACTCCTTGTTTTCCTCATACGAAAATAAGTTGAGGTGAGATAAAAGACGACACAAAATACACAAAAAATAAACGACAGAGAAATATTAACAAGAAAAGTCGGGAATTAGACTACCTGGAGAGGGAAAATCAAAAACTCAAAATTTCCTAAAAATTTACCTAAGACGTGCCTCCTGGGCAACGGTGCCATTTTGAAGCTGTCTCATCTACACTTGTTAATTCAATCAAATTAATGGTCAAATTAAAAATCAAGTTCATTGCAGCTGGGTAATCAAGACATCGTCAAAAACACCACTTCAATTAATATTCAATTAAATGCGAGCGACAGATTTTTTATTTTATTTAGGCAAGCCCAAGGTCGAACTCAGGGAAGCAGTTGTCTCCTTAGTTGAATTTTGAGTGAATTTTGAGGGCGGATATTCAAAGAAATATTTTTGGTCCTTTTTAGCAATTTTTATGCAATAAAGGAAAAGCAATGCAATTTCAAGCCAATTTTATAAGTTAATCCAGAAAGGTAATCAATTGAAGTCTAAAAATTATGAAAATTGGCCACAATATGGAATGCTATGAACCTAGGTGTCTACAATTCTTTTGGAATTTTTAGACTCCGTATGAATTTAATATGAATTAAAAATTAATGAAGGCAGATTTTTACAAAATTAGTTTTAATAAATATCAAAACACATTATTTCCAGATATAAAAATTATCTTAGATAGATCTAGGTTTGATGAATCCAGGAAAATTAATAAACCTAAAATTCTATGTCAATTGGACCCATTAAAATCAATTAAGAAAATCACTATTTGATTTATTCAGGCCTCGTGATGCGTGGAAATGCAATGATTTTTGGATACAATGTAGAGTAATTTATCCTACGTCAAATGCGATTTTATGATGATTTTTAGAGCAACAAGGAATTTAATATGAATTAAAAGGCATAAAATGGGCAAAATATAGAAAACTTCACCAATTTAATATTATTAAATTCCAGATGACTCACAAAAATAAACAAGTGTCACAAAAAAAACAAGTGTCACACAAGATAGAGGACAAGTTAACATACAAGAAGCAATTTTTAGAATTTAAAAATGATGCTAAATGGACACCTAATTATGTGTGCAAAGACAGGGGTCAAAATGCAAATACAGAAAATAAAAATTGCTAAAATAAAACGTGCTGACAGGGACTTAAATGCAATTACCTATAATGCGGAGGGGGTGGATGCAAAATTCCTACAAAGACACGCGCTCCTCGCGTGACGCGCCTGACAAGGACCAATTTTAAATGTCTAAAAGTTGCAGGGGCCTCTGTGTAATTTACCTAGCCCTCACGTGAGAATCACGTGCGGGTCTAGGCTCAGACTGCGATCGAGGCTCGGGCGGAGGCTCAGGTGGCTCAGGAGGCTCGGATCAGCCACATGTCTGCTTTGGTTGCTCCGAGCCTAGGGTCGAGCAGGATGCTCGGAGTATCCATGTAGCGAATGCTGGGCCGCTAGATCTGGAGTGATCCAACGACGATAAAGGCTGGAAATGTGGCACGATCTAGGATCGTTAGATTAGATAGATCTGACGGTGGTAGGTGTTGTTGGTGTGGCGTGATGCAGACCATCAGATCAAAGCTGATCCGTGAGTATCGGGAGCTGCGGCTGATGGCGACGTGGCGGAGTAGTAGCTGTGGGATCCTCTGGATCCAACGGTGGCGGGGAGCGGGCGACATGTCGAGATCAGGACCATCTGATCAGGAAGATCCAACGACACATGCACGTCGTCTTCTCCGGTCTGCCGCCTCCTGCAACGGACTTGGCGGGTCTCTGACGATGGGTTCCTTGCTCCGCCTCCTTCTCCAGTGGTCGATGAAGCTCGCCGACAAGTCCTGATATGCTCGGATTGATCGTGGAGGTGTCGGGAAGCTGCCGGAGGTCCTAGAAGTGGCTGGGGAGGTCCTCAGGCTGGAGATGTCAAAGCTCGAGTGACGCTCCAGCGACGTTCCGATCAGTAAAGAGGATGCTCCTGCGAGGTTAGCTGATGCCAAAACATGGAAGCTCGTGCTCATGGGAGTGCGCGCGTATGCAGTGTGAGGCCTGGAGTGGAGTGGAAGAGGTTCGGTGGTCTTCCTCCGCCGTGGCGGCAGAGCCTTGGTCTGAAGGTGGTTCAGGGTGATATCGGAGGGGATGGACTAGTGCGCAATGACGAGAGCTCCAAGGTAGAGTTTAATGGATGGTCGAAGAGATGCGGAATCTATCAGAGAAGTCGGGAAAAAGGCAAGAAGTCAAGATAAAAAAGATAAAGAAGATCGGAGGAGAATGGAGGTGTCTACCTGGGTCAGAAGCTCGGAGAAGAGCTTCCTGGTATTCGCTCAAAGGTCGGTAGCATCCCGAGCTCGTGCAACTCATCGGAGGAGCTGCTACACGGCGGAGTTTGCCGTGGATCTCATCGGAGATGGAACCTGTTGTCGCTCGCTTCTAAGCTTAAATCACTGTCATTGATAGGTAGAGGGGAGCTCTAGGTTCTCTCTTGGAAGGGCGGATGAGGCGAAAGTTGGCCGGAGGCAGGGAATTTATAGGGAAGATATGGAGGTGCAGGTGATGGAGAGGCTGGTGTGCATGGAGTTTGTGGAGCGAAGGAGCAGGCGTCAAGGGGATCATGGTTGCTGGGAGTATGGTGGAGGTGTGGGCTTCATCGTGGAATGGTCAATGGGTGGAGATGGTGGCTGTAGTGGCAGAAAAAATAGGAAGGGGCCGGCGAGTAGGCAAAGTGGGAGACATGCGCGAGGAAGGCGGCCGGAGGTAGGAGACAATGTCTTGGCCGTTGGATCTCGCGATGCAGCGGTCAGCAGATGGGCGTGCGGGAACGAGTAGGATTAGATCCGAGGGTCGAGATCGAAGGACATAGCGACACGTGGCGAGCGGATGAGTGGCGTTAATGAGAGGTGGTGATGAGACCTGGTGTAGGATCGGATGGTCAGGATTTAGAGTGGGATGAATGGCACGAATGGAAGAGATCTGGCGGCACATGGTGAACCACGTGGCGCAAGGAGGTGGAGGAAGAGATGAGTGGCCGTTATGAGATCTTGGATTATGATCCAAGGGTTAGGGTTCAAGCGGGATTGAATGGCAAAGATTTGAAGGAAGGGGCAACCATCGGGTGGCTATGAGTGTGACGCATGGCTAGGAGAGAACAGTGCTGGAGTGGGTCGTGTGGCTCAATCAGATGGCGCCACGTGGCTTGATCTGGATGGCTGAGAGAAAATGTGAAATAAGGGAGAGAAGATGGCCGAATTTGGAAAAACTCAAAACATGAAAGTTGTAGATCCCGATATGATCTACAAGTTTCATGTTGATAAAATGGAAATATGAGGTCAAATGAAGTGCTACATTACAAGGGTACAATTATACATACATACATACAGTGTACAATGGGATCCCAAAACCCAAGTTTTGCATATGAGGTCCGATTTAAATGAAATTGGTCTCATTTTGAAGGTCTCTGAATTTGTATTAATATTAAAGTGAGTAGACCTAGATCAGAGATTGTATGAGAGAGATATGTGTATTCTAAAGTCCATGACTTCCAACTTGGTTCGGGGTTTTATTGGGGAATTATTCAAGTTAGCAATTTTTTGGTATTTTACTTGTATTATTGTCAGTAATTTATACAATATGGAGTTGATTTTATTGGTTTTGGAGTGAGTATAAAATATATACAATTAGGTGAAATATGGTGAATATTTAGAAGTGAATTGGGCTTCTTATTAAATGAAAATGTGAATGCTAAATTGCTTATATTACTTATGCGTGCATGAATGATAATTATGCATTATAAGTGGAAATATGTAGATAATTACTCGAGAAGAAGACTCTATTTTCAACTTTAAGAGTGATGAATCATAGATTCATCATACCTCATGAGTGAGCTCATGTCTTCCGATTCGCAAGTGAACTTATATGATCCCTTTGAGAGATCGTATTACTCATATTCCCATTTAAAGCACACCAGCTCGCTGGTATATAGACCTTGATTAGGCCATCAAACCTATCGATCTGCTAAATGTACATACTCAGACATATAGCAATACATCTGTCTTCGGTCAGAGGATGCATGCCTATATCATGATAGTATTAGTTGTCCAGACCTAATCAGGTGAGGAGGGTTTTGTGCTCCACACACGGTAGAAGCGTAGTTGATGTGGCGACCGCTCACAAAGACCAGGCGGCCAAGCAATAATTAACCCACACAATAATATCAAGCAATAAATATGCAAGTGTGAATAAAAAATTATTATACCCGACAATAAACGTGTATAGTGACAAGCATAGTAGGGTATCGAACACATGGAGAGAAGCCAGTGTAACAGGTAGATTATATATAAATAAATAACGAATGAATATTATACGCATATTTTGTACAATATTTATAAAATTAATTAATTAATGAATTTATTAATGTTTTCATGGATTTTTAAATTAAATAAAATAATTCTTATATATATATATTTATTTATTTATTTAGTTTTTAATTTTAAAATTTTTACTTTACTTTTATAACTTCCGATTTTTAATTCTTTTTCTTTTTAATGAAAAATATAAATATTTATAACTACATAGAGAGATATATAATATAGGGTAATATATTAATAAACATGACTGCAGAATATTTTGTGCTTTTTTTATTTTTTCTAATGTTTTTGTGAATTTTCAAGAATTGTTGCTAATTTTTTGGTATTTTTAAAGTCCTAAATAAACAAAATCAGGGACTTTTAATTATGCCAAATGTTTAGGAGATTTAAAAATATGAAATAGAGTCAAAGTTTTCCTAAACTATTTTTAATAGATAATATATAATATAAATAAAATTCAGAGATAGAAATAAATATTTTTGAATTTTTAAAAGATTATTTAGATTTTTTATAAGGATTTTGATGCTTTTAATTTTTTAATGATTGTATTTTCTATTTTTAGGGATTTGTGGTGTGGAGATACAAAATACTATAATAAAGAAAATATTTTTTTGGAATTTTCCAAAAAGTTTTTATATTTTTTTATTTTTAAATGAAAATAGGGACAAAATGTGTTATTTTTTTAATAAATAGACAAAATGCACAAAATTCAAAACTAATTATATAGCATGAAAGAGCATGCGTTCGGGTACCTTATCCTATTTTCCATAAATTTTGGCGCACAGATAATATTTATAAAAATTGGTCAAACATGCACAAAAATGTTTAAACTAGAAAGGACATATTTGTAAATAAAATATAAGGTACGAATTTACAAGCAAATTTCCCAAAACTTTACAACAGATATTTAAATTTTATTTACTACTTTAAAATTTCAAAAATCATGGGTATACTCCTACAAATTGCATAGCTCGCGTGGGGGTCACATGAACCAAGCTAGAGTGGACCCAACTATAAATCCCACAAGTGTGGGGGCCTCGTTGCAATTTTTACACAAAATATATAAATATTTTAATTATTTATAGGATCAAATTATAATAAATAAAAGAGGGGGAGATGCAAATTACCCCCTAACAGGCGTAGATCGGACGACGTATGTTCTTTCACTTGACGTGTGGCACGTCCTCCTCGCACGATGATGTTTCGTACTGTAAGTGCCATGATTAGATTTTTGAGAGAGAATAGAAGGTGGATCGGCCTGGATCGGATGACAGTTGCTTTCCTTGGTGGAGGGCTTTGATCGAACGACTCAAACGTAACCTCGAAGAACATGGAAGAATCATGTTGCTCCCAAGCTTCTGATCGACAAGCAGATGCCTCCTATCTCCGAACATGCTATTATGATGCTCTACAGGTTAGCCTCGATGGTTTGTAGTGGCTCAACGCCTCAACGATTTCCAGAGCTCATCAGTGGAACTCTGGAGGGCAAGGCTACGTGTATGTGTCCAAATGCTTCAAAGACCCCTCAACATGGGTCTCCAAACCTGTAGGTTAGATGAAAACTCTGAAAGGTATGAGCTATCAGATATGTGCCTTTATTTATGATTTTTGGGGTGAGATGAGGGGAAGGCGGAGGTGCTCCATTGAAGGTGTCGAAGGGAGTACCAATGCTCAATCTGAGAAGGATCAAGGGGATCTGATGAATGAAAAGATGGAGAAGCAGAGAAGGAAGAAAATGGGATGGCTTGTGAGGGCTAAAATGAGTTGGAGACGGTGAGATAGAGGTGGATGGAGCTCTAGAGCTCCGGCAAAGTTAATCGATCTATCCCTAGCTAAAATAGAAATAACATAAAATCTAATACGAAATTAAAAGTCTATGACTAAATCTACCTAAAAGGTGAAGACGTATAGCTCAAACTTGGCTCATATGCCAAGGAGCAGAGGCAACCAGAATGCCACCTTAGATCTCCGCCTCTCCTCCTTTTTCCGCTCCAACACCACAGGGATCGCTTGTTGTCACCAGGATACTCGCTTGGTCGAGTGTAGAGGGATTTAGGGTTATAAAAAGGGACTAAATCAGAGGAAGGAGGAAATGGATTTTATTTATAAATATAGAGACTGACACTTATTGAATGGTGATTTACAAGGGTTTTGGGTTATGTTCAAAGGATTTATGGCATTGGCGTCTATCAGAATCGATCGATGATTGATTTGCATGAAGATTAGAATGAAAATAAGCAAGGAGATGCACTAGAAAAATGGAGCAAAATGGGTGAGTAGACGGGTCTGGCACGCCTAGAGGAGAGAGAGGGGAAGCTGACCCCAGGTCAACTAGGGTTTGATTCTGGTTGCTCCACGTGGACCTAATAGAAAAATCCAAGGTTTTAATGCTTTATTAAATAGATATAAAAAATAAATGATTTTATTATTTTTTGGTAAAAACATAAAAATATTTCTTATTTTATGTAGTATTTAATTTATATTTTTATTTATTTTTTCATATGAATTTTTAAGGTAATATTTACATATATAATCATAGGTATATTTACCTATATATTGTATGTTTTATTCTATTTCGATTTGAAATTTTATTATTTTATACTCATAATTTATGTATTTATAACTTATTCAAATATACACATATACGTTTTTATTGTTTTTTCTGGCATTATTTTCATATTTAAATAAATCAAGGTATTAATCATATAGGTATATGCATAGTATATCCATCTATGTTTTTTGTATCTTTTATTTAATTTAGTGTATTTTTAATAGTTTTGTTTCATTCTACATATGTAAATATATTATAGATAATATTTACAAAATTATAAAAATATAAAATAGTGAAAAATATAAAGAATAATTTAAATGAATATTTTCTTCAAGTATATTGAACAATAGGGGTCCAAAACCAACATTTTGTATATTAAATCAAAATTAGGTCAAACCACCTTTATTAAATAGACAATAAAAAGTTATAACAATTAAAGGTGATTTTGATGTATTTTGAGTTCGTATGGAGAAAATATGTGTCTCGAAAGTTGAATTTTGACTTTTTATTCAAAGTGTAGAATGTACTCTGTATATTTTCGTTGTGAAATAAATTTTGTATTTTTCAGTATATTTTTATTTAAAACATTCGTCTGCACAGTTTTTTATTTGAGTTATAAAAAATAAAGAATAAAATAGGTTACAAAAGTGAATTATTGAAGAATAAATAAATAGGATTTTTATTGCATTTTCGGCCCTTATCTCACCCTACTTTATTCCTTGTTAACCTAGGCATCATGATGCCTAGGCCTCGGGCTTTAGGGTCATAAAATACCTTTGGAATTTTATTTCTTTTTCTTTTCTTTTCTTTATTCTTTTATTTTAGCTTTAGACAATGATTTTATCCAATATTTATACAATAAATAATGAATGTTAATTCATGCAAGATAATACTATTTATATGCATTTAGCTAGGGTTTAAAAGCCAAAATGAAAGAATAAAGGTGATGAAATGGACAATCATCACCCCTATACTTGACTTTGCTAGTCCCTATCAAACATATATGCCTATAAGTGCATAAAAATAAAATAAAGAAAAGAAAAAGAAAGAACTTGGATTGATTTTAACTTTTAAACTTGTCCTCATAATATCAAAGTTTGGAGTGCAGTAAAAATTTGGAAGTTCAGTTTGGTTGAAACCTTATTGGGAAGTAGATTTAAAATAAAATAGCCTATAAGTTCCACAAAACTCTACCCAAGTCTCCTCAAAAGCCAGGTCAGAACAGATCGATGTCATACGTAGTCCCTTATGACCTTGTGTTTATCTTGTACAATGTGTGATATTTAGATAAAATGGTAAAAGTTAGTCTTCTCTAAATTAGTGGCCCTAATTCCCCAATCCAACAACTCTTTCCTTGAGAAGCAGGGTATTCCATTCTAAGTTCAAGTGCAACCGGCTCAAGAAGAGGAGGTGGAGAGAAGAATGGGCGGTATCTAGTGTAGCTACATATCCTAGGATACTTGACTAGTGTAGCCAAGTCATTCGGCTACAGAATCACATATATTTGACTTTGAAGCTTGAGCATTCTTATTGGCTATACAAGTATATACATAATCCGACATGAATTGATTTTTCTTTGACTTTTGCCTGTCTATTCTTTTTTAAGTTTTTGAATATGCATTTTTTAATACTATATACAACATCATTTACATAAGGACTTTTTCCTCTTGAACCAGTAGACTATCCCTCTTTTGAAGCTTTATTGTAACCCACAACGTTCCCTCATCGGACCTCATGGATACTGGATCCGGTTGGGGTACAATGGCCACAAATATGAGTCTTCCCATGTTTCCACTGGATTTTGTCTCATTCTAGCAAATCTAGCCCTATCCCACTTCAACTGAGAGTAGCAAAGTTAAGGTGCAGTTGTGCAAGCTAGGTCATTACAACCAAGAGTCATGCATGTGTTCCGAAATCTCTACTTAGGCTGTCAAGATGGTACTGAACCAAGTATCGTGGTTTCAAAGAATTAAGTCTAGCAAACCTGAAGTGCCTTAATTCCAGTTCTTATAAGGTTCTTGTGATTAAGTGGATTAAAGTCCAACCAAGCTTCAATGTTCGGATTTTAGTTAAACTAGTTCAATTATCAATATCAATCTGAAAAATGCAAATGCTATGTACAATGCAAGGAAAATATTTTTTTGTGATGCAATTTTTCAAGTTTTGAACTTTTATGGATTTTGAAAAGTTCTGCAAATTTTTATGGCTTTTTCAAACAAAAAGAGTTTTGTCAAATAATTATGTGCAGATATTTACATGGGAATGCATTTTATTATTTACAAGAATAAGGTGGAGAATATTACACTATGTATTTATAAGGATTTACTTACTATTTAAAGGTTAAAGTGTTAAGTTTGTAAATGATTTTTATTTGTTGAAATCATGTACATAATTCTCAAAATAATTTGAAAAGATTTCCACAAAAATTTTTAAAACTTTATTTTGAAAAACAATTGACAAATAATTTTTAAAAATATTTACAAAATTTGAAAATCATTTTGCAAAGATTTTTTAAATAGTAAGTATAGATTCTTTTCAAAATATTTTTGCAACCATTTTCCAAACCATTTGTAAATAGATTTTAAAAACATTTTATTCAAACAAACAAAAGAAATTTTTACAAATGAAATATTTTTACAACGGTTGAAAACATTTTACAAATCATTTTCCAAAAATCTTTCAAAAGATTTTCTTCAAAGAAATATTTTCTAATCATTTTCCAAACACTTTGCAAAACATTTTTACCTGATTTATTAATCTGTATATACAAGGAAATTTTAATGAATTTTATACAAGTGTGGTATGTACAATTAGTTGATTGTGTTTTAGCCATACTTTTTTATGAAAATCTGAAAGTATGAGTTATGGCTAAAGTATATATAATGTATATACGACCCCCCATACTTAGCTTTTGCTATGTTCTCATAAATCGAAGAGAAATGAAAAGATGTAACTTGTACTAAGTATAAAAGAGCTTATACTATAATGACTCAAGAATAACAAATATGAATCAAAGATAAGTCTATCGTCCCCCCTATATGTAGGATTAACTAATCCTAAGTATATCAGATTGTATTCTTCACGCAGGGAGGGTCATGGGTGGGAGTGAACAGATCAACGACTCGTCCTATCTCCCCCTATACTTAGGGTAACATATCCCTAAGTACAAACGGTAAAATCAACAAGAGAGGAGAGATGTGATGGATAAAAGAATGAATGGTTGGACCCACTTTCTACCCTATACTTAGGATGAAACATGTCCTAAGTATAGCAATGATGACTGAAAGGAATGAAAGAAAGAAGCTAAAGAAAAATAAATAGAAGAAAATAACAAAAGAAAAGAAAGAAATAGTTTTAGAAGAACATTATATGAAGCTTTTGATGTTGTGAGGCGATGCAGATTTCTTCGTTAATCATCACTTGATATGGGTTGACAATGGCCAAGAATGTATCGTGCTCGATATAAGGCTTCAGCAACTGATCGTTGACAACAAAAGGCCATGCATCAGGTGACAAGTCTAATATTAATAAGCTTTAATTGTCACACTCATATTTTACCATGAATGGCCATGTCCATTTATGCTTTATTTTGCCCAGGAATATCTTCAACTTTCTATCGAATAATTATACTTTATGCCCAGTCTTTAAGGTCTTTCGTCTGATGTGCCAGTCATGCCAGCATTTATCCTTCTCCTTGTACATCAAGTTGTTACCATACACATAGTCTCGGAATTCCAGGAGCTTGTTCAGATCCACTTTTCTTTTCTAATCACCTTTATATGAGTCTAGATCACAAATGTTCACTGCTCACAATGATTTATGAATTAATTCAATGGGAAAATGGTAAGGTTGTCCATATACAAGACGATAGAGCAACATGCACAAGAGAGACTTGTAAGCAATACTGTATTCCTAGAGAATATAGTCCAAGATTGGGAACCAATTCTTTATGTTCGTCTTTACAAGCTTTTGCAAGATAGTCTTGATTTCTATGTTTGATACCTCAAGAAAGCCATTGGTATGTGGGTGAAAAGGAGACGTGACTCGGTGCTCGATACAGTATACTTCATAAATTTCATGAACTCTTCATTGATGAAGTGGTTGCTCCTGTTTGAAATCATAATCATTGGTATCCCAAATGATGAGATGATGTTATATTTCATAAACCAACAAACTATACAACTATAAGAGGATCGGGTGGGGATAGCTTCTACAAACTAACTCACATAATCAATGGTAAGAAGGATATATTCGAATCCATGAGTGTTAGGAATGGGCCCCATGAAATCAATGCCGCAAGCATCGAACACATCAGAAATCTGAATGAACTTCAAGGGCATAGAGTCTTTAGCTGTGAGGGTTCCTTCCATTTTCTGGCAATCAATGCAGCCTTTGACATATGCTACAACATCTTTAAATAGTGTAGGCCACCAAAGGCCACATTACAACACAATTACCGACGTTCGGTCTCCAGAGTGGTGTCCATCATATTCGAACGAGTGATAATGCTCGAGGACACTATGATGCTCCTCCTGAGGGATACATCGACTCCAAATACAGTCTACTCCGTCCCTGAATAAGTACGGATCTTCCCGTTGGTAGAAGTGAATGGTGGATAAGAACTTGTCCTTGATCTTCATCCAATCTTGTGGGACTACACCCAAGACGAGGTAATTCACAATATCGGCACACCAAGGGAGTTCTTACACGACAAGAATCGACTCGTCAGGAAAGGTTTCTATGATGGGTGTACTGTTAAGTGGAGGCTCTTGACATTCAATCTAGAGAGGTGATCTGCTACCACATTCTGAACTCCAGGTTTACCTTGATTTCCATGTCAAACTCCTAGAGGAGAAGGATCAATTCGATTAATCTAGGATTAACATCCTTCTTCTACTGTAGATACCGTATTGAAGAGTCGTCAGTATAAATTATGACTTTGGATCTAAGAAGATGGGATCTGAATTTCTCAAGGTTGAAACCACTGCCAACAACTCTTTCTCTGTAATAGTATAATTTCTTTGAGCTTCATCTAGTGTTTTGATGGCGTAGTGAATGTCATAGGGCATCTTATCTCTTCGTTGTCCCGTGGCAGCCCCAACTGCAAACTCTGATGTGTCTGTCATGATCTCATGGGGGAGAGACCAATCAGATGGTTGTAGGATGGTATCTTGAGTGAATAGCTCTTTCAACTGCTTGAATGACTGGAGAACCTGTTGATTAACATTAAACACGATCTCCTTACAGAGTAGCTCAGTGAGAGGTCGGGTGATGCCACTAAATTCCTTGATGAATTGGCTGTAAAAGCCAACATTAGCTAAGAATGACCTCACACCCTTGATATTCGAAGGTGGCTGAAGAATGGCAATAACATCCACCTTTGCCGGGTCTATTTCCATGCCACAATTGGAAACGACGTGGCCCAACACAATTCCTTCAATGACCATGAAGTGGCTCTTTTCTCATGATAGAACAAGATTTACTTCATGGCATTTCTAAAGCACACAATCCAGGCGCTCAAAATAAGAATCAAATATATCACCATAGATCGAAAAGTCATCCATAAACAACTTGAGAAAACTTCCAACCATATCGGTGAAAACTGCAAACATACACCCCGGGAATGTGGTAGGTGCATGCACATACCAAAGGGCATTCTCCTGAAAGCATAAGTGTCGAACATACAAGTGAATGTGGTATTCTCTTAGTCTTCTATGGCGATTGTCACTTGGTTGTACCATGAGTACCCATCAAGAAATCAAAATAACTCCTTTCCAGTCAATCTTTCTAACACGTGATCAATAAATGGTAAGGGGAAGTGGTCCTTCTTCATTGTATTATTCAAGCGATGGTAATCCACACACATAGGCCATGATGTTGGTACTCGAGTAGAAATTTTCTCTCCTCTTTCATTGGTGACCATGGTGATCCCTGATTTCTTTGGAACTACATGCAAGGGACTCACCCATTTGGATTTGAAGATGGGACAAATGAAGTCTATGCCACACCATTTTGTGATTTCCTCCATGACGATGTCCCGCAAGTTAGGGTTCAATGAAATTCTCAAGACGGCTTGTCATCATCTTCCAAATAGATGTGGTGGGAACACGGAGTGGGATTTATCATCCGGATGTCTGATATGTGCGGACAAAGTGCCTTGTGGTTTTTCTTTAGAACCTCAAGTAGTCGAGATTCCTGATCCATGGTCAGCCTGCTATCGATGATGATCGGATATATCTTCTCTGCACCAGCAAGGAAAGCATACTTGAGGAATGCCAGAAGCTTCTTTAATTCATGTTCTGATCGAACTTGATTCTCGAACACTTTGGAAACAATGTTGGTAGGTATTTAATCTGCCAAGATTTTTGAGGTGTTGCTCACCTCGGTCACTCGTGGCTTAGCTGACAGTGTGCTGAACAAATAATCCACGAATTCATTATGTTCAGACTGACATGAATCTTCTGAATAAAAAAGGTCCATCAACAAGTGAGAATAAGTCTCCCAGTTGACATCGGAGCATGTGTCGACTATGCTTTCTAGTCCCTCTTCATGGGAGAGGATTCTCAGGGTCTATGTTTCATTTGAAGACAATTCTGTATCTCTAATTTCTATAATAATATCACAGTCTGCTTCAGACGATGCTGCTATGCTTTCAATAGATACGACCTTTTGTTCACTGATTATATCCATTGTTATTCTGTCGCTGCTCATGGGAAACATGATCTTTCCAAACCTATAGTCAGCAACGGCCTATAAAGTTCACAGTAATGGTTGGACATGAATAATGGGTATGGAGTAATGGGGCTGGAGGGTCCATATCAAGGACTACAAAATTAACAGGAAACTGCATGTCCTGTACCATTACGACAATGTCCTCCAACAAACCTCAAGGTCACTTGTTTGATTGATCGGTGAACTGAAGGATCATCTTTGTAGATTTCAACTGACCCAACTCGAATTCATGAAGTAATGATGAAGGCATGAGGTTGATTGAAGAGTTGTTATCAAGCAGAGTTTGCTCGAAGACCTGGTCAAAAATCTCGCATCTGATTAAAGGTGCACCATTGTCTGGTTTATTTTCTGGGAGATTGCTAATTGTTGCAACTATAGACATGGTAAAGACATGCTTCTCTACTTCGTGGTGGTTCTTGCGGGGAAGATTCCTTGATGTACATGCATCTTATAATCCATTCTAGACTACATGATATATTACACGGCTTTCATTAAAAGCAATTCAACAATCATGTTTTAATGATCTTTGCAACACATAATTAGATAATACACTTTTTCATTTTGTAATTTTTTTGGATTTATCAATTGCATTAGGAAAAGGAATATGTACAGAACTGAAATAAAATGTATTATTCTTAATTACGTCAGTATTCACGTCCATAACATCTTGTACAACTGGACTACAAAATGGTGGACAATCTTGAGAATGGGGTGACATCCAAAAACTGCAACCTCTTCTCCATCAACTGGCACCGCATCGGTTGCTGGAGTTAACACTTCCACAACTGGCACATCTTCCCTTTGATTGCAATCATTTTTTGGTCTTTTTCATTTTTTTGATTTTTTGTTCTTTTCTTGATTGTGGCGAATAGGCTGCGTCTCCTCCTTCTCCTTCTTCTTCCTCACCTAGACATGTGGCTAGCACGACAGATGTAGAAGATGGCGATTCACCAGATGAAGATTTATTCTTACCATCACAGTTGCAGATGGAGGTAAGGTCTGATCGCTCCTGAGAGTAACAACATTAGATAAAACAAAATCACAATCATCTGACTCTACAAGCACAAACAGGACGTTAGATTATACTTGCTTTTTTCACTTAAAATTATTAGGGTTGGCTTTGACCTCGGTCAAAATCAATGTTTTGGTGGTCGTCTGATCATCCAGCTTCTGTGTCATCTCTGCTAAACCCTTTACAAACTAGGCCAAGCAATCGAGGCTTGGGTTCACAGGAACCACTTCAGATGGTTGAACGTGTTGACCACGTTATGCATGATTTTGTTGAGGTTGCTGGAGGTTCGATAAATAATGATGCTGAGGTGAAAGAAACTGATACTATTGGTAGTGAGGAGGAGGATACTGTTGTTGTGATGCAGCCGCATATGAATGATACAATTGGTGTTGTCGGTACTGTAGTTGCTGGTACTGTTGGTTTTGTCTCCAAATATTATGATAATGTGGAGACGGGTGGTACTGAGGCTGAGAGGAAAGTACAAATCTCCATCCTTGATGTTGAGGGAATGGATGAGAATTTGTAGGCTGGCCATGTTGAGGTCCACCTGGACGAGCAGCTGCATATCATTAGACCAAACACCATTCACCTCTTGAATGAGATGTAGTAGGGGAGAACAGATCATAAGAATATTGGGGTTCTTGTTGGTATATCACCAACTGCTGCTTATGTAGTGCTTGGTTGGGAGTTTGCACGTAGTACACATGCTAGACAATTGGTTGCTGTGGACTGGGCCAGGGCAGATGCTGCGCGGGTTTCTCCTCTTTCTTCATAGCTAGAGTCTTGGATGGTGAAGTTGCTGACTGGAAAGCATTTATGGTACTCACTAGCAACTCCAGTTGCTTGGTGATCTGATCCAATTTGTCCAGATTCTGAGTTCTTTATTTGATTACTATTAATTTCTCCCGATCTTGTGATCGTTTCTCAATGATGTCTACCTTGGACAGATGGTTCTCAATGATGTTGAGGTTGGAGCTTTCATCTCCGTCCGCTTCCTAGGATGATGTCATTTGGACATGATTGTGGAGGATCTAGGGTTGCTTATGATATGCTCGGGATGAAGAAAAGAGGCCTCTCCTTCGTCCGTTTCCTTAAATATCTAACAGACAATATCTTCATCCTTGTTAAAATGAGATCCACCACATGCTGCATCTACTAGACTCTGACTCTTAGTAGTCAGGTCCCCAAAGAAGTGTTGTACCAAGCTGATCTTTGGTATATCATGGTGGAATTACTTCTCCTGCAGATCCTTGAATCGCTCCCATGCTTCATGAATAGACTTGTGGATAGACAAGAAGAAGCTCCTAATTGATGAATCGATGATTCATTAACATTATGTTTGCATTTTGTCTTAAAACCCTTAACAAATACATGTAAATATTTATTAATTTTCATCTTTTAACAAAATCATACTCATGAATAAAAATGAACTTTTATCCATCCAAATCATGTAAATAAATAAAAGAATAAAAAAATAAAGAAAAGGAAAGAAGGCAAATTGTAGACATGTAAATATTACAATATGAATTATAAAATAAATACAGCTGAAAGATATATTTATAACCTAATCTCCGAGACCAAGTCAGCATGGATTGGTTGAGAAATAAATAATTAAGGGGAGATAAGGAAAGGAAACAATAAAAAAATAATTAATTTCACACTCTACATACTCTTCACTATTTATCAAATAAATATCAAATCTTCATTGATTTTTAATCAATTCATATGAACATATTTTCACCAAACTCTTTTCCTAATTATTTTTAAAATGTATACAAAAATATAAAAATAAGTTGAAAATATTATCTTGTATATGTTCCAAGAAATCCAACTTGTAAATTATCAAAATCGCAACATCCGAACATCATAACTTTCTCATACGAACTCCAATTTCACTATACTCACCTTTAAAGTTCATAAAATAATATTCTCTGACTAATGGAGGTGATTTCACTAAAATCGGAGTCCCTTCGAAAAAATTCAATTTTGGGATCCAATCACAACTAGGATTCTAGGATATTTATTCTATCTAGAATACATTATTTATAGTTTTAATGATTTTATAATTGTTAGTTATTTTCTTGATCTTGTATTTTATCCATGACATATTTCAGAGTTTTTAGAGCTTGTTTATTATTTTAAATAAATAAAAAACCCTAATTTATAGGTAAATTTGAATTGTATAACTTATACCTGTATTTTTTAATATATTTAACTGAATTTATTAAAATCCATAAAAATTAACAAATATTCTATTTTTATTCTAATAATTAATAAAATATAAAAATGGTATATTATTTATTAATTTATTAAATTAAAAATCAATTATTCATTTATCTAGTAGCATTTATACCTAATTATTAATATTTTTTGTATTTTTTATTTATTTATTATTTATAAAAATTAATTATATTATAATTTAGATAAATAAATTATTTATACTTTTCATTTTTTATACCTATTTAAAATAACATTATTTACTATTTATTTCACAATTATTAAGGTATTTACACAAATTGGCCAACTAGGTGCTTACACGTGTCACCATGTGGTCTTCTTCTTTAAACACAGAAGCTGTTCATTTTGTTCTAATGACCGATCTTCACCAATTTCTACCTACTTCCTCCTAACTTCTTCATTCAATCTAAACTATCCACTCTAATCATCTAACAAGCACCATACAGACCACCATTTATTCACACCTATCCCTTCATCGATTCTCCTATAAAAATCCCCAAACTCCACCATTTCAAACGAACTTTCCTACCTCCAGTTCCAGTGGTCGTCGACCTCCAACTTCCTAGCTCCACTCCACCTTTATCCCAGCCATGACTAGGACCGAGGATCAACCTACATAGAAGAGGAGATGACCGTGGATTGTTCCAAGGAGCTACCTCGCCTTGAATTGCAGCCACTGCACGACGTTCAACTCTGGAAGGCCGCCCCGTCGATCTAAGACTAGTGGTGTTTTACACCCTACATTCCCAGGTATTTCCTCCATCTTTTCTCTTTTAATTTCTCGATCGTCACACCCTAATTAGCCTAGTTAATTACCCAGTTAAGATAGGTTAAGCATCCCTCCGTTGTTTGTGATTAGATTCTATCTTCAATTCACACCAAATCACACCATATCTTGATCTGGAAATCTTATTCCTGGAACTTATCTTGAACCGCAACCTTAACATTCTTGGCTGATTTCTATACGAATCGAGCAAAAAACATTCATTTGTAGGATCACAAGAACATCTGGAGCAACTTCCTTTCATCATCTGGAGCTACCTATAAATTCTCCTTCGATCAATTATGCCGCATCGGCAGCCTAGGGCTCTCACAACTTCCAGTAGTCCTTAACGCACAGGACTTCTTTGAAGATGTCTTGAGGCCATCACAGTCGTCCTCACCACCTTCTCAACTGTTGAAGAGCTCGAGGGGTGAAGGTGTCACACCTCTAGCCCTACAGGAGGTCGGAGCAAGCGTACCTTCATCAGGAAGAAACTGGAGAAGAAGCATCGCCTCTGCCTTTGAAGAAAGGGGGAAGAACACTCAAGAATGGGCGAAGTGCAGAATCGCGCCACGTGTCCAGATCCGATGCTCCATATCGCGTTTCTAGATCTAATGTGAGTTGTTATTCATGAAACAGTGGAAGATTTGCAACATCAACCCTTTAGAGTTCCAGACATTTCATTTCGCTCCAAAGTTTCCAGAATTTACGTTTAGGTCCCTACACAGGGTCCTAAATGCAAAACAATTTTCTTTTCTTTCATTTCAGTCCTTATACAAGGACCAGTTTGCAGACTTTTTCTTTTTCTTTTATTGCAGTTATACCCTTGTACTATATGTTACATTTGGACATCTTTTTGATGCATTTTTTCATTGAAATTTCTAGGGTTGTTACACAACGACCTAGCGAGGTTTCTTGGTGGTTTTCATGGATTTTCGTCATGTATTTTTCTTGTTTTGTTTTTATAAGTTTGTGCTTGTTTTGAGATCTTTCTTGTCTTTTTCAAGAGGAAATAAAAATCATGAAATTTCTCTTTTTCTCAAAAGTCATAGGATTGATATTCTACGTCCTCGAGATCGACCCAGGGAAACTTACCTAGACAAATAATTAGTTTAAAGAAAAGAGAGAGAGAGCTGACTCTTCACTTCATCTTTTCTCTCTCTCTCTCTCTCTCCTATTTTATCAGATTTTTGTTTGATCAATCAAAATCTGATTTTCATGGTTCTTCTACTCTGACAACGTCTTTATTAACAGCGGGTCCGATTTCGATTATCAAAATGGTGCCATTGTCGGGGAGACATTGCTATACTTCAGTTTTTATTTTTTTGTGATTTTTTTATCTTTTTAATTTGTTTTGCGATTTTTCAGATTTTTTGTTGATTTTCTTTCGATTTGTTTGACGTCTTTCATGCTTTTTTATGGCTTTTATGATTTTTATCGATTTTATTGTTTTTGTGTTCTTTTATTTTTTTACGGTTTTTTGTGTGTGTTTTGCTAACAAGTTTTGGAGGGCCTACATGATGAGCTGGCTTCCTTGGAAGCTGAATCCGCGAAGTCTTACTTGAAAAAACGGACCGCACGTCGACTATCCTGGGACTGGTCGGCTCTCAGGGCTTTGGCTTTCCCCATATTTCTCATTAAAAAAATAATCATGCTCCTCTCCTGAGAGGAATCTCGAGGATTCACTGCACGCTGATGTCTACTTCCCTTTTCCTCTGAAAGAATGAGCCCTAATTGACCTAATTAATCCACACAGCCTGCACCGTTCCGGTATCATTCGATAGGATTGGATGATGGAAAAACCAGCAAGCAGCCCCCTCTGTCGTCCACCGTCGCCGACTCTTCTCGATCCCCCCGAGGCCTCCCTACCTCTCATTTTCTTCTCGAATTCTACAGATGAGGGACTGCAGCCAGCTCGCTCTTATGCCGGTTCAAGAGAGCAAGACATAAACGGAAAAGAAAGAAAGCCAATTGAGAGTGTAGAGACCAACTCTTTGTGTATGAGTCGGTTGCACAGGGCAGAGCGAGTGGCATATTTTTTTTGCATTTTTTGTATTGTATAAAAAAGCAAGGTCATTTGCTTGTTTTTCTATTTTTGTAGAAGGGCCCTGTAAGGGCATCCCGGCTTGCACTTTCCTCCCTCTCTTTCTTGAGGTCTGTTACACCGAGTGCCATGCACTTGGAGGAATTGGGCACCCACCGTGGCATTTCTCACATCGCATTTATCGACGGATTTATCCGGCTTTTTCGAGGCTAGGTGCTTTCTTAGGTTTTTCGATTTTTCTCTACTTTCACATTCGTAGTTAGTTTTAGGACTCGCAGCCTAGGTGCATGTTTATTTAGGATAAAAAAATCATTAGGCATGACTTGAAAATATCCAAAAAAAGAGATAATAGAAAATTAAAATCGGGACTGCTAATATTATTTGACCTAAAATCAAAAATAAAAAATTCATTTGTTTTGGGAGAGCAACTGCCAACGCAATGATTGTAGGTACATTTCAGATCTGTGTGTGTGGGATGACACTTAAGGAAGAGCCAAAGTCCGAATTTCTTTCGGAATACTACTTAGTTCATACACTCAATCACCTAATCTTTAGTGGGGACTCTCAGATAGAAGGAAACGGTCTGAGTTTCCTTAGCAGAGTGGGAGGTTTAGGGAACACTACAATAGCATGGTCCTCAAGTAACACAGGTAGCCGGAAACAATCCATACTTACTCCCATACTAGTTGAGAATAGAAGATTTCCTGTAAGAGCTCGAGACAATATTCTGGGGAAATTTCGAGCACCTATCATCTCACACTAATTTGTGAAAAGATCTGATTACCAAATAACCCTAAAATCTAAAAGATAAATGATCGAACTTTTACGAACATCACTCGGTTGTGTTGGAGAACTAGGGGTTGCATTGTGTTTGTATGCGAGGTGTGCGTTATACCACATCTTATACGCCTTCACACTTGTATTTTTGACTTGACATCATGCTCTCTCCCTAAATTATTTTGACATTGAACATAATTATCAGACAGATTTTTCGCTCAGACTCTGTGAGCTTTCAATCCACCATCCGTCATACGTCTTCATAAACTCGTGATGACCCTTTTCCTGAGTTGATCCCATCTATTCACGAGGAGATCCAGATACAGATTCCTTTGCCTCCCAGCCCTTCTATTGAGGTAGACCCGCACCTCAAATTTTTGTCTATTTCTCCTACCCATTTTTCACTGAGTTCTTATGATAATTTTTCCTTTCCAGAGGATTCTAAGACAATGGATAGAGGGAAGGGACCAGTTGAGGACCAACCAGCAGAGGACCGACTATCTAGGGAACGACACACTGAGGATAGACCTGATCCAGCTGTAGATATTACTGCGGGGATTCTTGATACCCTACAACAGGTGAATTACAAATCATAAACAATTGTAGAGTCTGGGATGAGATGAGATCGCTACTCTGAGAGCAGGAGCCAAGAATCCACCACCGCATGTCGTGCTTCTCGCGAGATTACTAGATGAGTATGACCCAGGAGCCAGGACACTACACCATTGGATTCGGTTACCATCGAAAAAAGGGTCATATGAGCTGAGACCGGTCTTTATTTCTTTGCTTCCCAAGTACTACGAGAATGCTACAGATGAGCCGTTTAAACTTTTATAGCAGTTCGAGATGATGCGTGGTATGGCTAGCTATCCAGGAGTTATGCATGAGTGTGTTCTCCTCAAGGCCTTCCCCTTTTCCTTAGCGGATAAGGCACTCTATTGGCTAAGTCATTTGGGGAGGGAGATCTCTACATGGACGATTTGAAGTCCACATTCCAGCATAAATATTTTCCTCTAGGATGGACAAATATGATGAGGAGTCAGATCTCCAATTTTACACAGTTATCGATTGAATCATTCCATGAGGCATGGGATCGATTCAAGGATTTTACTATGAGATGCCATCATCATGAGATACCATTAAAGGTGCTAGAACAAAAATATTTTGAGGACTCCAGTCAGATGTACATGGCCTAGTAAGTGCTGTATGTGGCAGCATATCTGAATAAGGATGTCGAGTGTGTTTGGTCCATCTTTGAGGGCATGGTAGAGAACTCACGAGTTGTTGACTCTACTTGGGCATTCCAGAAGGCCCTGCAGCCACCACACCACTTATAGCATCAGAAGGTGGCGTATGTTTCAGAGTCTGAATCACAGTCCAACATGGGTTTTATTGGTGAAAATCTGTCATTAATTGACATGATTCAGAAGCAAGTTCAGGATTTGCAGCCACTGCGAGAGTTGGAGAAACTCTCATCACCTCCCCAGCAATTGAATGATCTAACGAAGAAGGTGACAGATTTGCAACTTCAGTACCAGTAGTCACATCCTTCTTCTACTTCTCAACATGTTCATAGATCTTTACCCGTTCCTCCCACCCGTCAGATTCAATTTGTTCAATGCGAGCCGGTCTAGCCTAATGAGACCCCACAGATTGATTGTCATGAGGATTCATCTAATGCCGATTCGAGCCAGATCACCAGCACTGGAGACATCGATGTTGATTCTCAAGCCACTCTTGATATCAACGAGATATGGTACGTTCCTATTCAATCATCACCACATTGTTCCCCTCAGAGTGTACACCACCAACATCAGCAATACTACAGTCATCCGCAGCATGGACGTCCACATTTCCAGCACTTCATGCAACAACAATCTCATCAGCAGGCATATTAGAGAACACATTCTTTTCATCACCCTGCTTTACATTCATAGCCACATCATTACCTGCAACAGCAAAAATCATCGTACACACCACAAAGATCTCCTCAACAGTGCACTCCACAACAACACATTCTGAGGCATGAGAGAATAGACAGCCAGGGTCACCACACTGAGTCTGTGATATCTTCACATGCCCTGACACTAAATTAGATCATAGACATGTTGAGCACTCTCCAAACCTTACATTAGACTGAGATGGAGCGTGTTAACCATCGTCTGGATAAGTTAATAGCGCCCAAGTCCACTCTCCCAACCCAGCCTCAGATGAACTCGAACAATTAGAGGAGGCACCCATATCAGGTAGACACCACTACAGGTACAATCTCTTTTATTGAATTTTTTAACTTCATTTGTCTCAGGAGCGGTAGATCACCATGAACACCCGATAGGGTAGAGGAGAGGGCATATGATGAGAAGCGAGAGACGATCCATGATACACATCTTGATGCTGATGAGGATGATCACCATGATGATGAGGATTAGCGTGATGTACAAGAGGGGAGTGATGCCAAGACAGTAGACATGGACACGGGCGAATCAGACGATGATACCATGCCAGACCTTGCAGACACTCTAGATGCATATGTGTCTTTTCCTATTTTAGAGAGTTTTGTACATTATTTTGAAACTCTCGATGTAGATGTCGATCCTGATTTGAATAAAAATGCCGATTTTGTTGTCCCTGACTTTGTTCCTTTTCCTAACGCTTTGTATGGAAAAAGGAAAGAAAAAACCCAAAAATAATGTTGTCACTCTAGAGACTGAGCAGTTATTGACAGATAATATTTTTCTGAAAATTCCACTCCATGATGCCTTGGATCACTTCCCTACGCTCAAGAAATAGCTGAAAAATAGATGTATCACACTTAGGAAGAAGAGATCACATACAGAGAAGCATTTTTTGACCGTGCTACATCATGCGCTATTCAGAACATATTACTAAAGGAGAAGAAGGATTCAGGAGCACATTAGTCAGATGCGAGATTTCACATGCAACATTCGAGCGCACTCTATTAGATAATGGTTTCTCCATCAATCTATTACCATCTTGTTTATTCGATAAGCTCGAGTTAGGTCCTCTTTACAAATCCCACGTTATTCTTTAATTTGTTGATAGATCTGTAAAGAGACCTAGGGGCATTTTGAGGAACGTTATAGTAACCGTGTAGGGCATGCGATTCCCAGTGGACTTTACTATCTTAGACATGGATTTCCCTATGCATTTACACCTTACCCCAATCATTCTTGGGAGGCCTTTCTTGGAGACAACGAAGGCTCTCTTCGATTATGATACATGGAAGGTATCTTTTCACACTGAGGGCGAGATGGACATATAGAGATGGTGAGAGAATCACACACATCCAGTGCCACGTCTACAGCCAGTTCAGAAACCTTGAGTTCCTAGGCCACTTGCGATTACATGGATGAGGTTCACCTTGACGACCATAAGAGCTATCAAGTAGAGACCTAGGATATCCTAGCAGAGGATGGGTCCGAGACTATAGTTGGCAGTTCTTCTGATTGTACACTTTATTTTAGCATGGACGGTGATGATCACATGGAGCAATCACCTGCTGATTTGATTGCAGACATTTCAGAATCAGAGTGTTTATGCGAATCCTCCAGCTCAGATCATTTAGAGACTGAGTTTCATTTAGCAAAGTTATTTTCCTCTAGTCATTCGAAGGATGAGCACATTAGCGAGTCGGATGATGTTTTAGACATCTTCTGTAGTACGACTCTGGAGCATATAGAGATGGTGGATAACCATATTGCAGACACGTCTACCACCAGCACAGACCCCTACACACATACAAAAGATGTTACAGTAGAGCCAGATCCTACCTTGCCAGAATTGAAGACCTTGCCATCGAACATGAAATATGCTTTCCTTACGGGTCCGCATCGATAGTTTCTGGTCATTATCAGCGCCTATTTGACCTAAGAGCAAGGATCTCGTCTGATTGAGATTCTTGAAAGAAATCACAAATTTCTCACTCTTCAACTTTCTCTCTATATTCTATTGTGGACACAACACGACCTGACATTTAGAAGGGAATACCCCCTCCTCGAGGAAAGAGTAGATGGCCGAGGAACCAATAGGAGTGTATTATTGGGATGGGCGGTTTCTTCACTTCTTTAAAGCAGGAAGAGATAAAACAATTCACACACAATACATATTGAATTCAAGGTTGAAAGAGTTAATGACATGAATAAGTGTATCTGAGCTGGCTGTTGAGGTGAACCTAAATAAGAATTTGTGTAATTTGAGGACTATTGAGATTATAATCCTAATCCTAGTTAAGGCTCCAACAAAATGCTTATTTCAGGCCAGATCGAGCTCTGTTCTTTGTCTGTCCTCATGTATTGGTTTAGAAAAACAAATTCATTCTAACTTTCTTTCTTTTTTCCTTATTTTTTAAATAAGTGTTTGCTAAGGGACTAGCAAAGATTAAGTATAGGCATCAGTGAATCCATGATTCATAAACATTCTGTCTTCATTTTTATTAAAACCCTTAACAATACATGTAAATAGTCATTAATTTCCATCTTTTAACAAATTTGTACTCATGAATAGAAATGCACCTTTATGCATCCAAATCATGTAAATAAATAAAATAATAAAAAAATAAAGAAAAGAAAAGAAGGCAAATTGTAGGCATGTAAATATGTACAATATCATTACAAATAAATATAGCTGAAAGATATATTTTTAACCTAATCCTTGAGACCAAGTCAGCATGGATTAGTCGACAAACAAATAAGTAGGAGGAGATAAGAAAAGAAAACAACAAAAAAAAATTAAGTCCACACTCTATACACTCTTGACTGTTTATCAAATAAATATCAAATCTTCATTGATTTTTAATCAATTCATATAAATATATTTTTTACCAAACTCTTTTCTTAATTATTTCTAAAAATATATAGAAAAATATAAAAATCAGTTAAAAATATTATCATGTATTTGTGCCAAGAAATCGAACATGTAAATTGTCAAAATCTCAACTTTTGAACATCATAACTTTCTCATACGAACTCTAATTTCATTCTACTCACTTTTAAAATTCATAGAATAATATTCTCTAACTAATAGAGATGATTTCACTAATATCGGAGTCCGTTTGTAAAAAGTCGGTTTTGGGACCTAATCACAACTTGGATTTTGGGCTATTTATTTTATCTAGAATACATTATTTATATTTTTAATAATTTTATAATTTTTTTGATCTTGTATTGTATCCATGATTTATTTTAGAATTTTTAAGGCTTATTTGTTATTTTAAATAAATCAGAAACCCTAAAATATAGGTAAATTTGAACTGTATAACATATATCTGTATTTATTAATATATGTAAATTAATTTATTAAAATCCATAAAAGTCACAAATATTCTATTTATTATTCTAAAAAATAAAAAAATAAAAAATGGTATAATATATATATTAATTTATTAAAATAAAAATCAATTATCTATTTATCAAGTAGTATTTATACCTATTTATTAATATAATATTTATTTTTCATAATTTATTTATTATTTATAAAAACTAGTTATACCATAATTTAGATAAATTAATTATTTATACCTTTTCTTTTTATACCTATTTAAAATAACATTATATACTATTTATTTAATAATTATTAATTTATTTAAACAATCTGGCCAACCAGGTGCTGACACGTGTCAGCACTTGGGACTTCTTCTTCAAGAACAGAAGTTGTTCGTTCTGTTCTAATGATCGATCTTCACCTACTTCTACCAGCTTCCTCCTAACTTCGTCGTCCAATCTAAACCATCCATTCTAATCTCGTAACAACCACCATCCACGCCCACCATTGATTCGCACATAACCAATCATCGATTCTCCTATAAAAATCCCCGTACTCCATCATTTCAAACGAACTTTCCTACCTCCAGTTCCAGTGGCCGCAGACCTCCAACCTCCTAGCTTCTGCCTCAATCTTGTCATGACAGGGCCTGAGGATCGCCCAACATAGAAGAGGAGATGACAGAGGATTGTTCGAATGTGCTACCTCGCCTTGAATCGCTACCACCGTGCGATGTTCAGCTCCGGAAGGCCGCCCCGTCGAACTAAGACCAGTGAGGTTCTACACCCTGCATTCCCAGGTATTTACTCCATCTTTTCTCTTTTAATTTCTCGATCTTCACACCCAAATTAGTCTAGATAATTACCCAGTTAAGATAGGTTAAGCATCCCTTTGTTGATTGTGATTCGATTCTATCTTCAATTCTCACCAAATCACGCCCTATCTTGAATTGCAAATCTTATTCCTGGAACATATTTTGAACCGCAACCTTAACATTCTTGGACGATTTCTACTCGAGTCAAGGAACAAAAATTCATTTACAGGATCAAAAGAACATCTGGATCAACTTTCTTTCATCAGCTGGAGCTACGTACAAATTTCGTTCGATCAATTACGTAGCATCGACAGCCCAAGGCTCTCACAACTTCCTGCCGACCTTAACACACAAGACTTCTTTGAAGAAGTCTCATGGCCATCACAGCCATCCTCACCACCTTCTCACCCGCAGGCGAGCTCGAGAGGTGAAGGCATCACCCCTCGGGCCCTGCAGGAGGTCGGAGTGAGCACACCTTTGTCGGGAAGAAACCGGAGAAGAAGCATCACCTATGCCTTTATAGAATAGCTGAAGAACACTCATGAATGGGCGAAGTGCAGAATTACACCACGTGTCCAGATCCGACCTTCCAGATTGCGTTTCACGATCTAATATGAGTCGTTATTCGTGAAATAGTGAAAGATTTGCAATATCAACCCAGCAAAGTTCCAGACATTTCATTTCGCTCCTAAAGTTTCAAGAATTTGCGTTTAGGCTCCCGCACAGGGACCTAAATGCAAAGAAATTTATTTTTCTTTGATTTTAGTCCTTGTACAAGGACCAGTTTCCGACTTTTTCTTTTTCTTTTATTAAAGTTATACCCCTTTACTGTAGGTTAAATTTGGACATCTTTTTGACACATTTTTTTCATAGATTTTTCTAGGGTAGTTACACAACTACCTTAGCGAGGTTTCTTAGTATTTTTGTTGATTTTCTTCGCATATTTTTCTCTTTTTGATTTTTATAAGTTTGTTTCCATTTTGAACTCTTTCTTGCATTTTTCCAAAGAAAATAAAAGTCATAAAATTTCTCTTTTTCTCAAAAGATGTAGTATTGATATTCTTCCTCCTCAAGTTCGACCCAGAGAAACTTACTTGGATAAATAATTAGTTTAAATATAAAAAAGGAGAGAGATGACTCTTCACTTTATCTTTTCTCTCTCTCTCTCTCTCCTTTTTTATCGGATTTTTTTCATCAATTGAAATCTAAGTATTGCGGTTCTTCTACACCGACAACGTCTTTATTAACCATAGGTCAGATTTCGGTTAACAATAATCTAAGCTCACACCTAGTTGAGCCGAAGGGGAGGGTAAAACTTGTGGAGGAATGCAAACTTAAGATCCTTCCCGGTCGTCACAATCTTCCCTAGATGGTTGACCCAATATAATGCCTTATCGTGGAGAATTATGGGAAATGCAGTCATATTGACTACGCCTAACGGAATGTTAGGGTAGAGCGTGGTTCCACAGTTGCGGGCAAACTGTTGTAAGTGAATATACAACTCCTCATTAGTGTTTCCATGAAACGCTGGAAAAAGAGCAACGAGCTGAGGCTTGAGCTCAAAGTGAGCATGCACCGGTGGAATGTGAATCCACTCGATCATCTAGCCGTCTCCATATTGTATTTTTTTTGCATGACCTTAGGAACCTTAGATCCTTCTTCTTCCTCTCGATCATCGTAAGCATTTCCTCCTCTATTCCTCCTCCTCCTGGTTTGTTCCTCAAATCATTCAACATCTCTTGAAATGTAGTTTGGATTAGTGCTTGCTCAGTTGGTTGTTGTATGTCCTAGATAGACGTCAGTAATTGAGCATTCACTAGATTCTTATCAGGTGCTTGGACCTGCTCCATCCGAGGACTGTCTCGATCCTTTTCCGTTTCCCCTCGAAGGAGCCATCTCACGGTCTGAGTCAGACGACATAAATTCTAGATTGGGATCCAAGTTCTGACTTCAATCTGCAATACGAAAGGTATACCAATCAAACCAACTCTTAAAGAAAGCACCAGTTGAGTAGATGGATATGAGATCAGGGTCAATCCCATATAGTTGTATATGGAGAAATTGACATAGACTATAATCAACCTCAATTCACAACAAGCGGTAATGGGACTATAGTGATTGCGACGTATTTAGGAAGTAGAAAGGAAAGAAGATGAGGAGTCTGGAGATCGGTCCGCAAGATCCGAACCGGGTTCTCGAGAATCTCATCGAATTTATTGAAGATGCTAGAGTAATGGAATCGATGTGGGTGTCGGTGGAGTCCCAACTGAACTATGCATGAGTCAACATCTTAGAGGAATAAGAGGAAGATTGATGCAGGAAGAAAGATATGATGATCAACAAGGAATAAAAGGGGTGCAAAATAGTAGAAGGCTCAGAGTGAGCAGGGGGTCTAACGACATGGATTTCACTATCGATTAAGGTGGAATAAATAAATTGAGTGTCATTGTCTTCAATCAATCAATTTGATTAACAAGAAAATCAAATCACTCTAAGATAAGGCAATCAATGTAAGCGGCTTCACTATTTTATTGCCTCGTATAACGACCAAGGTCGAACACAAGGAGCAAGATTTAAAAACTTAGTAGTAGGATTTCAGAAATAAAAATCTTTTTAGTGGTTTTTAGTTTTTCAAATTTTTAATTTTCAAAATAAAGAAAATAGGCACATGGAATAAAAGGGCTCACACACACTCTGTTTGTATTTTTTTAGTATACCAAAAATAATCAGAAAATTGCAATAAAAATATTTTAGGTTTTTATAGGTTTTATATTGTTTTTGGTAATTTTTATGGTATTTTTAGTTGTTTTTGAAATTTTCTGAAAAATCAAACAATGGAAAAAATAACATACAGTGCACAGCCATGAGTAATTTGCAAGTTTAAAATTATAAAAATACCCAAAACTCTTGAAAGTGAATTTTATGGCAAAATAAGGGAAATATCTACATATAGAGGACGGAATCAATGTTTTTGAATTTTTCTATAATTTTATATAATTTTTTGTAAGTTTTTAGGTTTCTTGCAATTTTTAGGGATTTATAAGGTATTTTTGAATGAAATTAATATTGAAAGTAAAAGGCAACAAAAGATAACTACCCTAATTTTTATGGAAATTTTAGATGATTTTTTGAGTTTTTAGGATTTTTATTAAACAAACATGATACATTTTAGGGGTTTTGAATTTTTAATAATATAAAATAAAAGGACATTAAGACAAAAAAAATCACGAAGAACGCATGCTAGCAGGTGTTGTAGGTAATTTTTAGATAATTTTTAGGATTGATTTAATATTTATTGCACTAAATAATAGACATGAGTTAAAAATAGTGCACTAGGGACCTAGTTGCTAATATTTTCAATTTCAGGGCCAAAGCATAACATGTAATAGAAGTTCAAGGGCTAGGGATGCAATTTGTCCACATAAATCGTGTGCTACACGTGATCTAGACGGCATGGGTATAGGTGCAAATATCAAAGCATAAAGTTCACTCCACAACCAGCAAGTATTTGAGACCAGATAATGCAAATATCCCAAAATAAGCATGCGGATGCACGTGACTTGGACTTGATTGGAGTAAAGTGCAAATATAGAAAACTAGATTATTCAAACTGCAATTGTTCTCAACTAATTATTACAATTATTGGACTGAATGCAAATAACATAAAAGATAGGGTAAAGGATGAAATTTACCCTTACAGACATGTCGCTGGCGCGTGAGAAGGCCGATGGCTCTGATGTGCCTCAGTAAAAGGATCTAGTGGCTGGAGTCGGGGTACATGTGTATGGCTCTCATTAGTCGTTATCTAAGGATCTAACGGCTTTGAAAAGCGGTTGAACGCATGTGTCAGATTCTCCCCAAAATATGATCGAAATGTTAGAATGTGGGCTTGATTGTAAGGTTCTGATCAAATCTGGGACTCCACTCCAGATTGAGCAGCTGTGAAGGTCGTTGGAAGAATAGGTGCCTGTCGAACGTTGCCCGATCGTGGAGGATGATTCACGGCTCAGATGAAGCCATTGAGAGGTCACACAATATTGCGAAGGTGAACTACGTCGAGTGGCTAGCTTAAATGGAACGATGATCTGTCAGATGGTTAGTACAGTGGAGCAGCTCCTGTTGGACATGCGAGCCCACAGCGAGCCATTATGCAATAAATGTTATTGTGAATATCATTCCCTGATCTGAAATGAAGAATAACTAATTTGCATAATAGGTCCCTTAGTACAACTAGGGTTATGTACCATGTCCATCTTGATGATCATACATTTATTGATTCAATTATTGAATCATAGAGGCTGGTGCTTGGATGAATATCTAAAGAGTTAGATTGAGGACTCATGAAGCACCGTCAAATGATTGTTAAGAGATGATCTCCAGCCTGAGTAGGAGATGGCAATCCTTTCTCATATAGGCTGATATCTGACTGACCTCTTGATGTAGGTCCTCTGCATAGGAATAAAGAGTCGGAGGTGTCAGATTAGTTATCTCAAAGGGTTGACTTAACGAGATCGAGATAACCAAAGTGCTATGTCAAATACTGTCACGATATAGTCACGCATCCTCTGACTGGAGACAGATGTATTGCTCTATGTCTGAGTATGTACATTTGACAGGCCAATAGGTTGATGACCTAACCAAGATCTATACACCGGCGAGCTGGTGTGCATATAAGGGCATACGAGTAATGAGATCTCTCGAAGGGATCATACATGTTCACTTCTGAACCGGAAGACATGAGCTCACTCATGAGGTATTTGGATCGATAAATTCCATGCATGGTCGTCTCGCTTATGAAGCTTGCTAGAATGTAGAGGTATGATATATGCTTTTGGAAAGCATATGATCGATACCAAATCCCAATGATCAAATGAGAATCTTTGAAAAAACCCTGAAGGTGACAGTCTAAAAGAGATCTATAACTTTGGGTTTATTAGAAGGTCTTCTAGTATGCAGGATTTACAGATATTGGGAATACCTGGGGGTGATGTGATCATAAACGATTGTATAAGCATGACGCTTCCACTCCGAGGGAGTGATGACACAGATCTAGATTTTAGTGACTCCTCTCAGTAGAGAAGTAACTTGATCTTAGTCCAAGGGTTGGACATTGATCTGAATGAGATTCAGATGCAATGAGAATATTAAGTTTACAGACTTGATTTAATCAAGCATCTATGGGAGGTCCGTAAGATCTGGATTTGAGATATGATCTCAATGTCCAAGTCACTATACGTGGAACAATACAATTGCCCTCTCCTTATCTCCAAGTGTCTACGGAGAAAGCATACTATTCTTGAAGGAGTTCAAGAATAATTCTTTTGATGAATTATGTATCCAAGCAACATGATATTGATAATTAAATGAGACATAATTATCAAGAATAATATCAATGAGATTCATATTATGAGAATGATTATCCAAGATAATTAAATGAGATTTAATTATCAAGGAAATTCAGAATGTGGATAGTACTATCCATGCTACCATAATATCAATGTATATTATAAATATGATTTATAATATATTAGAGAGAGCATATTTGTAAATCATATTTACTGATTGATTGTTGATGTGAATTGGATTCACATTGTACAATTAATTGGAAATATAATTTACATTTTGTTTTGGGTTGTAAATATGATTCACAAATTTCAATGGCATGATTGAAATATTCATTAATTAATTTGGAATTAATTTAGTGAATGTACTTACAATAAATGTTGTTGCAAATAATAAAAAGGATAATGATATGATAATCACCTTAAGAGGTGACATCACCCTTGACTTCTTCAAGGGTGACACCACCCCTTTAGGAGATGATCATCATCTCCTTTATTATCCTTTGTTGATTAATTTTATTAAGTTAAATTATGTTGATGATAATGCAACATATATTTAATTTAATATAAATCAATAGTTATTACTTTATTAAACAACATATGATCATGGACATTGATTAAAAAAACACAAATCATCCTAACGTTGATTTTGTGTGTCCATGGATTGTGATCCATGGACTCCCAAACCACTATTTAAGAAGGGGCAACCCTAGCCCTTCAAGTACATGCATGAAGTGCTCTCTCTCCTTCTCTCATTCTCACGCCGCATCTCTCTCTCTAAGAGTGCACGTCCACTCCGAGTTCTTGAGAGAACTGTAGTCGTCGCTACGTCGTCGTGCTTTCAGATCTCCGTCTTCCTTGGTGCTTCTCGCGCAAGTAGAAGACGTCGGATTTCGTTGGATGAAATCAGGATATTCAAGGATTAGATCTTCATCATATATTGCGTGAAGCACGCGTCTCATCATCGCACCCGCAAGTGCCATCTTCGCAGATTGGAATTGAGTCAGGAGGATCTCTTGCTTTAGAGATCAAATGATCGCAACCATGCTTCAATAGGTATTTCGAATACTTTGTGGTTAGATGAAACGATCCAAGAAATGTTCTTGGATCATGTGGTTTCATCTTATGATTTAAAATTTTTTAAATTCCGTTGCCCGAGCAACTAGTATGACTAGTAGCTCTTGATCGTATATGATACGATCATCACGCTCCGTGATGCGCTTAAGGATCCTTCTATATCCTTCAGGTGGTATCAGAGCCAGGTTTACGAAGGTCTTGGATATGATCCATGAACCTACGAAAATTTGGGCTCGTTTGGATTCGTGAAGATTTTAGCATTTCAATTTTCGCAGCCCTGTCTTGTTATAATGTTTCGAACCTGTTTAAAATATTTAAACATGAATTTATCACTTAGTTAATGTTCCCCATTAAATAAGGAAAATGTGGAATTTGAATTTACGTAATTTGGATTCTGTTTACTCAAGCTATGATCGTTTTATTGACCATATGTCCATTGTTTCAGGCATGGCGATTAGAGATGTAATTAAGGTGTTAATTACGGTTTTAAAATGCTTGGAAATGCATGTTTATCACATGGTTTCTGTTTTATATCAAGTTATCAATTTCTGGAAATTGATTTTTCTTAACTTATATTTGAAATGAATGAGATATGCTAATTTTAGATAGTGAGGGTCACTGCTGGAAATTGCATGTTTATCTAGAAACCTCGTGATTGTCATTTAAAAAATTTGCAAAATTCTTACTTAATTTTCTGGAAAAGTTGTGGATTTATGTAGGAAATATTAGAACAATAATTATTCCCTTAAATGACATTGCCTCAACCAATGAATGATTGGATTAGGTCTAGATCACCAATTGGTTACTTGATACACTTTCATAAAACTTGTTGCTTGATTAGGTTTTGGGAATTTGTATAGCAAATTTTCTATAATCATAATGGTTTTGATTATTACTATATGGTATAATTTCAATTAAAAAAACGATGATTATCTCAAGTACAAATTTATTGACTCGGCATTGTTTTTTCCCGAGGCAAATATGGTGTCTAGTCGGGGTGCGTTGGAGCAGCAGGTTGCACCGTGTGCGGTCTATCCCACTCCCGTTGGTACTGACCATGACAGCAGGTAGGGAACGAATGATACCTGAGAGATCATGATGTATTTTCTAATTATTAAAATTTGAATAATACGTACTTGAGATAATACCATTAATTCAAGTAACAATCAAGATTGATGATTAAATTAGATTGATAGTTGATTTAATGAGATTAGATTAATTACTTCCAATTGAAACACTCTATTATGAATAGATGTGTATTTCCCTTGGAAGAATTAATTGCATGAATATGATTCATGATAATTAATTAAAATTTGAATATGAGGTGGAGAATCACATAAGTGACATCCATGGTCTCCCGTCAAGGCGAAGGGTTCCGTCGCCAGATATTTTATGTAGAAGATGCCTGTCGGAAGTCACAACTCCTGCATACGATCCATTTGGATCGGGCTCTTCGCTTCTCGAAAGAGTAAGGACATATGCATAGTGACCCCAATATCGAGTCCTCATATTATTGGGGATATATTGGATTGCGCATAGCGAATTGTGTTCATGTTAACGGTTAGTTCAATTAACAACGGGCCAACATCACCTTAGGGGTGGTCGGCCTGGGTGTTAAAGACCGAATTGAGAATGCAAGTTGGACTTGCAAGGTGGAATATGTTCCCGCTTCTTTCTATTCGAGTTACAAGTTCTCATATTATTGGGATGTAACAAAGGTAAAAGGGAGATCCCATATCTTGCTTGAGATATATTGGTAAGTATATCTCTTACATTGAAAGTGATTAAGGGAATGAACTGTCCGTGTTGACAATGCAAGATAACTTTGATATAAAATTCCTAAATCAAAGTAAAAATGTGTATATATATTTTTATATATTTATGCAAATTTCTTATTTCAGATAATCCTCATTAAACCCCCTCAGTACTATACTCGATAATAACTAGTAAAATATCATGGATTGGATCCGCGATCAAGATATTGTAGTTGAAGTTGGACACATAATGTATGTGCATGCAATGTGCAAGTTTCCTCATAATAATAAGGAATTACAATTAAATAGATAATAGGATTACAACCCTAGGGTTTGTATGTCTCTATAATCTTGATCTCTCATCGAATGTACTTTGGAAGTGACATGTCAATGATGATCGTGATTGTCAATTAATTCTTATAAAATCTAAGAAGATGTTCTGGCATACATATGTGCTCTTGACATTTAATAATGAATGACATGGTTCAATGCATCATGCAGAATGATAGCTCTATAAGAGACAATGTAATCAAAATGTTTGAATACCTACCTGAACCTAAGTCTTTAAGAGTTAAGATGTACGTAGATATGATGAGTGTCATCATCCTACTATCTATATTCTAGTCATTCATGAAGCTTCATAATGTTCATATTATATGAATTAATCTAAGCATATATAAATGTCGAAATACTCTTATATTGAAATCTCTTGAATTCAACATAAGAGATCCTTTGTCTTAAGCAATGGTTGTTTAGAGATGAAAGGAGCACAGTGGAAGCATGGGTCGGACCTAGGTTAGAAGGAAGGGTCAAAGAGTTGGTTGTACTTCTATGGTTTCCACACACATATGACATCCAAATAGTTGGATGGATGCCAATACTTCAATGAGCCGATGTATTGATAGTATGACTATCAAGTCTATTTTGAATCCTTAGAGAAGGACTGGGATTGTGCATCGAAATAATTTACATCTACATAGTCATTGAAATTGACTTTCTTATTTGATAAGATCAAAGTCTAATAATTGTATCTCATTCTTCTAATAACACTTGCAATTGGTTGCATATGTATTAGAAGACTGAAATTTGATCTTAAGGTTTAATAATAATCCATGGATATTGATGCAATGGTTGCAACAACCTCTATTGGATAAACAGACTTCATATTTTTTGTGGGAGAGACCATAGTCTTAGAGAATGTCTCTATGACCTGGATATTAGAATACACTCATTGTTTATTTTTAAATGTTGAAAATAAACAAAAATTCTAGAATAGACATATCATAAAGAGTTATGATGGATATATTTCGATTAGTATTTTGATATATAGAGGACTCTACTAAATTGGAAAATTAGTGAATGGTTCATTAACATTTCTAAATACTGAAAATTAAACCTTATAAGATCAATAGGAGGATAAAGATCATTTGACAATGATCTTGCATCAAACTTTGGAGATTAGTATGCTGATGAGATCAATAGACTAGTAAGAGATGAACTTTAGAATGTCTAAAATCTTAAATCTTACATACTTTTGAATATTGTACTCAAAGTAAAATTGTCCAATGTGCCCATCTCTAGGAATGGTGTAAGATACCAAGGTATTAAATATGTCATACATACTGATGTATGTGGATCATCTGTATCATAATGAACATTGATGATTGTAATATCATTTAATGATTATTTGTGATATGAGATTTCTTTCCTTCACCTTAGAAAGCTTCGAAATGTTGAAAAATTTCATGATTTTTGGTTTAGAAACATAGTTTGAAGGAAGATCAAATGAATTTGATCTAACCTAGGCAGCTTGTACCTATTAGATGAATTCAAAGGAATACCTTAAGGAGATATGGATCCTCCTAACGCACCTAAACTCAATAGAGTTATATGGAGATACAATTGATCATGTGTGACATGATTTGGTCAATGATTAACCTCAGCATATTTATCTCTTAGTTTCCAGGTATATATATGTGTGTGGTCGAGACTACATTATATATCCTTATAAGATTCCATGCTAGTAAGCTGGAATCTAGCACCAGAGAATGCCACTTCATTAGGAAAATAAATGATGGTATTGGATACCTACTTTATGACCTTGAGATTCTTAAAAGATCTCATCTGTAAGGATATGATTCTTAGAGGATGACTCTTGAGAATCAAGATGAAAATGAAGTGAAGGAACTCATTTAATCTTGAGAAGATAAGGAGGCTCCTAAAATAGTAAACTAAAAGGACAATTAAAGATGAACCACTAATACCTCTTCAAATGAGTTTAAGGATGAATTCCATGTGTCAGAGAAATCTGACAATGATCGAACTTCATGTGATGAAGCTTCTGAATATCATGTCATGGAAAGATGGATGTTAGCAATAAAGTCTATAATAGACTTCATATACAAGTGTTGTATATGGACCCTCGAGGATCCACCAATATGGGTAAGACCCGTTAAGGTGTAAATGGAAATCAACAAATATAAATTATAATTAACTCTCTCTAATACATTATAAATCATATTTATAATATATTATGAATAATTGGATATTGTTATCCACATTATCTTTATCCATAATATTTAAATCATATTTAATTATATTGTATAGTTTCCACACCCATAATGATAATTAAATCGCATTTAATTATCAATTTCTTAATGCTTAGATCTTATGGAATTATTCTTGAACCCTTCAAGAATAATGTGATTTCTTCGCTAATACTTTGATATAAGGACATGGCGATTGTATTGTTCCACGTATAGTGACTTGGATATTGAGATCACCTCTAAAATCTAGATCCCACGGACCTCTCATAGATGCTTGATGAAATCAAGGCCGTAAACCTAATCTCCTCATTGCATCTGAATCTCATTCAGATCAATGTCCAAAACATGGACTAAGATTAGGTTACTTCTCTACTGAGAGGAGTCACTAAAATCCAGACCTATTTCATCACTCCCTCGGAATGGAAGCGTCATGGTTATACAATCGTTTGTGATCAAATCACCCTCAGGTATTCTCAATACCTATACATCTTGCATACTGGAAGACATATGATCATCCTGAAGATATAGATCACTTTTACACTATTATCTTCAGGGTTTGATCACTAAGTTTCTCATTCTTCGTCATTGCTATTTTGGTACAGATCATATGCTTTCACAAAGCATATATCTTACCATCAAATTCATGTCATGCTTCCAAACACAACGACCATGCATGGAAATTGATCAGTCTCAGTACCTCATGAGTGAGCTCTTGTCCTCTGGTTTACAAGTGAACCTGTATGATCCCTTTGAGAGATCGTATTACTCATATGTCCTTACATGCACAGCAGCTCGTCGGTGTATAGACCTTGGTTAGGTCATCAACCTATTGGTCTACCAAATGTACATACTCAGACATATAGAAACACATCTGTCTCGGGTCAGAGGATGTGTGCATATGTTGTGACAGTATTCAACATAGGTCTTTGGTTATCTCGATCTCGTTAAGTCAACGTATTGACTCAACTAATCTGACACCTCCGAATCACTATTCCCATGCAGAGGGCCTGCATCAAGAGGTCGGTCATCAGCCTAATGAGAAAGGATTGCCATCTCCTACTCAGGCTGGAGATCATCACTAAACAATCATTTGACGGTGTTTGATGAGTCCTCAATCTAACTCTTTAGATATTCATCCAAGCACCAGCCTTTATGATTCAATAATTGAATCAACAACTGTATGATCATTAAGATAGCCATGGTACATAACCCTAATTATACTAAGGGACCTATTATGCAAATTATTTATTCTTCATTTCAAATCAGGGAATGATATTCGCAATAACATTTATTGCAAAATGGCTCGCCATGGGCTAGCATGTCCAACAATCTCCCACTAGCCCAAAAAGCCATAAATGGGCTTAATCATTTAAACCCACACTCATGTGACAATCATAGGATATTTAGAAAATAGCTAGGTAAGATGATCATTCACTATGTTCCCAAGAGACTATGCCAAGTCCTTTTACGACACTTGTATATTCCCTAGTAACAGTGCTCGCATCCAATGCAAATGTTGTATCTTATGCAACCAATACTCAATTATGTTATAGTCTCTTTGACACTATAGCTCGATAATTATTATAACCAGTATTACCATAATCCCTATCAGAATACCCTTATTCCTGGAGATCTCTATCTCCCAAGGTATCCGTAGTTAAGACCTTTTAGATCACTATCTATAAAGTCTTAATCTCTTGAAGATAAGACTTTGAGATCACTATCTCAAAAAGTTTTGCCTTCTATGAAGATATCGTTATTACTGCAATCATGTGTTTTATCACCATAGTAGATTAGTAACAGTTTACAACTCCCACTGCATGGTAGACATCTGGCTTTTGTACACATCTAGCATATACCGGCTTCTCGAAACTGATGCATAAGGGAAAGCAGTTTTAGCATTCACATCCTCAACTCTTTGAGGTGCTATCCTTTTAGATAGGTCAGTACCATATATTGAGGAAAAGAAGCCTTTCTTGGAATTTTTTAAAAAATGGAAATGTCCAAGGTGTACTATTAATTTGACGGTCCCAATACCCTCTTCTCTTTGCTTCTGAACAACTTTAGAACAAAGATCTAAGAGGTATCCTTGATATTATATCTCGACGTTGGGAACAATCAAATTATAAAACACTTGTTATTATCATCCTTATATCATTCTAAATAATCAGGATATTATCTACATTTAGCATGATGAACACAATGGCACTCCCACTAAACTTCACACGGTTCATCAAGATTCTATCTGAAATCATAACATTTATAATTTCATCAAATCTTATGTTCCAACTACAACAAGCTTAATTGAGTCCAAATATGGGGTTCTTTAGCTTGCACACCTTGTTTCCTCAACCATAAAGCTCTGGAGCTACTTCATGTGAATATCCTCAAAGATGGATTCATAAGGGAATACAATCTTGACTCACATCTTGTAGATGCCATAGTCAAGTTGTGTAGCTAGGGTTAGCAATATCCTGATGGGTTTAAGCATGGTCACTGAAGTAAAAGTCTCATCGCAAGCAATGTCTTCTCTTCGGTTTGTAGCTCATGGCTATGAACCATGCTTTGAAGGTCTCTACCTTCTCATCAGGTTCCCTCTTTCTCTTAAAGATCCATATACACCTTATTGGGTCTAACCTTTATAGGTGGATCCTCGAGGGTCCATATGCAACACTTGTATATGAAGTCAACTTCAGACTTTATTGCTAACATCCATATTTGCATGCTATGATCTTTGGAAGCTTCATCGCATGAAGTCATATCATTGTTAGATTCAATTGACACATGGAATGCATATTCAAACTTATTTGAAGAGGTATTAGTGTTTCATCTTTAATTGTCTATTTAGTTTCCGATTTCAGGAGCCTCATTATCATCTCAAGATTAAATGAGTTCCCTTACTTCATTTTCATCTTGATTCTCAAGAGAGTCATCCTATAAGAATCACATTCTTAGAGATGAGATCCTTTAATAATCTCAAGGTCATAAAGTAGGTATCCAATACCATCCTTTATCTTCCTAATGAAGTAGCACTCTCCAGTGCGAGATTTCAACTTACTCACATGGAACATTATTAAGGATATATAATGTAGTCTCTACCACATATATATACCTGGAAACTAAGAGATAATTATGCTAAGATTAATCATTTATCAAATCATGTCACACATGTCAATTGTATCTCCCTACAACTCTATTGAGTTGATTGGGATAGGAATGATATTCACATCTCCATAAGGTATTCCTTGAATTCATCTAATAGGTACAAGCTACCTTGGTTAGATTAAATTCATTTCATCTTCCTTCAAACTTTGGTTCTAAACCAAAATTGTGAAATCTTTGAACATTTCAAAGGTTTCTTAGGTGAATAGAAGAAATCTCATGTCATACATAATCATCAATAGATATCACATATCCATAACGTTTACTATGATATAGATGATTCATATACATCAATATGTATGACATCCTGAATACCTTGACATCTTACACCTTTCCCAAAGAAGGGTGTATTGGACATTTTTACTTTGAATACAATATTCATAACTATGGAAGTTTTGAAATTTTAGATATTCTAAAGTTTCATCTCTTACTTGTCCATTGATCTCATCAACAGACATATGTCCAAGACATGATGCCAGATCATTGTCAAATTATTTTTATCCTCCTATTGATTTTCAAAGGTTTAATTTTCAATATTAGAAATCTTAATGAACCATTCATTAATTTTCTAATTTAGTGGAATCCACCAGATGTTAGATTACTATCTGAAATATAACCATCATAACTCTCTATGATAGGTTTATTCAAGAATTCATGTTTATTTCCAACATTTAGAAATAAACTATGAGTGTATTCTAATATCCAGGTCACAGAGACATTCTCTAAGACTACGGGCTCCCACTGAAAATATGAAGTCTATTGATCCAATGGAAATTGTTGCAACAATTGCATCACTTCCAACATGGATAACCATTAATCCTTAAGATCAAATTTCTAATATTCTAATACAGATGCAACCAATTGCAAGTGTCATTAGAAGATTGAGATACAAATATTAGACTTTATCTTTTCAAATACGTAAGTCAATTTCAATGATTATATGTAGATTATTCTGATGTACTATCTGATTCCTTTTCTAAAGATTCTAGATAGATTTGATAGTCATACTATCAACACATCAACTTATTGCAGTATTGGCATTCATCCAACTCTTTGGATGTCATATGGAAGTCATAGAAGTATAGTCAACTCTTTGACTATACTTCTTACTTGGGTCCAACCCATGCTTCGACTGCGCTCCCTTTATCTATAAGCAACCATTGATCAAGACAAAGGATCTCTTATGTTAAAATAAAAAATTTCAATATAATAGTAATTTAACATTTATACATGCTTCATTTAATTTATACAATATGAATAATATGAAGCATCATGAATGACCAGAGTATAGATAGTAGAATGATGACACACATCGTATCTACATCCATCTAATCTCTTAAAACATTGGTTCAGGTAGGTACTCAAACAATTTGAATACATCATCTCTTATAGAGACACCATTCTGCATGATGCAGAGAGCCACATCATTCACGATTAAATGTCGAGAGCACATATGTATGCCAGAACATCTTCTTAGAATTTTATAAGGATTATTTGATAATAACGATTATCATCGACATGTCACTTCCAAAGTACATTCGATGAGAGATCAGGACTATAGAGACATACAAACCCTAGGGTTCAAGTCCTATTGTCGATTTAATTGTCATTCCTCACTATTATGAGGAAGACTTGCATATTGCAACCACATACATTATGTGTCCAACTGCAAGTACAACATCTTGATCATGGATCAAATCCATGATATTATACTGGTTATTATTGAGTATAATATTGAGTGGGTTTATTGAAGGATTATCTGAAATAAGAAATTTGCATATATATATATACACACAGTTTACTTTGATTTAGGAATTTTATATCAAAGTTGGCTTGCCTTGTTATCACTGAAAGTTCATTCCCTTAGTCACTTTCAATGTAAGAGATATACTTACCATTATATCTCAAGCAAGATCTGGGATCTCCTTCCTTATCTTTGTTACATCCCAATAATATGAGAATCTGCAACTCCGATAAAAAGAAGCGGTAACACATTCCGTCTTGCAAGTCCAACATGCATTTCCCAATTCGGTCTTTAACACCCAGGCCCACCACCCCTGAGGTGATGTTGACCCGTTGTTAATTGAACCAACCATCAATAGGAATAGAACTCGCTATGCGCAATCCAATATCGCCCCAATAATATGAGGATCCGATATTGGGGTCACTACGCATACGGCCTTACTCTTTCGAGAAGCAAAGAGCCCGATCCAGATGTGCTTGCATATAGGAGTTGTCACTTCGTACATACATCTCCTTTATGCAATCCCTGGTGACGGAAACCCTTCGCCTTGACGGGAGACCATGGATGTCATTTATGTGATCCTTCACCTCTTATTCAAATTTTAAATAATTATCATGAATTATATTCACATAATTAATTCTTCCAAGGAAAATAATAACTCTATTCATAATAGAGTGTTTCAATTGGACATAATTATTTCAATCATATTAAATTAATTATCAATCCAGTTCAATCAATCAAACTTGATTGTTTTACTTGAATATATATAGTATTATTCTCAAAGTACATATTAATTCGAATTTTAATAATTAGAAAACACATCTTGATTTCTTCGACATTATCAAGTCCCTACCCGCTGTCATGGCCAGTACCGACGAGAGTGGAACAGACCACATACGTTGCTACCCGCTACCCCGGCGATCTCTGACTAGACACCATATCCGCCTCGGGAAAGGATAATGCCAAATAGATCAATTTGTACTTGAGATGATCATCGGTTCTTCAACCGAAATATACCATATAGTAATAATCACAACATTTTTTATTATAAGGAAATTTGCTAGACAAATACCCAATCCTATTAAAGCAAGGAGTTTGATGATTGTGTTTCCAATTATGATCTAGATCAAATCTAATCAATTTATTGGTTGACGTCAAGTCAATTAATGAAATAATCATCTTCTAATATTTCTCAAATATTTTCCATAATTATTTCTTGAAATTAACAATTAATTTCATTAATTGACAATCACATGGTTCTATATTAGGACTGTAATTTTAGCAGTGACCCCTCCTTACTAAAATTAAAATATCTCAATCAATTTATATCCAAATTAGACAAAATCAATTTTCAAAGATTGTTAATTTGATTTAGCATAGAACCTAAGTGATATTTCAGGTATTTCGAGGCATATCAAAATAGTAATTAACACATTAATCATGTTAAGATTTGCAGTTCCCGCAACAGTGCATACATGTTCATTAAAACAACCATATCTTGAGCAAACGGAATCCAAATTATGCAAACTCAGATCCTATGATTTCCTTATTTAATGGGGAACAAAATTCAATGATTAATTCGTATTTAAACAATTTAAACAGGGCCGAATTATTCACTAAACAGAAGTACGAAAATCAAATGCGACAAAAACTTTCGCGACCTCTACGAACCCAAGTCGTCCTAGGTTTGTGGATCGTATCCAAAACCTTCGACCTATGGATCTGATACCAATTGAAGGATATGGAATAATCCTCAAGCGCATCATGGAAGCGTGAGCGTCGTATCGAATACAACGAAGAACGACTAGTTGTACTAGTTGTTCGGTGCATCAGAATTTAAAAATTTTCATGCGATGAAACCACATGATCCAAGAACGACTCTCGGATCGTTTCATCTATAACCACAACAAGTATAAAGGAATACCTCTTGAAGCATGGTTGATCGAGTCTCTACGAAAAGAGACCTCCTGTCTCAAGTCCGATCGTAAGAGAAGAAGCATGCGAGCGCAGGGATGAGTTGTGTGATACTCGCAATCCAACGAGTTGATCCAAGTACGGGGAACTCCTGATCTCGTCGTATGAGATAGAATGTCTTCTTCACGAGCGTAGCACTCCAAGAAGACGGAGAATCGAAGAACGTCAAAGAGGCGGCGCGGTGGCGAAGGCGACGACGAAGATCTCCCTTAGGGTTTGGTGGACGACCACCAAGGAGGGGGAGAGAGAGTTGGCATGTTGGGAGAGAAAGAGAGAGAGAGAGAGATGTGCTTTCAAAAGTATATACTAGAGAGCATGGTATGGCTCTCTATTTATAGGGTTTTTGGATCCATGGATCTTAATCCATGGGACATATAAAATCAATGGATGAGATTGATTTATGTCTAATCCAATGGTCAAGATTGTTGTTGGTAAAAACCAACAACTAATAGTTTACTTTTAATCAAATATAATTGACAAATCAAATATACATCAATAATAAAATTAAACCAGTCAAATAAGGGAGATTACCAACATGGAGATTGCCTCCTCTTGTATCATGTTGGATGGCCACCAATTTCCATATTGGTTATGGTGGCCGTCCACTTGATTGCAAGTGGGAGAAATCTCATGTGACTTCATGAGATTGCAAATCTCCATGGAAATCTCCTTTATTTAATCCAACAACTTTTGTTGTTAATTATTCTTCAAAAATAATTCATAATTAATTTTGACAATATTGGAATCTTGACATTGGAAATTTGTGAATCACATTCACAACACAAAACAAAATATAATTTACATTTTCAATTAATTACACAATGTGTATCCAATACACATTAATAATTAATCAACAAATATAAATTATAATTAACTCTCTCTAATACATTGTAAATCATATTTATAATATACTATGAATAATTGGATATTGCTATCAACATTATCTTTATCCGTAATAATTAAATCACATTTAATTATATTGGATATGTTCCACACACATCAAGATAATTAAATTACATTTAATTATAAATTTCTTAATGCTTAGATCTTATGGAATTATTCAAGAATAATGTGATTTCTCCGCTGATACTTAGAGATAAGGATAGGGCGATTGTATTGTTCCACGTATAGTGACTTGGATATTGAGATCACATCTCAAATCCAGATCCCATGGACCTCTCATAGATGCTTGATTAAATTGAGGTCGTAAACCTAATCTTCTCATTGCATCTGAATCTCATTCAGATCAATGTCCAATTCATGGACTAAGATTAGGTTACTTCTCTACTGAGAGGAGTGATGAGCTGCGAAATCGGCCCTTTAATAATGCTAAATTAGCACCTTAATATGTCGAAGCAGTCGGGCCGGTTTGGGTCATCAAAAGATCATCTCATTTAAATATATGCCATAATGAATCAAAATGAGATGATCGTATATTTTTTTTTTACTTGGTAAGATACCAAGGTCGAACTCAGGGACACGAGCCTCTCTCGTATTAATCGGATTTAAGTGTATTTAATGAAGTGTTGAATGTAAAGGCATATAGGTCAAATGATGCAAAGACTCAACAGAACATGACATGACAAGACATTAAAATTAAACATGCATTTTTTTATCAATTTTTTTATGCAAGTGAATGCAATGCGATGCAATAGAGATACAACACAGATATGCCCTATATCAAGATGATGAGCCAATTAATGAGCATCAATGAAAAAGATATACTTGATTTCAAAGTTGAATAAAGCAGATTAGACACAAAGCCAACAAAATAATACATAAAAATTCATGTGTCCAAACTTAGAAATTAACGATGCCATTAAGAAGAACATTAAGCAAGCTTCAAAATGCCACTGAAATCAACTGAATAGGAAACATGATGCTCAAGATATACATAAAGAAAGACAAGGGCATAAATGCAAGAAAACATGAAATAAACTAGCAGACAGGTCCCTGGGAGGGACGAAAATGTAATAAAAATAAAAGTCGGGACCTTCCCTGTAAATGACCCACACGCACAGGGGCATTTTTGCAATTTTGAAAACCCGCGAGGGTTTCAATGCAATTTACCCGCTGTGCGCATGTTCTGCACGTGACGCAGGACCAATCTGCAATTTGAAGAAGTCGGTGGGGCCTCAATGCAATTAGCCCAGAAGGCACGCGCCAGGCACGTGCCCTCTAGGCTCGGGATGGCTGGGAGGCTCGGACGTCGCTTCGGCGTAGGCTCGGAGTAGGCCGAAGCTCCTGCAGGCTCGGAACAGGCTCGGTGGATCCAAGCCTCTGGCTCGGTGGCTGAGGCTCGGGGCTCTCTGGTGTCGACGCGTGGCGAGCTCCACGGCCGTTGGATCGTGAGGATCCAAGGGCCACTGGTAAGGGACGACGTGGCGGAATAAGAACCGTTGGATCGTGTGGATCCAACGGTTGATGAAGCTGATGGCGTGGCCTCGTCATGGCCGTTGGATGGTCGCCGCAAGAGGACCATCCAACGGAGCCTGTAGCGTCTCCTTCTTCGACTGTTGGCGGCGGAGTTCGAGCTCCGGCGAGAAGCTCCAAACTCCGCCGCTCTCATCTGGGCACTGAGGACCTCCCCCGAGCTCGGAGAAGGAACGTCGAGGAAGCCCGGAGCTCGGGGAAGTCCCAGGAGGCTCTGGCGTCATTCATCGAAGCTCGAAGGTTGCAGGCGACGGTGATGAAGTTCCCTCCGACGAACGTCCGGCCATTGAAGGAATAAGACACCTGCAGGGTTAGTAAAGCATAGCCGAAGCGGAAAGAGTGCGTGCGTGAGCTTGGGATGAGCGAGATGGGAGCTAATCGGGTGGAGAAGATGGTAGCTCTGAGCTCCTCTGCCGCGGATGGCGGAGGAGGTGGGTCGGACGTGTAGAGGTATGGAGGAACTGGGAAGATGGTGCGCGGTGAAGGGGGGATGAAGGCGGAGCTAACTGGGTGGTCAATGGAGAGGAAGAACGGCCGGAGTGACCGAGAAAAAATCGAAGAAATTAACTAAAAATACAAAGAAAGAAGACGAAGAAGCTTACCTGCTTGGAGGCGGAGCGGAGCTTGGGGGCGAGCTTCGAGGTCGAGCTCTGGTCGTCGCTGAACTCCGGCAGCCAATCGGAGCAGCTCGGGCGGTCGCGATGCGCCGCAGCTCCGCCGTGAAGGTCGGAGGGTCACACCGGGGAAGACAGTCGTCTTCGCTCTACCCTCCGCCTCCCCCTGTCACTGGGAGACGGAGGGGGGCTGGGCTGCTCCCCTCGTAAAGATGGACGGGCGTGAACAGTGGAGGTGGCGGCGTTTTTAAGGAGCGAAGTGGCAGAGGTGATGGTTGACGACGTGGGTTCGAGGAGGAAATGTGGAGCGTGGAGCGAGCTTCGTGGGTTGACGAGGGGTTCGCGAGAGAGGTGGATGACTGGGGAAGATCGTGGGGTTGTTGGCGTGTGGAAGTGATGGAGGATGATGACGGGAAAAATGGAAGGGGGCGAGTGAGGCGCGAGGTGGAAATCGTGGGAAGAAGGGCTGACGGGAGGTTGACGACGGAGATTAGCCGTTGGATCTGGAGATCCAACGGCCTACGTTTGGGCGCGAATGAGAGGCTCAGATGAGATCTGAGGCGGTGAGATCGGAGGGCAGATGGAAGCGCCACGTGGCGTCATGTGATCGCGGCGCTAACGGAGGGTCAAGATGGAGAGTTGGAGGTTATCGAACGGCTGAGGGTAACGAGTGGGTTGAGCGGCTAAGATGCGAGATCCAAAGCGCGATCGAAGGACCCACAGCGCGCCACATGTCGTCCTGTGGGCGCGGCGCCAACGGGCGGTGTGGATTAAGGGGAAAGGTGATCGGACGGTTGAGGGAGACATCGAACGTGGAGGGCTGGAAACCATTGGATCTAAAGACCAAGATCCGACGGCTGAAATCCTGGGCGGATAAGACAAGAAGGACCGGGCCACGTGGCTCGCCCAGATTGGGCCACGTGGCCCAATCAGGTTATTGCAAGTGTATTTTTGATTTTTGATGGTTTATTTGGTCGAATTTGAGAAAACTCAAAACATGAAAGTTGTAGATCTTGACGAGATCTACAAGTTTCATGTTGACCAAAACTCGAAAAGAGATCAAACAAGAGCCCGAAATATTTTTGAGGGTATTTTTAAGTCTAAAAATACCACAGATTTTTGTTTTGCCATTTTTTTGTGGTTTTTAATTTATTAAGGACTCTGTTAATTATTAGACAATAACAGGGATTTATTGACAAAAACTTAAGCAAGGGGGTTAATTATGAGAAATAAAGATGATGAAACTGAGGTTCATCAAGGAGTCACTAAAATCCAGACCTGTTTCATCACTCCCTCGGAATGGAAGCATCATGGTTATACAATCGTTTATGATCAAATCACCCTCAGGTATTCCCAATACCTGTACATTCTTCATACTGGAAGACCTATGATCATCCTGAAGATATAGATCACTTTTACACTTTCATCTTCATGGTTTGATCACTATGTTTCTCATTCTTGGTCATTGGGATTTTGGTACAGATCACATGCTTTCACAAATCATATATCTTATCTTTAAATCCATGTCATGCTTCCAAAGCACGATGACCATGAATGGAATTTGATCAGTCCCAATACCTCATGAGTGAGCTCTTGTATCCCGGTTCACAAGTGAACCTGTATGATCCCTTTGAGAGATCGTATTACTCATATGTCCTTACATGCACACCAGCTCACCGGTGTATAGACCTTGGTTAGGTCATAAACCTATTAGCCTGCCAAATGTACATACTCAGACATATAGCAACACATCTGTCTCTGATCAGAGGATATGTGCCTATGTTGTGACAGTATTCAACATAGGTCTTTGGTTATCTCGATCTCGTTACGTCAACCCATTGACTCAATTAATCTGACACCTCTGAATCACTATTCCCATGCAGAGGGCCTGCATCAAGAGGTTGGTCAGATATCATCCTAATGAGGAAGGATTGCCATCTCCTACTCAGGCTAGAGATCATCACTTAACAATCATTTGACGGTGCTTGATGAGTCCTCCATCTAACTCTTTAAATATTCATCCAAGGACCAGCCTTTATGATTCAATAATTGAATCAACAACTGTATGATCATTAAGATAGCCATGGTACATAACCCTAATTGTACTAAGGGACCTATTATGCAAATTATTTATTCTTCATTTCAGATCAGGGAATGATATTCACAATAACATTTATTGCACAATGGCTCGTCGTGGGCTCGCATGTCCAACAAGTATCACCCATACTCCAGCCAACAACATCAGTAGACTACACCCATTAGCGATTTGGGGTCCCTCAACTTGGTCGTTCAGTCATTGATAGATACAATTCAACAGATGAAGAATGACTATCAAGACATGAGGACAAATCTCAATCGTGTCGCATACCATCAGGATTAGCAGATGGCACCAAGGACTCTGATTCTTGCCCAGTTTTATACCAATCCCAATAGACTGAATCAGAGTCAACATCGACCAGGTGATCTGTTCTACTATTTGTACTAGTCCATATCAAAACATGTGATCCTATCATATGATAATGTGAATCATTTATCCATCAGTAGTAGAAGGGAAGTGATTATACTTGATCAGGTATGGTAGAGGGAGGAGGACACCGCCAAGTCTCTACCCGAGGAGAACTCGGAGACAGAGGAATAGCATCACCATCACCGACATATCCTTCAATCGAATAAGATAAATGTGAATCCCCAAAAAAAATAAAAAATAGAAAAACAAAAAGAACAAAAAGAAGGAGAGGAAAACCAACAGTGAATAAAGTGAGCCTAATGAAGAGCTTGCACCTCCATTTGAGGAGGATACACCATCAGGAGAAGATGCACTACAGTTTTCTTTTTAGTATTTTCTTTCCAAGCAGAATCATAGTTGAAGTTCTGTACAAAACTCGATTTCTCATTTGAATAAAAAGAACATGTTTTAGTTTCAGAATCTGAGTTGTCCTCAATAATCCCTTTCCCTTTACTCTTAATGATGGAAAGAAGATATCCAAAAAGATGACCCTGAGATGGTGGAGATATGTAACAAATACATTAAGGTCACAATCCCCTTTGATAAGTATGTGGTATAACACCTGCATTTCAAAAACATCTTAAGGTGGGATGCACACCTACAAGGATCAATAGGAAATAAAAGCTATATTGATAAGCATGTTTCATAAGTAGCCACTACTTGTGCCATTAAGAACGTGTTTACATGGAAAGGAAGAGACATGGGTGCTCATTATGTAGTGAGTCATGTCAATGACATAATTTTTTCACTCACTCTCTTAGATAATGTATCCTCAATTAATATAATGCCAACATTGCTATACGAGAGGCTAAATCTTGTACCTCTTAGGAAATCTACTGCCTTACTCCAGTTTGTTGACAAGTCCACTAAGAGATACATGGGAGAATAGAGGAACATTAACATCAATGTTAAGGGATGAGATTACATGATGGACTTCACAGCCCTTGATATGGATATCCCCCAGAATCGATGATATTATCATATCATACTTAGACAATTCTTCCTTAGGAGATTGGGAGCCTAATTTGACTACGAGGTTGGGAAGATTCAATTCCAACCTCCAGGCAGAAATTAAGAAATAGAGATGAAGCAAACAAGGCTGAAAAAACCAGATACTGAATCGAACACTGAGTACTCTTCGTCGGAAGCAGATTGCATTCAGGTAGACACCGTTGGACCATGGAGATAGAACTCAGCTAGCATAAATGTGTCCCTCTCCCATAGAGAGAACATTGTACATGATATTGTTTGCGATATCCTTTGGAATGAACTGTAAGTTGAAGATTACATATTTATTACATCCTTCAACATCTTTGATGATAAAGAGACCCAACTAATTCTGTTAGTCCTTTCCCCTACAATTAGAGGATGATGATGACGAGTCGGGCACAACTTTTGTCAGTTGCTTGGATACTTTTGGCGATCTAACACTAGAGCCAAATCAATTGGTGGCATCTACTATAGAGATAGATCCAACCACTATCAGCACAGAACCAAAGTTAGTTGAGATAGACTTGCTTGATGATACTCTATACCTGAGCTCAAGACATTAGCCACAACACTTAAGTATGCCTTCCTTACGGGAAAAGAGAAGAAATTTCTGATCATTGTCATCTCACGATAGAATGAGGAGCAGGTATATCACTTGCTAGGGATCCTGGAGAAAAAAGTGCAAGGTGATAGGATGGGGTGTTTCTAATGTCCACGAGATAAATCATGCTCTATATTCGCACCATATCTATCTTCAGAATGAAGCCAAACCCTCTCATAAATTTCAGTGCAGGATGAATCCAAATCTGCAATATGCCATGAAGAAGGAAAATAAGAAATGGTGCGATGCAAGTTTTATTTATCACATCTCCGATTCCAAGTGGGTGTCACCCATTCATGTTGTTATGAAGAAGTTAGGAATTCATATGATCACCAACGAGGACAGAGAGGAGATTATGACATGAGTACCCATGTAGTGGTGTGTCTGTGTGGATTACAAACACTTGAATGTCACGACGAAGAAGGATCATTTTCCCCTACCATTTATCGATCATATATTGGAGAGATTGGTGAGAAAATAATTATTCTATTTCTTAGACGGGTTCTCAGGCTACATCAATTAATGATTACGCTTGAGGACCATGAGAATACCATATTCACATGCCCCTTTGGTACCTATGCTTTCAAGTTCATGCCCTTTAGGTTATGGAATGCTCTCGATACATTTCAAAGTTGCATGATTGTTGTATTCAGCGAGATGGTTGGTGATTCCCCGAAGTCTTCATGGATGACTTCTCGGTCTACGGCTATTCCTTCGTTTATTATCTTGGGATTTTGGATTGAGTCCTCAAAAGATGTTGTTTGGTTAATCTAGTGCTCTCCTGGGAGAACATGGCATGTTAGAAAGGATGCAGAGACTCCTAGTAGGTGAGAAAGTAAAGGACCAGAAGAGACCAAATAAATCTCGCTCTCATAACTGACTATATGAGCAAAGGAAAGTTGCTCCTATCATTATCTAAGCAAAGAGCTATCGCCCTAGTGAGACTCCTCTCATGATATTGGGATATCGGTTCGGTAATCTCAGTCGTGAGCTAATTATACGTCATCTCCAATAAATGAATGAAGGTTGAACCTAACAAGGTGGACGTGATAAGACGACTCCATCCACAAACCATTGTGAGACAGTTGTTGTCTTTCTCGGGCACGTCGGATTTTATAGTAGATTTATAAAAGAATTTTTGAATATCATCCAAACACTAACTGAGCTTTTAGGCAAGGTCACAGAGTTTATTGTCGGTCACAAGTGCATTGACACCTTTAAGGAGTAAAAAGGAATGATCATGGATGACACAATCGTGCAAGCCCCAGATTGTCTCTTCCTTTTGAGATCATGATATACTCCCCAAATTTTGTTGTTGGGCATGTGTTAGGACATAGAAGGGATGATGTCTCGTTTTCCATAGACTATGAAAGCAAAGTGCTTGACCCTACCTAGTGTAACTACATGGTTACAGAAAAGGAGATGTTTGTTGTAGTGTTCTCTTTGGATAAGTTCAGAACACATCTCATTTGATCCAAGGTTGTTATGTTAATAGACAATAAAACTCTATGGTACCTCGGGGAAAAAACGACATGAAGGTATGTCTTCTTAGATGGATTTTCCTTCTTCAGGAGCATGACTTGTACATTAAAGATAAACATGGAAAGAAGATTATAGTAGATGATCACCTATCTCATCTTGAGACTCTTGATGCCTCTGTTTATACACCAATTCGAGACTCCTTCTTTAACGATTCTGTTTTGTTATCAATTCACTCCCATAGTACACCGATATAGTGAACTATCTTGTCTCTAGGAAAGTTCCCAAAGATTGTCCCAAGAGTAGCATAGACAGATTCAAGTCGGATTCTAGATACCACCTTTGGGAGGATCCGATCCTTTTCTTTGAGGGACCAGATTGTGTCTGTAGGAGGTATATTCCTCAGGAGGAATACTAGAGTGTCCTTAGTCACTGCCACACCCTTAAGTCAGGAGGACACCACTCCAAAAAGAGGATCATGTGGAAGGTACTGAAGTGTGTCTTGTACTATCTGACTCTATTTCATGATGCTCTCATCTTGGTGAAGTCATGTCCAGTATGCCAGTGAATGGGAAGAACCATTGGTTCCAAAGATGAGATGCGAATGAAGCCAATCATCTTTTGTGATGTCTTTGATTCTTGGGGCATCAACTTCATGTATCCATTTATGCTTATCTACAGACTCGAGTACATCCTTCTTGTGGTGGATTATTTATCGAGGTGTGTGGTTAATATCTCGACCCGAGTATTAGATAGTAGGATTGTCTGTAAGTTTATGAGATAGTATATTAGTTCTAGGTTCGGGGACACCAAACTATTGATATCAGATGGGGGTTGTCATTTTTTAAATAGGGAGGCAAAGAAACTTGTGAACGATTACGGTATGGAGCTCTGTGTCGCTAGTCCTTAATACTCATAGACCAATGACATGGTAGAGGGGTCGAATAAGGAGGATACGACCATATTGCAGAAGCTCGCATGCCCAAATAGGAAGGATGGGTCCCACCTCTTTGACCAAGTCCTTTTGGCTTATAGGAACTCTTGATGAAGCTCAATGGAATTACACAATGATAGAAAAAGAGCTGCTAGCTGTCGTCTTTGCTTTGGGAAAATTTAGGTCACATCTTCTAGGTTCTAAAGTGATTGTGTACACTGATCATTCTGCCATCCGATACAAACAGGGCAAGAAGCATGCAAAGCCATGTCTACTTTACTGGATCCTTTTACTCTGGGAGTTTGACCTTGAGATTCGATACAAACTTGGAGTCAAAAATGTGGTGGTAGATCACCTTTCCGGAATAATAGAGATTGAGACTCCTGATTAGGACCTCATACCAATAATATAAACCTTCCAGATGAAGCCATCCTATCAATAACCTCGCTCCCCTAGTATGCCAATATTATCAATTACCTTGTCTCCAAAATTGTTCCTCAAGATTAGCCAAAGCTAAAAATGGACAAATTCATGTCCGATATACATTTTAACCAGTGGGAGGACCCACATCTATTTTGTGAAGGTGCAAACTACATCTAGAAAAGTTGTATTCCTAAGGAGGAGCACATGAGTATTCTAAACCACTGTCACAAGTTGAAATACAGTGGACACCATTCTAGAAAGAGAACAACAACCTAAGTTCTTCAAAGGCGACATTGGTGGCTGACACTTTTTAATGATGCTACTGAATTTGTGAAATGATGTACTGACTGCCAGAAGATGGGAGGCACCATCAGTTCTCAAGACACCATGCCTCTCAAATGTATTCATATTTTAGTTGTTTTTTACACATGGGGAATCAACTTCATGGGCTCATTTATTAATAATCAGTGTTACGAGTGCATCTTCTTGGTTGTTGACTATCTTGGTAGATGGGTAAAAGCTATCCCTGCCTGAGCTGCCAATAGTCACACCATTCGTCAATTCCTCAGAGAAAACATCATTGCATGATTTGGGGTTCTGAAGATATTTATTTCAAATGGGGGCAACTATTTCTTAAGCAAAGAGGTCATGAAGCTGACCAAGGAGTACAACATAGAACACTGTGTCGCATCTCCATACCACCCACAGACTAATGGCTTGGTAGAGTGTTCAAATAGGGTGATCAAAATAATCCTGCAGAAACGTGTACGTCCCAATCGCAAGTACTGGTCACAGTTGCCCAACTCAGGTCTTTGGGCTTACCAAATAATGTGAAAGTCTCCTCTTAGCACGTCTCCCTATTACCTTGTGTATGGAAAGCCTTACTATTTGCTCATGGAATTAATTCATAAATCATTCTGGGAAATCAATATATGCTATCTAGATCGAGAAAAGGCTGGAAGGAACTGAAAGTTGGACCTGAATCATTTGTTGGAATTCTGAGACTCTTTATATGACGACAACCTTACGTACATGGAAAAGGTCAAACATTGACATGGAAAGCATATTAGACAAAAGACCTTTGAGTTGAACCAAGAGGTGAGGTTGTTTCATTCAAAGATGAAACAATTTTATAGGAAATTGTAGAAAAATGGTATTATTATGATATCGGGACCGTCATCTGACACACAACCTTTTGTAGTCAACGGGAAGCTACTTAAACCATACCTTGAGCATGACACCGACCTGACTGTTGTCGATTAAGTTCAAGTCATCTATCAAGAAGAGCATCCAAATGTTGACGGAGCAGACAAATGAAAAAATTTGAAAGCATTTTCCATTTCTTCTTTCATATTTTCTTCTTTCCATTTCATTGATTCTTTATTCTTCTATTTACTCAGTCCTCCCTTACATCATTATTGCACTTAAGATTGAAGGATATGGATATACGATCTAGAGCGACTAGTTGCACTAGTTTCTCGGTGTAGCATAATTTTTTAAAAAAAAATAATCGATAAAACCACATGATCCAAGAACACTTCTTGGATCATTTCATCTAACCACATAGTAGGTATAGGAATACCTCTTGTAGTGTGGTTGTGATTGAGCCTCTAAGAAAAGAGGCCTCCTGTCTCAAGTCTAATCCGTCGAAGGAGACGCTTCCGAGTGGGAAGATGAGTCACGTACTTATTGCAATCCAAGTCTATGATCCCATAAATGAATCTCCTAATCTCATCTCATGAGATCAAACGCCTTCTTCACGAGCGATACACACCAAAGAAGATGGAGATCCAAGAGTTATCGCAGTGACATCACAACGGGGATGCGATGATGGAGGCAACCTTCTCTCTATGAGAGAAGTAGACAGCCACTCTAGGAGAAGGAGAAGGCTTGGTGTGAGAATGTGAGAGAGTTGTCGTAATCATCACTAAAAGAGTAACGGGTGCCTCTTCTTATATAGGATTTTGGGAGTCCATGGATCTCAATCCATGGAGAACACACAATCATTAGATGAGATTGATTTGTGTTTCTTTCAATGGTCATGATGTTGTTGTAAAAAGACAACAATAATTAACTTAATTTATATTAATAATATTGATAAGTCAATATAAATCAATTCAAATAAAATAAATTTGAGCTTGGAGATAAGAGAGGAGAAGCTTGCCCTCGTCCCTAAAAGGGGGGGACGACCACCCTACTCCTAATGGAGGTTGGTGGTCGTCCACCCTCTTGTGGTGGATGGCTCAATCTCCTCGTTATCTCAGGAGATCTCATTATCTCATGATATCTCCAAGATTTACATCGACACTTGTAGTAAAATATTTCACAAAAAGTAATTCATAATTATATTGTGAATATTGCAATCATGCCATTGGAAAAAATGTGAATCATATTCAATCATAAAACAAAATGTAAATTATATTTTTAATTAATCATCCAATGTGAATCCAATTCACATCAATAATTAGTTAACAAATATAAATCACGATAGTCTCTCTCTAAATATTATAAATCACATTTATAATATACATGAATAATTGGATAGTGTCATCCCCATTATTCATATCCATAATAATTAAGTCACATTTAATTACATTGAATTATCACTCTCATGCATTCAAATAATATGAATCAAATTGACATTATTCATGATAATTAAATCACATTTAATTATCCATTTATTAATGCATATATATAATTCAACAACGGAATTATTCTTGAACTCTTTCAAGAATAATGTGCTTTCTATGCAGATACTTGCAGATAAGGACATGACGATTGTATGTTCCACATATATTGACATGGATATTGAGATCACATCTCAAATCTATATCTCATGGACCACTCATAGATGCTTGATTAAATCAAGGACATAAATCTAATCTTCTCATTGCATATGGATCTCACTCAGATCAATGCCCAACCCTTGGACCAAGATCAGATTACTTCTCTATTGAGAGGAGTCACTAAAATCCAGACATGTTTCATCAATCCCTTAGAATGGAAGCGTCATGGTTATACAATCACTTATGATCACATCACACTTAGGTATTCCTAATACATGTACCTCCTGCATGTTGGAAGACTTATGATAAACCCGAAGATATAGATCAATTTTACACTCTCAACTTTAGGGTTTCATCATCAAGTTTCTCATTCTTGGTCGTTTGGGAGTTGGTATCAATCATATGCTTTCCGAAAGCATATATCATACCTTATAATTATTATCATGCTTCCAAAGCATGATGAACATGCATGGAATTTGATTGGTCCCAATACCTCATGAGTGAGCTCATGTCTTCCGGTACACAAGTGAACTTGTATGATCCCTTTGAGAGATCGTATTACTCATATGTCCTCATATGCACACCATCTCGTCGGTGTATAGACCATGGTTAGGTCATCAACCTATTGTTCTGCCAAATGTCCATACTTAGACATATAATAACACATATGTCTCCACTCAGAGGATGTGTGCCCATATCTTGACAGTATACAACATAGGACTTCCGTTATGTCGATCTCGTTAAGTCAGTTCTTTGACCTAACTAATCTGACACCTCTGAATCTCTATTCCAATGTAGAGGGCATGCATCAAGAGGTCGCTCAGATATCAACCTAATGAGAAATGATTGTCATCTCCTACTCATGATGGTGATTATATCTTAAAAATCATATGATTGTGCTTTATGAGTCCTCAATCTAACTCCTTAGATATTCATCCAAGCATCAACCTCTAAGATTCAATTATTGAATCAACGGTTGTATGATTATTAAGATGGCCATGATACGCAACCCTAATTGTACGTAGGGACCTTATAGTGCATTCATTCATTTAATCTCCAAAAGGGAGTGAAAAAATCAATATCTTTTATTAATAAATCAAATAGTACAATAACATTTATTGTGGGAATGGTTCGCCTCTGGCTCACATGGCTAACAATCTCCCACAAGCCCTCAGAATCATTCATGTACAATCATTAAACCCATACTCCTTACAAGATGGTAGAAAACCATTTGTGTCAAATGTTTGGTAAGAGGATCAACAACGTTAACCGCAGAGGCCACCTTAGTGATGATGATGTCACCACACTTTTGAATCTCCCAAATGATGTGGTATTTTCTTTCCACGTTTTTACTCTTTTGATGCCATCTGGATTCCTTCACCTAGGCAATGGATCCAGTATTATTGCTGAATAACAGGATGGGAGTATTACAGGAAACTACGCCACGTTCTAGGATAAACTCAAGCAATCACACCTCCTCCTTTGCAGCATCCTAAGGCAATGTATTCGTCTTCTGTTGTTGAATCTGTTGTAGTGTCCACCTTCTTTCTTCTCCAACTCACAACACCATCATTCAACAGGAACACAAACCCTGATGTCGACCATCGATTATCAATTTCTGACTGGAAGTCTGAATCTATGTATCCCAATAGTTGGATATCAGCATCTCCATAGACAAAGATGTAATCTTGTATCCGTCTTAGATATTGGAAAATATTTTTCACTGCATTCCAATGTTTTTCTCCATAGCAGGACTGGTAATGACTTACCACTCCCACTGCATGGCAGGTATCTCTCGCAGTACACATTATGGCGTACATTAAGCTTCCTAGAAATGATGCATACGGGCATCCGACCATGGATTTCTTTTCCTCAACAGTTTGAGGAGCCATCCCTTTAGACAGGTGGATACAATGTCTTAAGGGGAGGAAACCCTTCATGGAACTATCCATACAGAAACATTCAAGAATTTTTTTAATGTACCCATGTTGTGATAATCCTAATATCCTCTTTTCTCGGTTTCTGAATAGCTTCAGACCCAAGATATAAGAGGCTTCTCCAAGATCTTTCAACTCGAATGTATGGGACATCCAAATCATAACACTGGTCATCATCCCTAAATCATTCCCATTAATAAGGATTTCATCAACATAAAGCATGATGAACACATTGACACTCCCATTAAGCTTCTTGTACACACAAGGTTCATCAAGATTCTGCACAAAATCATAACTCTTTATGGTTTCATCAAATCTGATGTTTCGGCTACGAGAAGCTTGTTTGAGCCCAGAGATGGATTTCTCCAGCTTGCATACTTTATCTTCCTCGGTTATAAAGCCTTAGGGATGCTCCATATAGATATCCTCCTCAAGGTATCCATTGAGGAAAGATGTCATGACGTCCATCTGCCAGAGCATGGTAAGAGTGTTCATGGACTTCATTTTCTGAAATTAAGGATGCACTATATTAGAACATATAAATAAATATATATTCAATTTTAAATTCTTTGATTAATGAATTTTTAATCAAATTGGTATTGCTTTGTCATCTTTGAAAGTTAATTCCCTTAGTCACTTTCAAAGCAAGAGATATACTTACTGCTATATCTCTAGCAATATATGGGATCTCCTATTTACCTTTGTTACATCCCACTAATACGAGAACTTGTAAATAGGATAAAAAGAAGCGGGAACACATTCCGCCTTGCAAGTACAACCTGCACTTTCCGATTCAGTCTTTAACACCCGAGCTTACCACCCCTAAGGTGATGTTGGCCCGTTGTTAATTGAACAAACCGTCAACAGGATTAGAACTCACTATACGCAATACAATATCGCCCCAATAATGTGAGGACTCGACATTGGGGTCACTACATATATGGCCTTACTCTTTCTAAAAGCAAAGAGACCGATCCAGATGCGCTTTTGTGCAGGGTGCTATCACTTCGGACATGCGTCTCCTATACATAATCCCTGGTGGTGGAACTCTTCGCCTTGACGGGAGACCATAGAGGTCACTTATGTGATCCTCCACCTCATATTCAAATTCTAATTAATTACCATGAATCGCATTCACATAATTAATTCTACTAAGGTAAATACACATCTATTCATAATAGAGTGTTTTTTATTTGGATATAATTCATTTAATCTTATTAAATCAATTATTATCCAATTAAATCAACCAAGAAACTTGACTGTTACTTGAAAGGATTGTATTATTTGAATTTTAGTAATTAAAAAATACATCATGATATTTCAAGCATTATCCCTTCCCCACCCTTTGTCATGTCCAGTACTGACAAGAGTCGGATAGACCGCTCACGGAGCTACCTGCTATCCCAAGGCTCCCGACTAGACACCATATCCGCCTCGGGTTAGGATAATGCCAGTCGATCACTTTGTACTTGAGATGATAATCAGTTTTTCAACTGATGTTATACCATATAATAATAACCATTTTGATTTATATTATAAGGAAATTTCCTAAACAATTTCCCAATCCTATTCAAGCAAGATTGTTTGTTGGAAGGAAGATTGAGCAACCAATTTGTGATCTAGATCATATCTGATCAATTATTAGTTAAGGCAATGTCATTTAAGGAAACACTTATCACAAATATTTCTCAAATATGTATTCATAATTATTTCACAAAATTAACCATTTATTTCACTAATTTATTAAATGACAATCACAAGGTTCTTGACTAGGAATGTAATCTCTATTAGTGCCCCTCACTTATAAAATTTATCATATCTCAATCAATTTAAATCCAAATCATGTAAAATAAGTTTCCAAAGTTTGCTAATTTGATTTATAATAGAACTCAAGTGATTTGCATTCTAGGCATTTTAAAATAGTAACTAACTCATTAATTATGTCAAGATTCGTTATCCCTGAAACAGTGGATATATTTTCATTAAAATGATTATAACTTGATCAATCAGATTCCAAATCATGCAAACTCAAATCCCATGATTTCCTTATTTATGGGGAAAATAATGCTGATAATTGTGTATTTAAATATTTTATGGAGGATCGAAAAACTCACAAAATAGGGCTGCGTGAATGAAATGCTATAAAATTTTCACAAGCGCTAATAAGCCCAAGTCTTCCTAAGTTTATGCATCATATCCAAAACCTCCAACATGGCGCTTATACCACTTTAAGGATATGGAATAATCCTTAAGTGCATCACAGAAAAATGAGGATCGCATCATATACGATCGAGAGCGACTAGTCGTACTAGTTGCTCGGTGTAGTGGAATTTAAAAAAAATTAATCGATGAAAACACATGATCCGAGAACACTTATTGGATTGTTTCATCTAACCACATAGTATATATAGGAATACCTCTTGTAGCATGGTTGTGATAGAGCCTCTAAGAGAAGGGACCTCATGTCAAAAGTCTATTCAGTTGGAGGAGATAGTTGCAAGCGTGGAGATGAGTCATGTGCTTCTCGCAATCCAAGTCGATGATCCAAGCAATGGATCTCCTGATATCATCCCATGAGATCAAACTCCTTCTTCACGAGCGAGACACACCAAAGTAGATGTAGATCCAAGAGTTGTCGAAGCATCAACACAACAACGGTGCGACGACAGTGGCGGCCTTCTCTATAAGAGAGAAGTGGATAACCACTCAAGGAGAAGGAGAAGGCTTGGAATGAGAATGACAGCGAGTTGTTGTAATAGTCACTTGAAGAACAAGGGGTGCCTCTTCTTATTTAGGGTTTTTGGAGTCCATGGATCTTGATCCTTGGAGAATACAAAATCATTGGATGAGATTGATTTGTGTTTCTTTCAATGGCCGTGATGTTGTGGTAACAACACAATAAAAAATATTTTTAATTGAAATTAATATATATTGATAAATCAATATAAATAACTTCAAATAAAATTATTTTGACCTTGGAGATAAGAGAGGAGAAGACTGCCCTCATCCATAAAAAGGGGGGATGACCACCCTACTCTAAATGGAGATTGGTGGCCATCCACCCTCTTGGTGTTGGATGACTCAATGTCCTCATTATCTCATGAGATCTCATTATCTCATGACATCTCGAAGATTTACAACAAAGCTTGTTGTAAATTATTTCACAAAAAATAATTTATAATTATCTTTTGAATATTGCAATCATGCTATTGGAAAATGCAAATCACATTCACATCCCAAAACAAAATGTAAATTATATTTTCAATTAATCATCCGATGTGAATCAAATCCACATCAATAATTAATTAACAAATATAAATCACAATAGTCTCTCTCTCTCTAATATATTATAAATCACATTTATAATATATATGAATAATTGGATATCTCTCTAATATATTATAAATCACATTTATAATATATATGAATAATTGGATAGTGCTATCCACATAATTTATATCCATAATAATTAAATCACATTTAATTACATTGGATTATCATTCTCATGCATTCATATAACATGAATCAAACTCACATTATTCATGACAATTAAATCACATTTAATTATCCATTTCTCAATGCTTAGATATAATTCAACAATGGAACTATTCTTGAACTCTTTCAAGAATAATGTGCTTTCTCTGCAGATACTTGGAGATAAGGACATGGCAATTGTACATTCCACACATAGTTACTTGGATATTGAGATCACATCTCAAATCCATATCTCGTGGATCTCTCATAGATGCTTGATTAAGTCAAGGCTGTAAATCTAATCTTCTCATTGCATCTGAATCTCATTCAGATCAATGTCCAGTACTTGGACGAAGATCAGATTACTTCTCTACTAGAGGAGCCACTAAAATCCAGACCTATTTCATCACTCCCTCGGAATGGAAGCATCATGGTTATACAATCGTTTATGATCACATCACCCTCAGGAATTCCGAATACCTATACATCTTGCATACTTGAAGACTTATGGTAAACCCAAAGATATAAATCAATTTTACATTATTATCTATAGGGTTTTATCATCATGTTTCTCATTCTTAGTCATTTGGGAGTTGGTATCAATCACATGCTTTCCAAAAGCATATATCATACCTTCAAATTTATTGTCATGCTTTCAAAGCATGACGCCCATGCATTTAATTTGATTTCCCCAATACCTCATGAGGGAGCTAATGTCTTCCGGTTCACAAGTGAACTTGTATGATCCCTTTGAGAGACTGTGTTACTCATATGCCCTCATATGCACACTTGCTTGTCGGTGTACAGACTGTGGTTAGGTCATCAACCTATTGGTCTGCAAAATGTACATACTTAGACAAATATAATACATATGTCTCCGATCAGAGAATGTGTGTCTATATCGTAACAGTATACGACATAGGACTTTGGTTATCTTGATCTTGTTAGGTAAACTCTTGACCTAAATAACCTGACACCTCTAAATCTCTATTCCCATGCAGAGGACCTGCATTAAGAGGTCGGTCAGATATCAACCTAATGAGAAAAAATTTCCATCTCCAACTCTGGCTAGAAATCATCTTTTAATAATCATTTGACGGTGCTTAATGAGTTCTCAATCTAACTCCATCGATATTCATTCAAGCATCAGCCTCTATGATTCAATTATTGAATCAACAATTGTATTATTATTAAGATGGCCATGGTATATAACCCTAATTATACAGAGGGATCTTATAGTACATTCATTCATTTAATCTTAGAGAGTAAAAAAATCAATAACTTCTATTGACAAATTAAATATTACAAAAACATTGATTGTAGGAATGGTTCGCCTCAGGCTCACATGGCTAACAAGGATATGCTTCAGCCTAAATGTAAGAGGGTGACTGACTTTGGTGATAACTCTTTGATTCCTCACTTGTTTCCCAACTTGTTGTTATTGTGTCTATACTTAGGGATATCTTACCCTAAGTATAGGGGGAGATAGGTTGAGCTAATGATTTCATAAATTCCCACCCTTAACCCTCACTGCTTTGCATATAGTCATGTATACTTAGGACTACTTGATCCTAAGTATGGAGGGTGGGGACAATTGACTTATTGTTCTTTTATTATTTTGTCGTTGTTGTATAGGCTTTTATATACTCTGTACGAGTTATGTATTCCTTTTCTCTCTCTAATCTATGAGGACATAGCTCAATCTAAGTAAAGGGGGTCATATTTAAAATGGATATACTTTAGCCATAACTCGTAGTCTCATATTTTTTAATAAATATGGTTATTAAATTGGGTAAGGGTTTATAACAAACCAACTGTAAAAAACCCATTCATAAAATACGCACAAACATATTAATCCTCTATCTTTTTATTTTTTCAAAAAATCTATAAAAATTTGCAAAAATCCGAAATAGCTAAAAAAGTTTAAAAATGTTTTCAAAAATCTCGTAAAAATTTGCATAACTTTTTGAAAATTTATATAAAAAGATAAAAAGCTAGAAAGTGTCCCCATAAAATTATCTCGCTACGTTGCTGGAGCATTTTTCAGAATGATTTCAATAATTGAATAAGTCTAAATAAATTACAATTATTGGAGATTATTGTAAACCATAATATACCTAATTTCAAAGGAACCTACTGAGGACTGGAATTATGATGCTTCAGGTCATTATGACTTAGTTATTTAGGTTATGTGAGATTATGTTCATGAGTCGATTCATTATTTCTAAGAAGAACCCTTCATGGCATCCACATGTCTCTTGAGAAAATGGATTGACTAGAAACCTTGCACTCAATACTTGGCTCAACCAAGATGGCCAGTTGAAAAATCTTGAAGTCTCAATCAGGATGATACAAGGTCGTTTCATCAGGTGTTTCTCATGAACCATTGTTGGGGACTGTCGAATACTTCAACCCACTTCTTCTTGTAGCAAGGACATGTAAGGATTGGAGACAATATTGAGACAATGACTCGGATGAGGAATGGACTGCTAGCACAATTTTATCCAAGACCCGAAAACATGGGCATATTAAAAGACTTTATATCTGCCTAGGCACAAACCAGAATCCATAGTAATGCAATACAAAGAAAATATCCCAAAGAAGCCTACACCAAAAAGTCCACAAAAATTTGAGCATCCAGAAAAATGCTTCTTGGTGAAGACTCGGTTACACTGGTCAGGCTTCACATGGGAATGAGACTACACTGATCCATTCTTACTTTTTTTCCCTTTCTTCTAGCAGCTCCCATTCTTGGTTGTGAAACTAGTAGCATCTGACGTTAGAAGGAAATATCAATCTCCAAGATGATGAGTTACCAGAGGAGGATACACCCTAATAGTTCAGTGGTTTGTGTGGGAAGAGCTAACACAATTCACACACATGGTATTTGTCACTTCAAGATTGCAAGAGTATACATCTGGAAGTATGGTTTTGATCAGGCTGTGAATTGAACTAGATGAAGAAGCATAGAACCTAGAGGCTATTATGTCACAAGTCCAAACCGTAGCTTGGTTCCAAACACATCATTATTCCAAAGGTTTTAACGAAGCTCCAAACTTTTATTTTATACGGATAAGATTAAAAATTAGAATCATTATACCTTATTTATTTTTCTTTTCTTTGTTCTCTTTTTGCATCACTTAATATCCCAATAAGTGTTTGTCAGGGACTAGCAAAGCTAAGTATAGGGGATGACGAATAACCATTCATTCATCTTCATTCCTTTATTTTGTCTTTAAAACCCTAGTTAAATGAAAGTAAATATAGCTAACTTGTAAAAATTAAGACTCTAACCTTTTCCTATAAATAATGCTTAAATTCAAGTTTTTAAATACAAAATAAATGAAAACAAAAAATACAAGCGAAATAAAGGAAGTATTGCAAATAATGACTGGCCCAAAACCTCGAGACAAGGTCAATATTGACTTGGTCGATAAGGAATAAAGTAGGGGGAGATAAGAACAGATAAATACAGTTAAAGGGGCATTGTCACCTAGAAACCCTAGGTGACCTATACACTGTATATATAGCTGAAACTTACACTAATTTACACACACTCTTTTACACTTCAAATAAAAATACTTTCTACATCAAACATGTACAAAATATACATATAAAAAGAAAAAAATAATTTCACCCGAAAATAAGGTATAATGTGACAGGGACGCATAGATGAAAAGCCACAAATAGGACTCCACAAATCAATATCTTATCCATATAAAATCAAATAGACAAAACTCACCTTTATTGAACTCTAAATTAAATTATCTATCTAATAAAGGTAATTTCATTAAAATTGGAGTTAAGATACAAAATGTGGCTTTTGGGGTCCAATTGTGTACTTTACCTATATTTTTTTATACATGTAATTCATTCTTTGTAATTTTTTTTTGTTTTTATATTTTTTAATTATTGTAAATATTATTTTAATTATACTAAAAATATAAACACATACTCATATTTAAACTAGACTTATGTTATATGTACTCATATTTATTTAAGTATAGAAATAAAGTCAGAAAAATAAAATAAACATGTAAATGAATACTTAGATATATTGTAAATATCAAAATTATCTACATAATTTAATAACATATAAAATATGGAATAAAAATCAAATACACTGTATATAGTTAATTATGCTAATAATTATACTCATCAAGTTTAACATAATATAAACATGTCAATAAAAACAAAGAAAAAACATCGTAATTAATACTTAAAATAAGAAATAATTTTCACGTTTTGAGAAAAACATTAATAAAATCATTTGTTATATTATTTCTGTTGAACTTCTATTTTCCTATTTATTTTATCCTATAGCACCTGAAGTGGCCTAATCAGGTGTAGGTCTTGTTTGACCTACTAGTCAACTATACTTACGCCTAACACTAGGCATGTCCAAGTGTTGACCCCGACTCTTCTCTAATTTGTCATGCCCAAATCTTGCATTTTTTGGGCTTGATTCCTTTCGCAAATCTATTCCTCGTTCATTGGTTACGCCCTAGTGATTTCTCGAACGATGGAGCATCGATTAAGCCACAAACCCTAATACAAATTACCTCTTTATTTATCTTCTCCTCCCTCCATTTGAATTTTAGTCGTCTTGACCCATCTTCGTCCCCTTTTCTATTCATTGGAGTGTCCCAAGTTACAGTGGGTGCATCTCTTGAGATCTAGGAGCAGAGAAGGAGGCGGAGAGGTGAGATCCAAGCCTAGCCGGACTTGCTCAGGAAAAGGTCATCTACTCCATTTCCTCTAGGTTCGAGTAGATCTTTTTCTTTCCTTTTAAATTCCTAGAAACAGAAGTAGCATAGTCTAGCTTTTTATTTCATTTAATTTCATCTTGTATTTCATAAAATCAAAAATCATACTTCATCCGAGCTTCGAGATCCGTCCTCCATTCTCCATGCTCCAATAGTCTCCCAACATCGCCGACCAGTGCATCTTCTCCCCCTTCACTACATAACCTCTAGAACCCATCCATTTCCCTTGATCTTGCACAGATCACGAGATCAAGGCCTCCACCTTTACCCATGCTGGAGATCTCTTCTTTATCTCATCCTTGCTTATTTTTGTGCCAAATCAAGCTCCATACCCTCGTGCATCTTGCGAGATACTAACATTTAGGTATTGGATCGTGAAGACCCCTATTGGGTCAATATTTGTAGGACCGAGGGTATTCTTGGAGATCCGCCATCCCAACCATTACAGGATCCTATCGATGGGTCCTTGACCTCTTTGAGCCTCCCAACCAAGGTGGAGGAGCATCAGCCTCATTTTAAACCACCTCGGAGCCTCCCAGGTGGACAGAGTTGATCAGGAGCCCTGATTGAAGCTCACCCAAATAGGAGTTCTTCTCTGTTCTTTTAGGGGTGCTCCCTATTGTTAGATCAAGATCCATCCCCAAGTGTAACAACTGTCTTCCGATCCCATCAAGCCTAGCTGTCAGATCTACGGGCAAGATCTAATCTCAGCACTTCACTCATGAAGCAACATCGGCCATCTTGATCGTACCACATGGATAAGTGGTGCCCTGTTCGCCATCCATAAGCACATACCGGAGGTATATTGTATAATCTCCCCCACTTTTTGTATTTTTGTTTTAGTCCATAAAAAATCTTTGTAGTTCAAAAAAAGTTGTAATATTTACTCATAGGACCTTAGGCTTTTCATATTTGCATTAGTCCAATCCACATCACCTTATGTGCTTGTGCTCGTGAGGGGATTCAATATTTTGCAAGGACACTTGTGCTAGTTTGTGTTATTATTTGGTGCATGGATTTTAGATATAAGTGTAATAGTTTTGAGAAATATTTCTATTGGGGCTTGTAGGTTTTTTGATATTGTAATTATACTCATACTAGTGCATTTTATAGCATATCCACGGATTTCTACATGGATGCCCTTAGACTTTTGTAAAGTATTATGTAATGCATTTGAGTTTATTTAAATTACTCTTAGATCGCTGTCGACATATTTAAATTTGTTCTGTGTATTTGCATTATTAAAAATAAAATTTTGCATCTAAAAATTATAGGAATTTTTAAGTGCTTGGAACTATTTCAAATCACATATGTTTTTCTTGAGGTCATTAAAATTATTTTCCTATGTTTAAAAATACAAAAATAATGAATTTTTCTCCTTTTTGCATTTACAAATACAAAAAATATGTAAAATGATTTGGATTTTTAAAAAAAAAATCATTGTGTTTATATGCATGATTATTTGATTTGTGATCTTATATTTTTGCAAAATATTACCAAAAACAAAAGGAAAATAAAAAACTCCAAAAACCTTATAAAACTAGTGAAAATGATTTAGAAGAACAACATTATTTGTTTCTATTTCTGAATTTTGTCTACATTATATATTATCTATTATAAACAGTTTTGGGAATTTTTGAATATTTATATATTTTTAAATCTCAAAACTATTCGGCCTAGTATTAGAAATCCTTTTTTTGACATTTTCATTCAATTAAAAATCCATAAAAATTAGAAAAAAATATAAGAAAATTTGCAAAAATAGATAAAAATATAAAAAACACTAAACTATTTTAGTTTGTAATTTCTAACTATATATAAGTATATTTACAAGTACACAACCTTATGTATAGCTTATATATATATTAATACTATATATTATTGTATTTATTACTATTATTTATTAATTCCTATAAATATTTAAAAACCCTTAACACAATAAAACGATTGTTCCGATTTTTATTTTTTTAGTATATACATATATTGTCTGTATTTCATATATATATAACTTATATTATGTCTCTTATTAGATTTATCTAAAGATATATTTATTTTAACTTATACAATAAAAATTATAACTGAAAAATACAAAAAGAAAAGAAAATAAAAATTATAAAATTAAAAACACCAAAAATATAAATTAAAAATCCAAAAAATATATAATATTAAATACCCACAAAAATCAGAAAACCCTATAAAAGCACAAAACACATTTGTTGATTTTTTTCTTTGATTGTCAATTTTTGTACCCATCAGCGTTGCTCCTTTGTGATTCGACCCCTACACTTCCATACTATATATACTTATTTGTAAGGTATAGGAAATTTCATCTAACTTATATTCATTGCTTATTTATTCTGTGGGTTGATTATTGATTGACATGCTTGAGTTGAGTGTCAATAGTCGAGAGAGGTATCAATACAACGATTATCGGTTCTGACTTTTTGGACACCACATGTCCTTCAAGACTAGATGTTAGACACCTCTGATTTCAGTGTTCATCAGTTCAGGGTCCCCCAATTATTGATATTAGATGTGGGTAGCCCTATTGTAAATAGAGAAGTAAAGAAACTTGTGAAGGATTACAACATCGAGCACCGTGACATTAGTCCTTACTACCTACATACCAATGACAAGGTAGAGGAGTCAAATTGGGAGGTTAAGACAATATTCCAGAAGCTCACCTGCCCAGACAGGAAGGACTAGTCCTTTGGGCTTACTAGACGGCTTATAGGACACTATTAGGATCTGCCCCATTCATGATGGTATTTTGAAATCATGACATTTGCCCATAGAATTAGTGCATAAATCATAATGGGAAATTAAGAATGACATCTGGAACATATATCTAGGGCAGAAACAAAGAGAGATGGATCTGAATTAACGTGTGAAAATAAAAAACAAAGCATGCGACAACAGTTTGGTGTGCAAGGATAAGGTTAAGCAACGGCATGACAAATTTATCTGACGGAAAACTTTCGTTCCTCGACAAAAGGTATGGTTGTTCAATGAAAGGCGGAAGATTTTCTAAGGGAATATCAAGTCCAAGTGAATGAGCCCATATCGAGTCAGTGTTGTGCATGGCATTGGATGTGTTGAGATCTCAAATCTTACAGATGTAGCATAGACATTTCTAGTGAATGGACATTTGCTGAAGCACTTTGTCGAATCAAATGAGCAGTTAGTCAGTATTGATGAGATTATTATCATGTATCGGACAAATTCAGAATATACACATAGAGCCGTGCATGATACCTTGTTGCATTGATCTCTAGCCATCAGCAGCATCACAATTATTCATTATTACTAACTCTTTGTACATTCTTCATATCTCATCGGACCTCACTCCTTTTTTACACTTAGGCTGATCATAGAGTAAGTATAGGAAGGATCGATGCTCACCCGATATATTCATTCATTATCCTCTTTTCCTCGACCACACTAATTTTTCTCTTCTTTAATAGTCAGGCCTAAGTACTAGGGGGCATATCAACTTCTATATATCTATTATTTTCAATCTCTTGCGCTTAGTACGAGCTATATCTCTTCCTCGCTTTTTGTGCTCTGAAGACATAGTACACACTAAGTATAGAGGATTGTGCATATATTACATATATACTTCACCAGTAGCCCGTACTTTCACGTATTTTATGTATATAATATTCAATAAATTTGAGATATATAGTCTTTGTAAAATTTGTAGAAATATGTGTTTGTAAATTATGAATTGCCATTCATTCATATTTATTCATTTATTTTTGGCTTTAATCCCTAGAAAAATGCATGTAAATACCAATAGCATACTTTATTTAACACATATACATTGATCTCTATATTGTATGTAAATACATGTATTGAAACCCTTAATGAAGGAATAAATAAAAGAAAAGAAAAATAAAGGAAGTATCCAAGACACTGACTGGCCCTGACCCCTGAAACCCAGTCAAACCTTGACTTGGTCTACAAGGAATAAAGTAGGAGGAGATAAGGGTAAAAAATAATAATAAAATAAACCCTTATTTTTTCATCAATAATTAAATTTTGGACTTATTTTATTCTTTATTATTTATACATCAAATCCACAAAATTTGTACATGAAAGTTGTAGATAAAAATACATAAAAATACTTTTATTTCACATAAAAATAATACAAACCCTACATTATATTCTTATCATAAAAATCAAAAACCCAAACTACCCAGACCTGTATGTTCTCCATATGAAAACAAAATGCATCAAAATAACCTTTAATAGTATATAACTTTTTATAAGCTATTTAATGATGGTGAATTCATCTAATTTGGAGTTAAGATGCAAAAGTTAGGTTTTGGACACCTATTGTACAATATACATGAACAATATATTCATTTTTTCATTCTTTATATTTTTCTTTATTTTATACATTTATAACCTTGCAAATATTGTTTATAATATATGTCCATAACACAAATAGAATAAAAAATCTTGAAATAAATAGTAGTTTAGCATCGCTTCATTTTGCTTAAATTTATCTAAAAATCCGAAAAACTCTGTTGTCGGAGCTCTCTGCTCTTTCCTTGTTCTTCATCACTTCCACAATCACCTACCATCGCATTCACCTTTATCAAACTACCCTCGTGCTTCTCCATCTTTCTGATTACCCCACTTACCCTGATACACTATGAGTCAGGCCTACAGGCCAACTACTCCGTCCCTCACCAAAGGGCCTCTGTCCCATGCCGCTCCCCTATTTTCTTGCTCCATTTTTTGCTCTAAGGCTTCTCCTTGGATCCCTTGAGATAATCACATAGGTAGCAGGTCTCCAAAAGCCCATCTGGATTGCCTGCAGTTTAGCCGAAGTTCGCTCCAAGTTGTTGCATCTTCTCTGATCTCCACGAATGCTCAGCAGGTCTCGGACCTTCTCCCGATCGTCCATACCTCCGACATCTTCCCAGGAAGCTTCTCAGACCATCAACACAATGGGAAGAGACCGGACTAGGACAGAAGCAGTGACCCAAGTTCATCGGGCACTTGTTCATCAACAATTCTTCTAGAGGCATCCCCCATCATCCAATGATGAACTCCCGTCCAGATTAAAGCTCCACCATTGGATGAAGCTGACTTACAGCCATCCGATACATCTGAGAATCTAATCATCACCATCTAAAGGAGAAGAGGTATCGATCGTGAGATGAGAGCCACATGTTAAGTGATTTGATCCTAGTCGTTCGTCCGCATGCAATGAGTGGGTAATATGCACCTTCCCCCTTTGAATTTTGTTATTTACTTTTTGGTCCTGTAAATATATTTAACAATTTAAAAACTTTTGAATAATTTACATTTGGAACCCTATAGTTTTGGAAATGTCCTAACATATGGTCCTACGTAAGGGTCTTTTACGGGTATTTTGCATATTATGTCCTGTAGTTTCCAGGGACTTACGTGGAAATGTTGAAATTACTTTTGGAAATTGCAATTTCATCCTTGTTAATATACATTCAAGTTATATTTAATTTGAAAAATTATTCGACGACCTTGGATGTTTGTTTAATTGCATCTATACCTGTACCAGGTGTTTCTATATTCTGAACTAAATTGGGAAATTTATGCAAAGGCTAATAGAGTAGTTGTATTTGTTATAAATGCTTGCCTGAGGTTTCATAAATTGCAAAAGGGTCCAAGTACATTGTTTTTAATTGCTTGAATTTGTTGGACATGCGAGCCCACGATGAGCCATTACACAATAAATGTTATTGCGAATATCATTCCCTGATCTGAAATGAAGAATAACTAATTTGCATAATAGGTCCCTTAGTACAATTAGGGTTTGTACCATGGTCATCGTAATGATCATACAGCTATTTATTGAATTATTGAATCATAGAGGTTGGTGCTTGGATGAATATCTAACGAGTTAGATTGAGGACTCATCAAGTACCGTCAAATAATTGTTAAGAGAGGATCTCCAGCCTGAGTAGGAGATGGCAATCCTTTCACACTTGGCTGATATCTGACCGACCTCTTTATGCAAGTCATCTGCATGGGAATAGAGATTAAGAGGTGTGAGATTAGTTAGGTCAAAGAGTTGACTTAATGAGATCGAGATAACCAAAGTCCTATGTCGTATGTTGTCATGATATAGGCACGCATCCTTTGACCGGAGACATATGTGTTACTATATATCTGAGTATGTACATTTGGCAGACCAATAGGTTGATGACCTAATCAAGGTCTATACACCGACGTTGGTGTGCATACAAGGGCATATGAGTAATACAATCTCTCAAAGGGAACATACAGGTTCATTTCCTGAACCAGAAGACATGAGCTCACTCATGAGATAGTGGGAAGAATAAAATTCCGTGAGCGGTCATCTCACTTTGAAAGATTGACTGAATTTGTAAGGATTGATATATACTTTTGGAAAGTATATGATCAACACGAATGTATGATATATGCTTTTGGAAAGTATATGATCGATACCAACTCCCAATGATCGAATGAGAAACTTAATGATAAATCCCTTAAGTAGACAGTGTAAAATTGATCTTATACTTCGGGATTATTCTAGGTCTTCTAGTATGCAGGATGTACAGGTATTACGAATACCTGAGGGTGATGTGATCATAAACGGTTGTATAACCATGACGCTTCCATTCTTGGGGAGTGATGAAACATGTCTAGATTTTACTGTCTCCTCTCAGTAGAGGAGTAATCTGATCTTTGTCCAAATATTGGACATTGATCTGAATGGGATTCAGATGCAATGAGAAGATTAGATTTGCGGTCTTGATTTAATCAACCATCTATGGGAGGCCCGGATCTGGATTTGAGATGTGATCTCAATATCCAAGTCACTATAGGTGGGACAATACAATCTCCCTGTCCTTGTCTCCAAGTATCCGCAGAGAAAGCGTATTATCCTTGAAAGAGTTCAGGTTTTAATTTCATTGTTGATATTATATATTTGAGCATTGAGAAAATTGATAATTAAATGTGATTTAACTATTAAGAGTAATATGAATATGATTCATATTATAAAGAGAGTTATCTAAGATAATTAAATGTGATTTAATTATCAAATATGTGAATAATGTGAATGCGATTCATATTATTTGGATACATGAGAATAGAGATCCAAGATGATTAAATGTGATTCAACTATCATGGATATGAATAATGTGGATAACACTATCCATATTAGACATGTATATTATAAATGTAATTTATAATATAAGAGAGAGCGATTTATAATTTACATTTGTTAGTTAATGTTTATGTGAATTGGATTCCTCACATTGGACATTAAATTGAAAATGTAATTTACATTTTATTTTGAGTTGTGAATGTGATTCACAATTTTCCAATGGCAAGATTACAATATTCACAAAATAATTATGAATTATTGTTATTGAATTATTTACAACAAGTGTTGTTGTAAAATCATGGATATTTCCAAGGAATAATGCAATCTCACAAGATTGCATGAGATTTCCTAGATTGCATGAGATTTCAAAGATTGCATGAAATCTATCCAAATATCTGCATGTATGCTTGATTGATTTAATTTGGGATTAAATCATATTGATTTATCAATATATATTTAACCTAAATTAAATTAGTTGTTGTTGGTTTTTTAGCAACAGAGTCTTAGCCATTAAAAGAAACACAAATCAATGCGAGCCGTTGGCTTTGTGTTACCCATTGATTGAGATTCATGTATCCCAAAATATTATAAATAGAAGGACACCCCTTGCTCTTCATATGCTAAATTGAAACACAAGTCTCTCTCTCTCTCTCATTCTCTATACACTCCCTCTCTCTTCCTTTCTCATGAATGTCCGCCATGGATGCCCTAGAGAGAGTCTCCATCGCCGCAGCGTCGTCGTTATGCTGTCTGTTCGATTGCTCGTGAACCTCCGTCTCCTTCGATGCGCTTCGCTCATGAAGAAGATGTTGGATCTCATGTTTCGAGATCATGAGATTCGCCGGTTGGATCATCAACATGGATTGTGAGGATCACGTGTTTCATCAACACGCTCGCAAGCGTATCCTTCGTCGGATCGGACTTGAGACTGGAGCTCTCTTTATTTAGAGACTCAATCACAACCACACTTCAAGAGGTAATCCTATTACTTGTTTGTGGTTTAGACGAAACAATCCGAGAAGTGTTCTTGGATCATGTGGTTTCATCACATGAAAATTTTTAATTTCCACTGCATCGAGCGACTAGTACGACTAGTCGCTCCCGATCGCATACGATGTGATCCTCGTGCTTTTGTGATGCTCTTAAGGATCATACCATATCATTCAAGTGGAATCAGAGCCTTAGGCCGAAGGTTTTTGATGCGATCCATAAACCAAGGATGACTTGGGTTCATTAGAGTTTGCGAAAGTTTTCTCGCATTTCATTTTCGCATCTCTGTTTAGTGATTATTTTAGGCCCTGTTTAAATTATTTAAACACTAAAATAATAATTGTATTTTGTTCCCCATTAAATAAGGAAACTGTAAAGTCTGAGTTTGCGTTATTTCGAATCAGTTTGCTCAAGTTATGATCAAATTAGTGAACATATATCCACTATTTCAGAGACTGCGAATCTTAATGTAATTAAGGAGTTAATTACTGTTTAGAAACGCTTTGAAATACATGCAAATCACATAATTTCTGTTGTAAATCAAATCAGCAAACTTTGAAAACTTACTTGCTTAATTTGGATTTAAATTGATTGAGTTATGTTAATTTTAGTAAGTGACGGTAAGTGCTGGAAATTACTTTCCTAATCAAGAACCTTGTTATTGTCATTTAATTATTTAGTGAAAGTAAATGGTTTAATTTCCTGGAATAATTATAGAGAAATATTTGTGAAATATTTGATGATAAATATTTCCTTAAATGACATTGTCTTAACCAATAATTGATTAGATATGATCTAGATCACAATTGGTTACACAATCCACTTTCCAACAAACAATGTTGCATGAATAGGATTTGGGATTTGTTTAGAAAATCACATTATAATGTTAATAAAAAATGTTTTGATTATTATTATATATGATATAACTTCGGTTGAAAGACCGATTATAATCTCAAGTACACAATGATCAATTTGGCATTATCTTTTCCTGAGGTGGATATGGTGTCTAGTCGGGGAGCGTTGGGGTAGCAGGTTGCACTGTGTGCGGTCTGTCCCACTCCTGTCGGTACAGGCCATGACAGCGAGTAGGGATTCGATAATAGAGGAGAGATCTCGGTGTATTTTTCTAATTATTAAAAGTCAGAATAATACGTATTTGAGATAATACCATAATTCAAGTAACAATAAAGAATGTTTCTTGGATATTAATTGGATCGTTAATTTAATATGATTAGATTAATTGGAATCCAATTAAAATTAAGACAATCTATTATAAATAGATGTGTTATTTCCCTTGGAGGAATTAATAATCATGAATATCATTCGTGATGATTAATTATAATTTGAATATGATATGGAGGATCACATAAGTGACATCCATGGTCTCCCATCAAGGCAAATGGTTCCGTCGCCATGGATTGTATGTAGGAGACGCCTGTCCGAAGTGACAACTCATTTATGCAAGCACATCTGGATCGGGCTCTTCGCTTCTCGAAAGAGTAAGGACGTATGCGCAGTGACCCCAATATCAGGTCCTCATGTTATTGGGGCGATATTGGATTGCACATAGCGAATTGTATTCATGTTAACGGTTTGTTCAATTAATGACAGGTCAACATCACCTTAGGGGTAGTCGGCTCGAGTGTTAAAGACCGAATTCGGAATGCAAGTTGAACTTGCAAGGTGGAATATGTTTCCTCTTCTTTTTATACGAGTTACAGGTTCTCATATTATTGGGATGTGACAAAGATAAGGAAGTAGATCCAAGATCATGCTGAGATATGATGGTAAGTATATATCTTACATTGAAAGTGATTAAGGGAATGAACTTTCAGTGTAGACAAGGCAAGACAACTTTGATATAAAATTCCTAAATCAAAGTAAAATATATATTTATATATGTTTATGTAAATTTCTTATTTCAGATAATCCTTCAATAAACCCACTCAATACTATACTCTATGATAACCAGTGAAATATCATGGATTGGATCTATGATTAAGATATTGTACTTGCAGTTGGACACATATTGTATGTGGTTGCAATGTGCAAGTTTCCTCATAATAATGAGGAATGACATTTAAATAGACAATAGGACTACAACCCTAGGGTTTGTATATTTCTACAGTCTTGATCTCTCATCGAATGTACCTTGGAAGTGACATGTCGATGATGATCGTAATTGTCGAACAATCCTTAAAAAATGTAAGAAGATATTCTGGCATACATATGTGCTCTCGACATTTAATCATGAATGACATGGTTCACTGTATCATGCAGAATGGTGTCTCTATAAGAGATGATGTACTCAAAATATTTGAGTACCTACCTGAACCAATGTTTTAAGAGTTTAGATGGATGTAGATACGATGAGTGTCATCATTCTATTGTATATACTCTGGTCATTCATGAAGCTTCACAATATTCATATTGTATGAATTGAATGAAGCATGCATAAATGTTGAAATATTCTTATATTGAAATCTTTTGAATTCAACATAAGAGATCCTTCGACTTAAGTAATGGTTGTTTATAGATAAAGGGAGTACAGTGGAAGCATGGGTTGGGCCCAAGTAAGAAGGAAAGTCTAAAGAGTTGATTGTACTTCTATGACTCCCATATGACATTCAAATAGTTGGATGAATGCTGATACTACAATAAGTCAATGTATTGATAGTGTGACTATCTAATCTATCCAGGATACTTAGAGAAGGACCCGGATAGTGCATTACAATAATCTACATCTACATTTAATCACTGAAATTGACTTTCTTATTTGATAAGATCAAAGTCTAATAATTATATCTCATTCTTCTAATAATACTTACAATTGGTTGCTTATGTTTTATATGACTAGAAAATTTGATCTTAAGGTTCAATCATCATCCACAAGGATGTTGATGCAATTGTTGCAAGAACCTCTATTGGATAAATAGACTTCCTAATTTCAATGGTAGAGCCTTAGTCTTAGAGAATGTCTATATGCCCTAGATATTAGAATATCCCATACGTATTGATGTATGCGGATCATCTATATTATGATAAACATTAATGATATGTGATAGCATTCGATGATTATTTGTGATATATGATTTCTTCTCTCCACTTTAGAAAGCTTTGAAATGTTCAGAGATTTCACAATTTTGGTTTAAAAACCAAAGTTTGAAGGAAGATGAAAATGAATTTGATCTAATCTAGGTAATTAGGACCTATTAGATGAATTCATGGAATACCTTATGAAGAAAGGAATGTCATTCCTATCTCAATCCTCCTAATACACCTAAACTCAAGAGAGTTGTAGGAAGATACAATTAGATCATGTATGACATGATTTGATCAATGATGAATTTTTGCATAATTACCTATTAGTTTCTAGGAATATATGTAGTAGAGACTACCATATATATCCTTAATAAGGTTCCAGGCAAGTAAGCTGGAATTTAGCACCTGAGAGTGCTACTTCATTAGAAAAATAAAGGATGGTATTGGATACCTACTTTATGACCTTGAGATTCTTAAAAGATTTCATATATGAAAATGTGATTCTTAGATGATGAGATTCTTGAGAATAAAGATGAAAATGAAGTACATGAACTCATTTAGTCTTGAGAAGATAATGAGGCTCCTAAAATTGGAAAATAAAAGGACAATAAAAGATGAAACACTAATACCTCTTAAAATAAGTTTTAGGATGGATTCCATGTGTCAGTTGAGTCTGACAATGATCTGACTTCATGTGATGAATCTTATGAATATCGTAGCATGGAAAGATGGATGTTAGCAATAAAGTCTAAAGTAGACTTCATATACAAGTGTTGTATATGGACCCTCGAGGATCCACCTATTTGGGTAAGACATGTTAAGGTGTAAATAGATCTTCAAAGAAAAGAGGGAACTCTATGAGAAGGTAGAGACCTTCAAAGCACGGTTCGTAGCCATGAGCTACACATCGAAGAGAAGACATCACTTACGATGAGACTTGCTCTTCAGTGACCATGCGTAAAACCATCGCGATATTGCTACCTATAGCTACACAAATTGACTTTGACATCTTTAAGATGGAGGTCAAGATTGTATTCCTCTATGAATACCTCTCCGAGGATATTCATATGAAGTAGCCCCATGGCTTCATGATTGAGGAAAGCAAGGTGTGAAAGCTAAATAGACTCCGTCTATGGACTCAAATAAGCATCTTGTATTTGGAACATAAGATTTGATGAATTTATAAATGTTATGATTTCAGAAAGAATCTTGATGAACCGTGTGAACCTTAGTTGGAGCGCCATTGTGTTCATCGTGCTAAATGTTGTTAATATCCTAATCATTTGGAATGATATAAGTATAATAATAAGTGTTTCATAATCTGGCTATTCAATAACTTGATATATGATCTCAATAATACCTCTTAGGTCTTAGTTCTGAGGTTGTTCAGAAGCAAAGAGAAGAGGGTATTGTGACTGTCACATTAATGGTACACCAAGGACATTTCCATTTTCTTGAAAATTGTAAGAAAGGCTTCTTTCCCTCTAGATATGGTACTGACCTATCTAATGGGATAGCACCTCAAATAGTTGAGGAAGTGAATGCTAAAACTGGTGCCCTTTGTGCATCAGTTATGAGAAGCTGAAAGTATGTTAGATGTGTACAAAAGCCAGATGTCTGCCATGCAATGGGAGTAGTAAACTGTTACTAATCCTAATATGGAGATAGAACACTTGATTGCAGTAATAACAATATCTTCAAAGACGACAAGACTTTAGAGGTAGTGATCTCTAAGTCTTATCTTCAAGAAATTAAGACTTTATATATGGAGAATTAAAAGGTCTTAACTACGAATACCTTAGGAGATAGAGATCTCCAGGAATAAGGGTATTCTGATAAGGATAAAAGAAATTACATACTGGTTATATTTATTGAGGTGTAGTGTCAAGGACACTATGACTGACATGGTTGAGTATTGGTTACATGAGATGCAACATTCGCATTGGATGCGAACACTGTCACTAGGAGATATGCAAGTGCTGTAAAAGGACTTGGCATAGTCTCTTGGGAACAGAGTGATTGATCAGCTTACCTAGCTATTTCCTAAATAGCCTATGATTGTCACATGAGTGTGGGTTTAAATGATTATCCCATTAATGGCTCTTTGGGATTGTGAGAGATTGTTGGACATGCGAGGCCATGGCGAGCCATTACGCAATAAATGTTATTGCGAATATCATTCCCTAATCTGAAATGAAGAATAACTAATTTACATAATAGTTCCCTTAGTAGAATTAGGGTTATGTACAATGGTCGTCTTAATGATCATACAACTGTTCATTCAATTATTAAATCATAGAGGCGGATGCTTGGATGAATATTTAAAGAGTTAGATTGAGGACACATCAAGTACCATCAAATAATTGTTAAGAGAGGATCTCCAGCCTGAGTAGGAGATGGGAATCCTTTATCACTTGGTTGATATATGACCGACCTCTTGATGCATGTCCTCTTCATGGGAATAGAGATTCGTAGGTGTCAGATCAGTTAGGTCAAAGAGTTGATTTAAAGAGATCGAGATAACCAAAGTCCTATGTCGTATGCTATCATGAATATAGGCATGCATCCTTTGACCGGAGACAGATGTGTTACTATATATTTGAGTATGTACATTTGGCATACCAATAGGTTGATGACCTATTCAAGGTTTACACACCGGCATGTTGGTGTGCATACAAGGGCATATGAGTAATACGATCTCTCAAAGGGATCATACAGGTTCATTTCCTGAACCGGAAGACATGATCTCACTCATGAGATATTGGAAGCTTGACTGAATTTGTAAGGATTGATATATACTTTTGGAAAGTATATGATCAACAACTAGGTATGATATATGCTTTTGGAATGTATATGATCGATACCAACTTCCAATGATCAAATGAGAAACTTAATTATAAATCCCTGAAGTAGACAGTGTAAAATTGATCTTATACTTCAGGATTATTCTAGATCTTCCAGTATGCAGGACGTACACATATTAGGAATACTTGAGGGTTATGTGATCATAAAACATTGTATAACCATGACGCTTCCATTCCTAGGGAGTGATGAAACGGGTTTGGATTTTATTTATTCCTCTCAGTAGTGAAGTAATATTATCTTAGTCCAAATATTGGACAATGATCTGAATGTGATTCAGATGCAATGAGACGATTATATTGGCGGTCTTGATTTAATCAAGCATCTATGGGAGGCTTGAGATCTGGATTTGAGGCATGATCTCAATTTCCAAGTCACTATACATGGAACAAAACACTCGCACTGTCCTTATCTCCGAGTATCCGCGAAGAAAGGACATTACCCTTGAAAGAGTTCAGGATAATTTCATTGTTGATATTATATATCCGAGCATTGAGAAAATTGATAATTAAATGTGATTTAATTATCATGAGTAATATGAATTCGATTCATATTATAAAGAGAGTTATCTAAGATAATTAAATGTGATTTAATAATCAAAGATGTGAATAATGTGAATGCAATTCATATTATTTGGGTATGTGTGAATAGTGATCCAAGATGATCAAATGTGATTTAATTATCATGGATATGATTAATGCGGATAGCACTATCCATATTAGTCATATATTTATATTATAAAAGTGATTTATAATAGTTAAGTGAGAGATGTTTGTAATTTACAATTGTTAATCAAATGTTGATGTGAATTGCATTCACATTGGACATTAAATTGAAAATGTAATTTACATTTTATTTTGGGTTGTGGATGTGATTCACAATTTTCCAATGGCAAGATTGCAATATTCTTAAAATAATTCTTAATTATTATTGTTGAATTATTTACAACAAGTGTTGTTGTAAAATCATGGAGATTTCCAAGGAATAATGCAATCTCACAAGATTGCATGAGATTTCCAAGATTGCTTGAGATTTCCAAGATTGCATGAAATCTCCATCCAAATATCTCCATGTATGATTGATTGATTTAATTTGGGATTAAATAATATTGATTTATCAATATATATTTAATCTAAATTAAATTAATTGTTGTTGGTTTTTTACCAACAAAATCTTGGCCATTAAAAGAAACAAAAATCATTGTGAGCCATTGGATTTGTGTTACAGATTAATTGAGATTCATGGATCCCAAAATATTATAAATAGAAGGGAACCCCTTGCTCTTTATATGCTAAATTGAAAGACAAGGCTCTCTCTCTCTCATTCTCTATAATCACCCTCTCTCTTCCTCTCTCATGGCTGTCCACCATGGATGCCCTAGAGAGAGTCTCCATCGTCGCAGCGTTGTCGTTATATTGCATGTTCGATTGCTCGTGAATCTCTGCCTCCTTCGGTGCGCTTCGCTCGTGAAGAAGACATTTGATCTCATGTGTCGAGATCAGGAGATTCACAGCTTGGATCATCAACATAGATTGTGAGGATCACATGTTTCATCAACACGCTCGCAAGCGTCTCCTCCGTCGGATCGGATTTGAGACAGGAAGTCTCTTCGTTTAGAGACTCGATCGCAACCAAGCATCAAGAGGTAATCCTATTAATTGTTTGTGGTTTAGACGAAACGATCCGAGAAGTGTTCTTGGATCCTATGATTTCGTCACATGAAAATTTTTAATTTCCGTTGCATCGAGCAACTAGTATGACTAGTCACTCCCGATCGCATACGATGCGATCCTCATGCTTCCGTGATGTGCTTAAGGATCATACCATATCCTTCAGAATTTAGTTCAATTACATTAATTACCTAATGAACTCCAAAAATCCTAGAAAATTAATTTGAATACCTTACAGGATATTATATCGTATATATTTTTCTAAGGTATTTATTATTATTTTCGTATTTAAATATTGCAAAACTAGCTATATTTTTTATTTAACTTTGCAAATTATAAAAACTAAAATATAGCTCTAAAGTTTACCAAAATTAGGGTAAGGGTTTTTACTATTTTTATTACATATCCAAAATTCATAAAAAATACACAACAGAAAGCTTACATTGTAAAATATAGAAAACCTTAAAATATCGTAAAAAATCATAGAAAAATAAAAAATATGTTCTAAAGCTTGGAATTTTCTTTGTTTTCGTGAAAAATAACTTGGGCCCTTTTCGACTTGATAGATAATTTTTAGGCCCTTTTAAAGTTCATGTATTTTCTATTTCTTTTTTATGTATATTTTTATTTTTAAAAATTCATAAAAAACTTTAAAAAATCATAAAAATATCCTAAATAGAGAAAAAAAATAAAAAACCTAAGATATTTTATTTGGGTTATTTTGACTTTATTTCATTAAATTGAAAAATCGAAAAAAACTCTTCTCTATATCTCTTTAGATATCTCTCACCTATGGTTCTATTTTTTTTATATATTAATTATTATATTTTGGTAATTAAAAAAACATTTGCAAAATTACAAATTAAAAAATATAAATAAAAAACCTTAAAAAAAGAAAATTAATTAAAAACCCACAAATAAACATAAGATCCTAATTTAGGTTGTGAGTGCAACAATTTTGTGCTTGATTGCTTGAGTTTGGTTTCATTTTGTAGTTTATCCATGTTTGCTCCTGTGGACGATACTCTACCTAGTTTCCTTATATGCATTTAAAGCAGAGTTAACTAAATTTCATAACTCACACACTTGCATGATCGCCTTATATGTACACACCCGTGGTTTCGAATGAATGTTTGATGAGGATTGATTTGGTTGATTGATATTCGAGTACAAAGAAAAGCGTCGATACAACGATTGTCGGATCCGATTTATCAAACACCGTAGGCCCTCCAAGATCAGGCATTAGGAATCCACATGTCGATCATCATAGGTCTTTATCTTCACAATTATCACCATCAACATTTTGGCGTCGTTGCCAGGGAGCAACGGTCTGGTAGACTAGAAGCCTTAAGCACATTAAGTTTTATTTCTTGATTGTTTATTTACATTATTTTCCATATTATTTTTGTTATATTTTCTCATATTTGCTTTTGACATTATCTCTTGATTATTTTGCTACGAGGGACCATTTATCGAGGGAAGCTGTCTTCAGATCGCATTCGCACCCATGAGAGGAATAGTTGGTCATTTTTAGCCGACCAACAGGAGAGAGCACCAAAGGAGAATGAGTATAGTAAGGAAGAGAAAAATTTTACCTTAGTAGCTATTGTATTTTGTATTTATGTGAGAGAGAGAGAGGGAGAGATGTTTATTTGATCATATAATAAAATAGATACATTGGACACTTGGACTATTCGGGGTCTGTTTCACCAAATGCAGGTGCATTTGGGGGACCTCGCTGAGTTTCGACGATTTTGACGATTTTCATCTCTTTTCCTTTATTTCCTTTTTGTTTCCCATGATTTGTGTATATCCATCATTCTTTTCTTCAATTTATTTGAATGAGCCCCTAGATATTAGAATTGCCTGATTGAGTAATTTAGATCCAAAGATTAATTTATCTTGCATGCTCCTATAGTTACTATGCTTGGACATAGATTCAAATTAATCTGGTTCTTCACGTATTAGCAATTTCTGATCTAGGATGATTTCACACCGTTGCATGCATTTACTGTAATTTTAATTATGTCTAGCATACCGCATGAAGAGCGTTGGGAAGCATGATGAGTCTTCTTACTAGACATACATCATTTGACACGATGATGAGGTTTCCAACATCGTGTTAACTTGCATTGCTCTTCTGACTTCTCCCCCATTTCTGAGAACTTAGGATAAACAAAGGAAAATCTAGAAATCAATAGGACTTTGCATAAAAATACTCAAAACAAGTGATAACCAAAAAATTAAAAAAAGGAGTGCTAAAGAAAACTTGGCCTAATTTTCAAATCTGTAACAAACTTCATTATCTTGGGTTCATAAACCCTCATTATTTTCAGGTACCTTCCAGACAGAGTGTGGCACGACCCCCCTATTAATTAGATCAAAAGACCCATTCCATGGTGCCTTGATTATCACCTTGGTGCTGAGAAGTACCAACTCTTCTATCGTGCGTGGACGATCAGGACTTGGTTGATTATGGTCTTCCCACCTTGTGTGGAACACCAACCCTGTCTAAAGTACTGAGCTCAGGACACACCCTAACTCAGGTGTCTATCTCATCATCTCGCATCCAAGAAGGGCCTTTCACACTCACTGGTGATTCCGTTGCGAGCTCTGTCTGAAATATTGGATTTGCCACCATAAGTTTCCCCTCTCTTATTCTTTGGTCGAGTAGCCTCTGCACATTGCGCCTTTTAATCTCTACTTCTCTTCTTCTACTTCTTATTCATCTCAATCGCTTCGAGCCTTCTATTCTCAATTCCTCTCGAATTATTCTTCCTCTATCTCGTCTTCTAATTCTATCATCATCTCACACATTTTTCCATCACGATATTGCATCTTGGATTGTTTTGTTCGGACTCCACAAACACCTGCATCAACTCAACGATGTCGACATCGCCGCTTCATTGGGGCGATCATAGAGAGGTGTGTTCAACTTTTATAAACCTCATTTAGAGCTCCCTAATCTCCACTCCACCTAGGGTTCAGTATGACTCTCTTCGTGAATCCTCTTCTTTCACTACTCATCTTTCACCAATAAATCCACTATTCGATCATGAGTCTAAGATTGAAATATCTTTCTAGACTCCATTATTTCTACAGATTAATTAGGGCTCATTTCATCATGCAGATTAAAATCCTGAACTGGAGTTAGATAGCAGCAATAATTTAGAATTGCCTCCTCAGAGATAGGGAAAGAGCCAAGGATCAGGCCAAGGTGTAGACCAGAATGAGTTTAAACGTAGATGCTTGCGCCCATTCAGATGATTCGATAGAAGTTAATCGATCAGGACAATTCCCTTGGTGCTTTCAAGGAAATGCTTATGGATATGAGGAGGGACCATGAAAATCAAGGAGGGGGTGAGAATGGAGGTGCCAATGGAGAAGCAGGATGAAACCATGGTGGAGAGGAGGAGGAGAGAGAAGTCGAGCCCAAATAAGCTGGAACCGCATCCCGCAGATACATGGTCACTTTGAGTTGAAGCCATCACTACTACCTCTCCTGATGACCTTCTATGGAAATACCAATGAAGAGCCATACATCCACCTGCAACAATTCAACCACATATTGCGGTACCATGCACTATCTGAACATCCCTTTTGAACTGGTGCAAATGGTTGCTTTCTCCTTTTAGCCTTTAGGGAAAACTACTCTACAGGATAAATCATTTAGGGAAAGTAGTCACAACCTTGAAAGAGTTGAAATCTGTGTTTCTGCATAAATATTATCCCCTAGGTTAACTTAATAAGATGAGAGCTTTCATTTCCAACTTCTCACATTTGTCCCATGAGACTTTCCTTGAGGTGTGCGAACTATTCTGAGATATTCAAGAGAAGTGTCCCCACCATGATTTTCTGAAGACAAGCATATTGCAAAACTTCTTTTGGGGATTACATCAGGAGAGAGAGTGGCTTGTGGATGCCTCCTGTGGATGGTCCCATTTCAACAACGACGAGGATGTGGTCTTGCAAATTTTTGAAGAAATGGTCAAAGGATCTGTAGCATTGTCCTCATCTCATGCCTATCAGAAGGCTCCACAGATTCCTCACAAGGCTGTCAATATGACAGCAAAGTAGTATGAAGAATAAAAGAAAGATTAGAGTTCCAACATGAGCATCATTGGCAACCGTAATTCTAAGGTAAACATCATAGAAACATGATCACAAAATCTTAAGAAACTCAATGTGATTGAACAAAGAACCAAGCACCTTGATAAGCTCGATCTGATCACTTATAAACTGGAGCTCCTGGTGGACACTATCAATGACACCGATGTTGTGAGCACAACCACCGAGATGCTTGCAGCTGAGATGAAAGTAGACACTGTGCCCATCGCAACAATAGTAGAGTCCAACATAGTAGCATGCAGTCCAGCATGTTAATTACATGCAGACTCTAGACCAAGGTTAATAGTCACCTCAGCACTCACAGATGGTCATCTACCATCTAGAAGCCCCATCTTATGCCGAGTAGTTTACTTCTCCTCCACCCCGCAGATACATGTAGTGCATGCCGTATGGGAAATCGAATAGTCTTCGCCCATCCTGGAGGGCAATAACAGGGGAAAGCACAAGCCAATAAACAATCCCATAATAATCATGATGGATGGAATTTTCAGCAACATGAACACCAACAACAACTACACTACCAGTCTCTGCCACATCCAAATTACACTTGGATACAAAACTTCTAGTTGTTGGCATATCGCCAACCACTCTATCATCGGTAGCCGGCACACCAATATAAGAACTACCGTCCTTCTCGATACTAGTATCAACAACACCCTCCACCTCTGTATCAGAACTTCCAAAAGTAGTTGTACTATTACTCGCCTCAGCAACCACATGTTGTTGAACCATCTAAGGTTGCTCCTTTGAATCCTGCTTTTGATTGCCAAACTCAATTGATCAAGAGTATGAATAAGTTGAGATAGAAGATTGATGACCTCGCAGCTGCAAAGATGATCATACCGGTGCAAATAGAGGCCAACCCCTACTAATTCAAGCATATGGAGCAAGTAGCTTGTAGTGCCCCACCATCCCTAGAGTTAGGTACACTTGATTTTATGTTATATTATGTTGTGGATCTCATGAGCGGTAGGAAACTAGAGCCATCTACAGCTGCAAAGGGGAAGAATAAAGCTTTGTTGGGTGAATCTTCATCATTAGCATTCGAGCAAGCCCAGAACCGTGTAGATGATGCACAAGAGGAGCCAGATTTGAATCAATGAAAAGCCAAGAAAATGAAGAAAAGCAAAATACCAGCAATTTTGCTTTTATGGATGATACATCTCCTTGGTTGCATTGGCTGCAAAATGGATGCATGTATCATTTCTAGTTGTACAGATGTACAAGCCAATTCTCTTAATGAAAAAATATTGCTTTTGAAAATGTATTTGTACCTTTCCAAAAGCAATGAAAACCAAAACAACGAGAAAATTGAAAACAACCCTTTCTGATCTGTCTCTTGTTGAAATTCTGAGGAACATCATGTTGGAGATGCCACTATTATAAGCCATGGAATACATGCCAATTATTAAAAAGGTTCTAAAGGAGGCATGCACGTCTAAGCATCAGCCTTGCAAGAACTAGTGCAACCATGCTGAGAAGCATATCCTGACAATGGAAACCATAAGTGTGATCAACAACCTCCCATGAAAGAAGACAGTTATAGGAGCCCCTTTTATTCAATGTGAAATATTTAATCAGATATTTGATCGCACTCTTCCTGATAGAGTTTCTTTGATCAATCTTAGTGTAAAGGTCCAAGGTATGAAATTCCCAGTTGACTTCATTGACCTAGAAATGGATTCTTGGATACTATTACTCTAGACACTAATTATACTTGGTCAGTCCTTCCTACAAACAATCGAGGTGGAAGTTGATTATGAATCTGGAAAGATCACCTTTTGTTCCAACAACGACAAGGTAACCATAGAGAAGCAAAGTTGAAGAAGCCAGATAACACATCCGAGAAAAGGGTGCTTGTTCATGCAGCCGACTGTGACATACATGAGGAGGCTAGACATACAGATCTTTGTGGACTACAACCGAGAACAAGGAATTCCTCTTTCCAAATGAAGACCTTAAAAGCATAGTTGAATATTGCTCCACTGCCACAGATGAGGTAGAGACTGAACAACCATTCCATTTATTACAAGAATATCCATCCTAGATTAAACAAAAAGATATTTTTGTAGATATGTTTGATGTCGCATTGCCTGAGCAATGAGTAACCGAGGTAGATCCCAAATCACTTGCATAACACTCACTAGCAGCAAGTACAATTTCTAAAGTAAGTGAGAATTCTGATCCGATTCAACCTGAGCTGAAGCCACTTCTAGAAAATCTTAAGTATGCCTTTCTTCTAGGTGAGCCTAAATAGTATTCAGTCATCATTTGTTCGCGATTTATCGTTGATCAAGAATCTTGCTTGCTTGAGGTTCTAGAGAAAAACTTAAAGGCCCTTGGTTGGAATATTTTAGATCCTCAAGGGATAAATCCTGCTTTGTGTTCACACTACTGATAATCAGGATTTGGCGAGGGTCTAAAGTAGTCCACACAAGGCGGGACCACAGTGTCGCTGAGCGACTGCTCACGAAACCTCAATTAATCAACAATTAACCCACAACAGAAATCAAGCAATGAAAAGTGATGCAGAGTTAAAATTTATTATAACTCTACAGCAAAGATGTGTATAGGTGCAAGTATGTGTAAAAGAGGTCGAACACATGGAACAAAAAGGTAGAATTGGGCAAGTGAATGCTAAAAAATGTGTGAATGTGATCAAGAGTCTATCTATGCTAATTTTTTTGTGGGTTTTTAATTTTATATTTTTTATTTAATTTTTGATTTTATATTTTATATTTCTTTTTGATTTTCTGATTTTTTATTTTCTTTTTATATTTTATATTTTTTTTCTTATATTTTCTTTTTCAAAAACTAGAATATAAACAAGTAAGAAAAAAGGAAGATAGGATATTTATAAAAATAAGGAAAAATGCTCAAAAATCAGAAAATAAAGTGTTTTTGGTCTTTTTATATTTTTCTCATGTTTTTATGATTTTTCTAGATTTTTCCTAATTTTTGTATTTTTAAAGTCAAAATTACTAAAAAACAATGAATAAAATACACAAATGAAACTAAAATGGAGATTTAAAATATCAAACAGTAACAAAAATTCTCCAAATTAATTTTAAATTAAAGATATTGAAACAAAGAAAATTTACAAATAAAGTTTGTATTTTTAATATTTTTGTAGACTTTTTAAGATTTTTATAAAGGTTTTTTGGGGTTTTATATTTTTAGGAGTTTTCTTTTATATTTTTTAATGGTTTGGGTCTGAAATTAAAACACACTAAAATATACAAGATATATTTTTTTTGGGATTTTCTGGGGTGTTTATATAATTTTTATGGATTTTATAATGCAAACAATGCACAAAACAAGTGTTTTTGATTTTTTTATAAATAATAAAATGCAACAAAAATCTAAAATAAAATATATGCGTGAAACTACAATGCAGCAGGAGCTTAACTTGATTTTTGATGAATTTTTGGATTTTAGAAATGCATGCAATAATTAGAGATAACAACAAGAAACTACATGCATGCAAGGACGTTTTTGTAAATACGCTAAAGTTTGTGGAGCTTGCACGTAAATTGTCCACAAAATATTTAACTAATTAACAAAATTCACGGGACAATAATAAATACGCAAAACCGCAAGGTCTTTTCCCCAAAATGCCCAAAGATGCAGGTGACGTGCAAGTGCGCCTAACAAGGTTAGATCTGTAATTTAACAAAAACCTGAGGTCTTTCATGCAAATATACCAAAATTTTATAACTGCAATGAAAAGTTTTCGTATTTAACCAAAATGTCCGAGGGCCTGACTGCAAAATCGCCAAGTCACATGCGCACCGCACGTGACCTGCAGGGACCTATATGTAATATAACAAGAACTGAGGGGTCTTTACGCAATATGTCCGAAAATTTAAAACAGCGGATGAAAGTTTAAATACTAGGTAGCAAATATAAAAAGCGGTCGGGGTAACCTTGCAAAATCCCCACCTTAGGCGCGATCGGACGGCACCCGCCCCTTTCACTAATACACGTGTCGGCGTTGGGTGAGGCGATGCCGTTTCGCGCGGACAGACCAGATCAGATCCCCGCCAGAGATCGGATGGTGATGACTTGCAGGGATCCAACGTCAGCTGTAGACCAGGAGGAACACGACGGATCCAACGGCTCTAGAGCGTGGAGGACGAACGAGCGAAGAACAGTCTCCGGGCGACTTTGAGTGTCAAAATTTCGATGTTCAGAGCGGCTTCCTCCCTTCCGATAGCACCACAAACCTCCTGGGAGCCCCCTCGATTGGACGACGCTCTCAAAAAGGCCACGGAGTAGCCAGAGCGTCGATGCATCGTGGCGGAGGAGGGTGGCTCCAGGTGGCTTTGGCGTGAGCAAAAACACGACCCCAGGAGGAGTCTCTTGGCCCCTGGACCTGCAAGAAAGATCAAATACGACAAAGAGGGGTTCCAGGGGTATCTGGCGTGCAATGAAGGTGGAATGGTGATGAAGGAAGTTGGCCGGAGCGGAGCGCCGACGAGGAGGTCTTAAGCCTAAGTCTAAGTCGCTAAAACATGAAATAAAAGCCTAAAATTAAACCCTACAACTATCACTATCTGAAGCATCAATAAAATAGAAACTCGATGGTACAGAAGACAAGAGATAGTGGACCTCGACGATGGCACGCCGGAGGTGGGTGGAGACACGCCAAAGACCGGTCTTCCGCCGCCTCGATCGGCTGGAGGTGGTGATGTCACCACCACTAGTCCGGAGCGCGAGAGAAGAGGGGCAAAAGGGGGTCAAAGGGTGTTCAAAAGGGAATGGAGGTGACAGGGGCTATTTTGAAGAGTGGTCGAGAGGGTGTGAAGATCGATGTAGATCTCACGAATCCAAGATCCAATCCCCGAGGAAACCTTTTGGGCGTGTAAGGTCAAACATCAGGGGGAAAAAATGTAGAAGACATCGTCATGAAAGGATACAAGACTTGGCCTCCAAAATTCGTCAAAAACGAGGAAAAACCAGTCTGACACAGCTACAGGAGAGGGGACGGAGAGTTGACCCGAGGTCAACTCTCCAGGCCCCCTGGTTGGTCCACCTGGACCAACCAGGAAAATCCTTGAAAAAATGATTTCTAAATTCATTTTAAAATAGAAAATGATTTATTTAATTTTAGGTTATTTAATAAAAAATATTTATTATTTTATAAATTATTTTATGGTGATTTTTATTTATTTTTATGGGGTGTGTAATTACAAGTTACCATTTATACCCCTTATAGGTATCTATATCTATATATTTAAGTAATTTATTTTTATTTTGTGAATTTTAATTTATTTATTCTTGTTTATTATTTTATAAATTTATAAAATATTTTTATACACTTAAATATATTTTTACTTTATTTTTATGAAGTATTTTGTACACTTAATAAAATAAAAGTATAAAATGTATAAGTATGTATACAGGTATCATACTTATGTATTGTAAATATACAAGTATTTTATTTTGTATTTTCTTTATGTTTTTATTTTTATTTTAATATAAATATTTATTATAAATAATATTTACAAAATTATAAAAATATAAAATTATAAAAATAATGAATAAATAATAAAATGAATATTTTAATCTATACAAGTATACAATAGGGGTCCAAAACTCAACTTTCAAACCGTAGCTCCGCCAAATTCGAAACCACGACAATTAAAAAGATTATTTTAAATTATATACAATTAAAGGTGAGTTTGAAGCATTTGGAGTTTTTATCTGGGAGATACAGGTCTGGGAAGATGGGATTCTGGAATTTTATTCATACCATAACTTTTTATCTGTATATTATTTTTAAGTGAAATCAATTTTGTATTTTTCTTTATTTAATTATCTACAATTTTCATGTATAGAGTTTATTTATTTGGGGTATAAAAAGTGGAACCAAAAATAGGTCCTAAATTGAATAAAGAATGAATAGAATACAAGGTGTTTTTATTGTATTCTGGCCCTTATCTCCCTCTACTTCATTCCTTGACGACCTAGTCATCAAGATGCCTAGGCCTCGAGGTTTTGGGTCATAAAATATTTTCAATATTTTATTCTTTTTCTTTTCTTTTCTTGATCCTATAATTTTGGCTTTAAAAACCACATTTTATACAGTATTTACACAATGATGCATGAATGCTAAAATGCCTAATTTAAGCCTATTTACATGCATTTACTAGGGTTTTTAAGGCCAAAATGATAGAATAAAGTTGATGAAACGTAGATTCATCATCCCCCTATACTTGCCTTTGCTAGTCCCTAGCAAACACTTATGCAATAAGTGCAGAAAAAGATAAACAAAGAAAAGAAAAAGAAGAAATGTGGATTAATTTTAATTATCAAACTTGTCTTCACAAAATAAAAGTTTGGAGCTTAAGTCGGTCCTTTTGGAATTTAGTGCGGGCGAAACCTTAATGAGAACTGAATTTGAAATCCAACAGTCTTTGAGAATCCCAAAACTCTGTTCAAGTCTCCTCAATAGCTAGGTTAGAAATATCTCAACTTATACGCAAATCCTTACAACTATGAAGCTGACTCGTACAGTGTAAGTGATTGTGGCTCTCCCCAATTAGAATGACAAAGAGACTGACTTCTCCAGTACGACAACCCAATGATTCCCCAATCCAATAACTCCTTCCTCGAGGAGCGGGGTATTCCCTTCGAAGTTCAAGTAGCAACCAGCTCAAGAGGAGGGGGTGAAGAGAAGAATGGACAGTAGCCAGTGTAGCTACCTATCCTAGGATGCAAGACTAGTGTAGTCAAGTCATCCAGTTGCTAGCTCACAAATTTGGCTTTGGAACTCAAGCTTGCTTATTGACTTTACAACATATGTACATACTTTTGCAGGCATATTATTTTTGTACAAGCCTGTCTCTTTTTTTCTCTCTTTTTTTTGAAATACTATATACAACAACATTTACATAGGGAGTTTTTCCTCTTGAGCCAGTAGACTATCCCTCTTTTGAAGATTTATCACAACCCACACTCTCCTGTCTTTAGAATTCCTCATCACTGGACGGGTTGGGGTGCACTTCCCTCCCTAGAGGAGGACAAGTGTTTCCACTTGTGTGCATCTCATACCCGCAAATCCAATCCCCTCACCACTCCAACTGAGTTGAGCCATGTGAAAGGTGCATGTGTCCAAGTTAGGTCATTATCAACAAGTGTCGTGCGCGTGCTCCGAAATACTCTACCTAGGCAGTCAACAATCCATTGAACCAAGTCCCGTGATCCTCAAAGAATTAAGTCAACTAGACCTAAAAAACCTCAAACCCGGTTCCTATAATGTTCCTGTTATTAGCTATATTTTAAGGTCCAACCAAGCTCCAATCTCTGGATTTTACTTAGACTCGTTCAACTATCAAACTCAATCCGAAAAATACGAATGCTATGCAAATGATATGCAGAAAATATTTTTGTGATGCAATTTTCAAGCTTTTTGAACTTTTTATGGATTTTTGAAAAGATGATAATGCATATGCAATTTTTTGTATTTTTCAAAAAGATTTTTCAAATGATTTTGGTGTTTTACTTTTGCAATTGTTTTTGGGATTTTTCAAAACAAAAAGATTTTGGATAAAAGCTAGGTTAAAATATTTACATGAGAGTGCTTCTTATAGTTACAAGAAGTGGATTTTAGGAATTTAAAGGGATAGGTGATCAATTTTATAGGTATGTATATATAATGGATTTTGGTGTGATGTATATATTACTCAAATTTATTTGACATGTGTTTTTCAAAAAAAATTGAAAACTATAGTACAAAATAATTTCTTACACACATTTTTACAAACATGTACGCACATTTGAAAATCATTTTCCAAAGGTTTTCAAATAGTATAAATAGTTTTTTCAAAAAAAAATTTGCAACCATTTTTCAAACCCTTTGGAAATCATTTTTCAAACCTTTTATTTCACACAAAGAAAATAAATTTTACAAACCAAAATGTCTTACAAAGGTTGAAAACATGTAACAAAATATTTTCAAAATAGTTTTCAAAATATTTTCACAAAGATTTTCAAACTATTTTTCAAAAATTTTGCAAAAAACATTTTCACATGATTTATTAATCAGTAAATACAAAAAGAATTTGAGGAATAATAACATCTTTTTATTAAGGTTTTAATGAATTTTAAAGAATCATTAGCCATAATTATTAAGAAAATACGAAAGTACGAGTCATGGAAAAAGTATTTACGCAGTATATACGACCCCCTATACTTAGCTTGAGCTATGTCCTCATAGATCAGAGAGAAAAGAGATGACATAACTCGTACTGCGTATAGGAAAATCTAAATAATAAATGAACGAAGAAACGAATGAATGAATGAGAAGTTGACCGCGCCCCCTATAATTAGGATCAAATAATCCTAAGTATAGCAGACTGTATACAAAGCAGGGAGGGTCAAGGGTGGGAATGAATAGATCGTACTCAGATTGTCTCCCCCTATACTTAGGGTAAGATATCCTAAGTATAGACATGAAGAGGAGACAATGGAGAGGATCAAAGAATAGAGAAACTCAGGGTGCACACCCCCCTATACTTAGGACAAAGTGCGTCCTAAGTATAGAAGACTGTCTACAAGGGGCGACACCCTTTTGATAGATACAAAAGATAGAAAAGGAAAAGAAGAAAAGAAGAAAAGAAGAAAAGAGATGAAAGATGTCAGAGGATAGAGACAGATGTATGCATCACTCCACCTATACTTAGGGTAAAAGAAGCCCTAAGTATAGGCGACAACATGAGTAATGAAACAGAATGAAGAAAGAGCACTCGGCTCGTCCCCCCCCGATACTTAGGACAAAGTACGTCCTAAGTAAGGCAAACACGAGAATGGGTGGATGAGCAATACGGGAGAGGAATGAAGATGAACAGAAGCGGATGCACAACAGAGATGGATGTACACATGATCAAGAAGGTAGAAAGCGAACCTTCTTGCGGGACCGCCGAGGAATAGATATGGTGTGGTGTAGGTCGACATCGGGGTCCACAGTGGATGAATGTCGATCAGGGTCGATAGAGTGAAGATCCTCAGGGGCCCTAGAGTGTGAAGGCACAGACTAGTGAGTGGAACAAGTGTGGTCAAGTCTGTCCTTGGGGGTCTCGCTGATATCGAAGTGAAATGGGACAAACTCATCTTCATCGAAAGTAGTGTACTCAGTGTCGTCCTGCGAGGTCTCGTCCATGTCAAAACCAAAAGGAACGAACTCATCTGTGTAAGTAGTCAAACTCTGTTCATCCTCTATAATCTCAACCGGATCATCTTTTTCATCAAAAGGCCCGAATTCCCGAATAAAAGCAATCAAATCAAATTCGTCCTTTGGCTCATCTGGATCTACGTGAACAGGAGCAGACTCATCAGTGAAAGAAGTCGCAACATGTCTGTCCTGTCTAGTCTCTACATATGCCCTCCGCTCTAGGGTATCAATCATGTAAATCCCGCAGATGTCATCAACACATCGCCAATCACAGGAAGCAGAAACGCTAAGGTCTATGCTTTCCGAGCCTTCCTCCTTGGAGAGAAATTCTCAGGTCTCATCATCGGTCATAAAGAAAGTCTCTATGATATCCTCATAAAGATCATAGTCCGTGGGGTCAGCCAAGACAGGTGTGGTCGCATCAGGTGTAGGTCTCTGGTCAACAGTCTGTGCGGCGATCGACACTTCGCTCTCGTCAACAGGATGGATGTGAATCTCTCCTGATCCATAGTCAATAACGACCCTTGCAGAGGCGAGGAATGGTCGTCCCAGGATGATTGGAGAATGCTCCCCTATGGAGGTCTCCATGGGCAACACGACAAAGTCAACATGATAGCTCGTGCCCTGAATCGATATGGCAGCGTTTTCAAGGATACCCTTCGGCATCTTTATTGATCCATCAGCAAACTGTACGATCATCCTGGTTTTCTTGAGAGGCCCTAAGTGAAGAGACTGTACCAGCGAGAAGGGTAATATGCTAATCGCAGCACCGTCGTCTAGGAGAGTGTGATCACATGTGTGGTCAGAGATGGTGCAGCTAATGAAAGGTGTGGCAGTGTTCCTCTTCCTAGGAATGGGACGGTGTGTGATGGCATGGGCAGTGGCCATTGTCAGAATGTGACGCTCAGATCTGCTCCTCCGCTTTCTCTTCTTGGGAAGAGGAACATATAAATCAGTCATGGCCTGCTTAACTGGGGCACGGATAATCTCATGAATGGTGGCCACCACTTCGGGTTCAGATAGCATTTTTTGAATTTTTGGACCTCCTCCATACAAGGGAGGAAGTCGGAATCAGCATATACACGAGGCATGACAAGAGCAGTCTGTACAGCAGCATCCTCGGGGTTAAAGGTGGGACTGGGTGTGAATGGATGTGTGGATAAAGGATCTGGCAAGTGAACACTCTCCTCGCAGTCTGACTCAACCAAAGGTCTCCCAAATTATTTTTGAATTTTTAAATTTTTCTCATTTTTTTGTATTTTGGGCGATTGCAAGCTCTCATGGAAATCCTCGAGTGAACCCATATCATCAAATGATGGAATATCATGGTCGCTCTTATTGGTACTAGTGAGGTGATCAATCCTCTGTCTCATATGATCCATCATCTGGGTCAAGTGCTCAAGGGTGGACTCCATGAAAGGTGACTCCAACAACTCAGTCTTGGGTGGATGTGAAGGGGGAGGTGGATAATATACATGTGGAGGTGGATGTGGGTAGAAGTCCGAGTACTGATACTGCGGCCGAGGTAGATATGTACAAAAGTCAGGAGCAAAGTCCTCCTGGAAAAAAGGAGGTGGACCGGCTGGAGTGAACGAAGGATCCGTAAAGTCCGGATAAAATACGCTCCAGGGGTCCATCTCGAAACAAAAGGAGATGATAGTCGGGAGAGCACGAAGGTCAAATCAAGAGAGCGAAGAAGAAGGCGCAAATGCACAGGGATGATCTAGAACACACATAAAACAATCACAAACAAAAATGAAAATAATACAAACCCTTAATTCACCTACTCAACTCGGTAGAAACCGAAAAGTCGGTCTTTTTATCTTGTCTATTTTTAAAGTTAGGTGAGAAGTCAAAGATTGCACTCACACTTAGGGGCTGAATGGGATTTGGGCACTAACCTTAGTGTGTGCGCGAGCAAGTAAAAACGAAGACAATGAGGGGATTACTCGCCCCAATACAAGGTTTTCTTTTTGGTTGGTTTTAGGGTCAAGTAATCTTAGCAGTCCCAATTTTATTGGTTATCACTTTTTTGGATTTTTAATAAGAAATGCACGATCCTATCGGGGAGTCAATTCCTTTAAGCACCTAGGTTGGAAAAATCAGAGGGAGAGTCGGAAAAGCAATACAAGCGGCAAATCAGTGATGTATGCTAAAGAGAAATGCTCAACTTGCCTCCAGCATATTACATGCAAAGATGCTCTACAGAATTGAAACCTATCTATATGCAAATGCAATCCGATGAAATCGCCCTAAGATTCAGAAATTGCTATTATCGTGAAGAACCACAACTCAGTCACCGATCCTCAATCCAAGAGTCCAGTCTAGGCTCACCCCTCCTCCTCTCGACACATCGAGTTCAGGAGAAACACTTGGCAGGGTGGGCTCGCGGCACGAAGGCTCGAAGAAGATGAGGCGACTATTCAAAGATTTGAACTAAGTCCAAAATGCACTATAGGAACATGCAATGGTTATTATTGTGTTTAGACCTAATGCTATCGCCAAGCAAATACTACAACTAAGGGCTCAATCACACAAAAGAAATAAAACAAAATTGGAAAACAAATGAAAAAGAATGCGATGAAAAATCAACAAAACGCGGTGAGCCCCCAAGTGTACAAACACCTAGAAATTAGGCTCGAGAGTCCAATGTTCGATGTACCTATACTATTACAACTATAGTGGCCTCTCTCTCTCTCTCTCAAAAATTACACAAATAGATGAATACAAGAAATAAAAGGGAGCTCGGTCTTCAAAATTCTTCTTCGTCTCCTTCGGTGCAAGGCGAGCAGAGTCGGCTTCACGTGGGTGCACGGGCGCCTAGGGTGGAGCGCCTTCCTCGATCCGCGGTTCCTCGCACAAAGTCAAGAAGAGAGGGGGGTTAGACAACTCAACAAATATATCAAAAATAAGGAGAATAAAATAAGTAAAAAGAAAAGCCGTAAAATAGACAAACAATCACAATCGAAAAAAAAATCGAACTACGCGTTGTTGCTCCCCGGCAACGGTGCCATTTGATAATCAGTATTTGGTGAGGGTCTAAAGTAGTCCACACAAGGCGGGACCACAGTGTCGATGAGCGACCGCTCACGAAACCTCAATTAATCAACAATTAACCCACTACAGAAATCAAGCAATGAAAAGTGATGCGGAGTTAAAATTTATTATAACTCTACAACAAAGATGTGTATAGGTGCAAGTATGTGTAGAGGTCGAACACAGGGAGCAGACAGGTAAAACGAGGCAAGTGAATGCTCAAAAATGTGTGAATGTGATCAAGTGTCTATCTATGCTAATTTTTGTGGGTTTTTAATTTTATATTTTTTTATTTAATTTTTGATTTTATATTTTTATATTTTCTTTTTGATTTTCTGATTTCTTAAATTTTCTTTTTATATTTTATATTTTTTCTTATATTTTCTTTTTCAAAAACTAGAATATAAACAAAGTAAGAAAAAAGGAAGATAGGATATTTATAAAAAAAGGAAAAATGCTCTTAAAATCAGAAAATAAAGTGTTTTTGGTCTTTTTTTTATTTTTCTCTTGTTATTGTGATTTTTCTAGATTTTTCCTAATTTTTTGGTATTCTTAAAGTCAAAAATACTAAAATAGTGAATAAAATACATAAATGAAACTAAAATGGAGAATTAAAATATCAAACAGTAACAAAAATTCTCCAAATTAATTTTAAATTAAAGATATTGAAACAAAGAAAATTTAAAAACAAAGTTTGTATTTTTAATATTTTCGTAGATTTTTTAAGATTTTTATAAAGGTTTTTGGGGTTTTATATTTTTAGGAGTTTTCTTTTATATTTTTTAATGATTTTTGGTCTGAGATTAAAACACACTAAAATATGCAAGATATATTTTTTTAGGTATATGCTGGGGTGTTTTTATAATTTTTATGGATTTTATAATGTAAACAGTGCACAAAACAAGTGTTTTTGATTTTTTTATAAATAATAAAATGCAACAAAAATTTAAAATAAAATATATGCGTGAAACTACAATGCATCAGGCGCTTGAATTGATTTTTGATGAATTTTTGGGATTTTAGAAATGCATGCAATAATTAGAGATAACAACAAGAAACTACATGCAAGCAAGGGCATTTTTATAAATACGCTAAAGTTTAGGGAGCTTGCACGTAAATTGTCCACAAAATATTTAACTAACTAACAAAATTCACGGGCCAATTATAAATACCCAAAGCCGCAAGGTCTTTTCCCCAAAATGCCCAAAGACGCAGGTGACGCGTACGTATGCTTGGCAAGGACAGATCTGTAATTTAACAAAAACCTGAGGTCTTTCATGCAAATATACCAAAATTTTATAACTGCAATGAAAGGTTTTCTTATTTAATACAAATACCAAAACACCCGAGGGCCTTACTACAAAATCACCAAGTCATGTGCGCACCGCACGTGACCTGCATGGACCTATATGTAATATAACAAGAACTGAGGGGTCTTTACGCAATATGTCCAAAAATTTAAAACAATGGATGAAAGTTTAAATCCTAGGTAGCAAATACAAAAAGCGGTAGGGGTAACCTTGCAAAATCCCCCCCTTAGGCGCGATCGGACGGCACCCGCCCCTTCACTAATACACGTGTCATTGCTGGGTGAGGCGATGCCGTTTCGCGTGGACGGACCAGATCAGATCCCAGCCAGAGATCGGACGGTGATGGCTTGCAGGGATCCAACGATAGCTGTAGACCAGGAGGAACATGACGGATCCAACGGCTTTGGAGCGTGGAGGACGAATGCGCGAAGAACAGTCTCCGGGCGACATTTTAGCTTCAAAATCTCGGCGTTCAGAGCGGCTTCCTCCCTTCCGATGGAACCACAAACCTCCTGGGAGCCCACTCGATTGGACGACGCTCTCAAAAAGGTCACAGAGTAGCCGGAGCGCCGTTGCGTCGTGGCGGAGGAGGGTGGCTCCAGATGGCTTTGGCGTGAGCAAAAACACGACCCTAGGAGGAGTCTCTTGGCCCCTGGACCTGCATGAAAGATCAAATACGACAGAGAGGGGATCCAGGGGTTGCTAGCGTGCAATGAAGGTGGAATGGTGATGATGGAAGTTGGCCGGAGCGGAGCTTCGACAAGGAGGTCTTAAGCGTAAGTCTAAGTCGCTAAAACCTGAAATAAAAGCCTAAAATTAAACCCTACAACTATCACTATCTGAAGCATCAATAAAACAGAACCTCAATGGTTCAGAAGACCATAGATAGTGGACCTCGACGGCGGCACGCCGGAGGTGGGTGGAGACCCGCCAAAGATCGGTCTTCCGCCGCCTCGATCGGTTGGAGGTGGTGCTGTCACCACCACCGGTCCGGAGCGCGAGAGAAGGGGGGGGGGGCAAAAAGGGGTCAAAGGGTGTTCAAAAGGGAATGGAGGTGACGAGGGCTATTTTGAAGAGTGGTCGAGCGGGCGTGAAGATCGATGTAGATCTCACAAATCCAAGATCCAATCCCTGAGAAACCTTTGGGCGTGTAAGGTCAAACATCAGGGAGAAAAAAATGTAGAAGACATCGTCATGAAAGGATACAAGACGTGGCCTCCAAAATTCATCAAAAACGAGGAAAAAACCAGTCTGACACGGCTACAGGAGAGGGGCCAGAGAGTTGACCCGAGGTCAACTCTCCAGCAGAAAAATCCTGGAAAAAATGATTTCTAAATTTATTTTAAAATAGAAAACAATTTATTTAATTTTAGGTTATTTAATAAAAAATGTTTATTATTTTATAAATTATTGTATGGTGATTTTTATTTATTTTTATGGGGTATGTAATTACAAGTTACCATTTATACCCCTTATAGGTATCTATATCTATATATTTAAGTAATTTATTTTTATTTTGTGAATTTTAATTTATTTATTCTTGTTTATTATTTTATAAATTTATAAAATATTTTTATACACTTAAATATATTTTTAATTTATTTTTATGAAGTATTTTGTACACCTAATAAAATAAAAGTATAAATGTATAGGTATGTATACAGGTATTATACCTATGTATTGTAAATATACAAGTATTTTATTTTGTATTTTCTTTATGTTTTTATTCTGATTTTAATATACATATTTATTATAAATAATATTTACAAAATTATAAAAATATAAAATTATAAAAATAATGAATAAATAATAAAATGAATATTTTAATCTGTACAAGTATACAATAGGGGTCCAAAACTCAACTTTCAAACCGTAGCTCCACCAAATGGGAAACCATCGCCATTAAAAAGACTATTTTAAATTGTATACAATTATGGTGAGTTTGATGCATTTGGAGTTTTTATTTGGGAGATACAAGTATGGAAAGTTGGGATTCTAGAATTTTATTCAGACCATAACTTTTTATTTGTATATTATTTTTAAGTGAAATCAATTTTGTATTTTTCTTTATTTAATTATCTACAACTTTCATGTATAGAGTTTATTTATTTGGGGTATAAAAAGTGGAACCAAAAATAGGTCCCAAAATGAGTAAAGAATGAATAGAATACAAGGTGTTTTTATTGTATTCTGGCCCTTATCTCCCCCTACTTTATTCCTTGTCAACCTAGTCATCAAGATGCCTAGGTCTCGGGGTTTCGGGTCATAAAATATTTGCAATATTTTAATCTTTTTCTTTTCTTTTCTGTATTCTATAATTTTGGCTTTAAAAACCGCATTTTATACAGTATTTACACAATGATGCATGAATGCTAAAATGCATAATTTAAGCCTATTTACACACATTTACTAGGGTTTTTAAGACCAAAATGATAGAATAAAGATGTTGAAACGTAGATTCATCAACTACATCTATTCAGAATATGACAACAAGTCGTCCTGTGAGTTTCTGTGCAGGTTGAATCCTAATCTTCGGGAAGTTTTCATGAAAGAGATAATGAAATGGTGTGAGGAGGGGTTTATTTATCCCATCTCTGATTCTAAATGGGTTATCTCATTGCATGTGGTTCCTAAGAAAGCTAGGATCAATGTGGTCACAAATGATAAAGGAGAGGAGATCTCAACCCAAGTACTTATATAATGGCGTGTTTGTGTAGATTACCGACACCTTAATTCAGCAACCAAGAAAGATCACTTTTCGTTGTCCTTTGATGACAAGATCATCGAGAGACTGGTTGAGAAAGCGTTCTTTTGTTTTTTAGATGGCTACTCCGGTTAAAACCAAGTAGAAACCACCTACGAGGATCAAGAGAAGACTACATTTATTTGTTATTTTGTTATTCGATAGACGCCCTTTGGATTGTGTAATGCTTCCTCTACATTCCAAATGTTTATGTTGGTTTTGTTCATCGACATGGTACGTAGCTTTTTGGAGGAGTTCATGGATGATTTCTCGGTCTATGGTGATGATTTAGATCCCTGTATGATGCACCTAGACTGAGTGCTTAAGAGATGTTGTGTACTAAATCTTGTGCTCTCTTGGGAAAGAGTCATTTCATGGTTACTATTGGAATTATGTTTGGTCATGTCATCTTCGAAAGAGGCAAGGATATCAAACCGGCCAAGGTGGATGTCCCTGTAAAACTTGAGCCCACTTAGAATATTAAAGCAAGTGAGGTCTTTTCTGGGGCATGTCAGATTCTACAAGCGAATTATCTGGGACTTCAACAAGATTTCTCGACCTCTTACCGAGCTTTTGAGCAAAGATATTGATTTTATTATCTATAACATGTTCCTCCTTACTTTCAACACTTGAAGAAATTGGATACTCAAGCACCCATCCTTCAGCCACCTGATTGGTCTCTCCCATTCAAGATCATGATGGTCGCTTCTGAATTTGCCATTGGGGTTGTTTTGGGTCAATGTAGGGATTGAGCTCCGTTTGCTATACACTAAGCCAATAGAACTCTGGATGATGCCAAGATAAACTACATTGTACAGAGAAAGAACTGTTGGTTGTTGTGTTTGCCATCGAGAATTCAGATAACATATCTGGGGTACAAAAATCGTTATCTACACTAACCACTTTACTATTAGATATCTATAGGAAAAGAAGGATGCCAAGTCATGACTGCTCCATTGGATCCTTCTAATCCACGAATTCGATTTGGAAATAAGAGACAAACCAGGTGTTACAAATGTAGTAGCAGACCATATGTCCAGACTTGAAAGTTCAGAGAGTCCCTTGAGCATTGTACCTATCACTGAGACCTTTCCTAATGAATCGATATTGAGTATCGATTCTCTCCCATGGTATGCCGAGATTGTGAAAAGTCTTGTGATCGAGAAAGTCCCAAAAGGTTGGACACATGTCAAGAAGTAGAAATTTCTATCTGGCATCCATTTCTATCAATGGGAGAACCCTACGAGTTGCATTTTGCGACGGTGCATTCCTCAGGAGGAATACACCAGTGTCCTCGAGCACTATCATAAGCTTGATACAGGATGATGCCTTTCTGGACACTGTATGGAATAAAACGTATTGCAGTATAGCCTCTACTGGCCCAAAATATTAAAGGATGTCGCAACATATGTGAAAGGCTGCACCGACTGTCAGAAATTGGGAGGTACCATTGGTTCCAAAGATTTTATTCTACTCAAATTCATCCAAATTTCAAACATATTTGATTCTTAGTGAATTGACAAAATGGGCCCATATCCTAACATTCAAGGATTTGAATACTTCTTGCTTGTCGTGGACTATGTGAGTCAATGGGTGGAGGCTATCCCCACTCGTTCCACTGATAGTCTTATTATCCGTTGCATTCTCAAGGACAACATTTTATCACGGTTCAAGATTCCAAAGATCCATATTTCAGCTGGGGGAAGCCATTTTTTGAACAAGGAAGTCAGAAAGCTCAAGAAGGAGTACGACATTGAACATCGTGTCAGATCTCCTTACCACCCACAATCAAATAGCTTGGTTGAATTATCAAATAAGGAGATCAAGACTATTTTGTATATGCTTGCATGACTAGATAGGAATAACTGGTCTCAGCTTCTTGATTCCTTTATAAGGGCTTATTGAACTCCCTACAAGACTCCATTGGGTATGTCTCCCTCTCGAATTGTTTATGGAATGCCATGACATATGCTAGTTGAGTTAATTTACAAATCATTTTGGGCAGTTAACATTTAGTACTTTTGACTCAGAGCTCAGTGGTCAGAACCACAAGATTGATCTGAACAGACTCCTAGAATTAAGAGATTATGCATATGACAACAAGCTTATGTTCAAGGAGATAGTCAAAAGATGGCTTGATAAGCATATCAGGAGAAAGACTTTCGAGCCATGTCAGAAGGTGTGGTTGTTTGATGCAAAATTGGAACTTTTCCCTGAAAAATAAAGAACAAGTAGACATGACCGTTTCTTGTGAGGACTGTGTGTGACGACAACAACCATCTCATATCCGAGTTTTCATCTAACACAGAGTTGTTCTTAGTCAAAACACAGTTGTTGAAGCTATGCACATGCCATTATACTTTCATGTTCGTCGTTGACTCTTTTGAAGTGGAATTTCAAGAAGGGAATGTACAACCAGTGGATTCAGACACTTGAGCGCAAAAACATTCCTTTAGTTCCATTGTTTTTCTCTTTTTCTCTCTTCCTTTCCATTCCTTCCTTCTTCCGTTTATTCACTCACTCCTTTCATCAAAGTTAGGCCAAGGATGACTTTAACCAAAGTATAGGGGCGTGAGTGTGTCGAGTGTTCATTCTTTTTCTCCTCACTTGTTTCCTAACTTGTTTATATTTTGTCTATACTTAGGGATATTTCACCCTAAGTATAGAGGGAGACAAGCTGAGTCGTTGATTTCGTATATTCAAACACTTGCCCATCCTCGCTTGGTGTATAATTTGCTATACTTAGGATTACTTGATCCTGAGTACTGGGGAGACGATCGACTTCTTATTCTTTGTCTCTTTAGTCATTGTAGTATAGGCTTTTATATGCTTAGTACAAGTTATGTCTTCTGCTTTTCTTCGATCTATGAGGACATTACTCAAGATAAATATAGGGGGTCATATAAACTTTTATATATTTTAGTCATAACTTGAACTTCTCAGGGGGAAAGTCCCCTGGTAGACGATTCTGTTCCCTCAGAAATTCCGAGAAAAAAACAAACCGAAAAGGACCTTATAGGCTGAAGCCCTCGCTCTGAGAACTCTAGGTCTTTCAGGCAGCAAGTCAGAAAGACGAATATATACTTGATGGTCGGAACTGCGATGCCCGAGGAAGGGCCAAGCATTTAGAAATGAATGTGTTAAGCACCTCTAGTTTAGGCTAAAAAATATGGCTACTTAATAAAAATTAATACACAATTTTTTTTTGCAGATACTGACTAATAAATCAGGTTAAACATGCTTTTTCAAATTGTTTGAAAATTTGTTTGAAAATATTTTGTAAAATATTTTGAAAATTGTTTTAAAATGTTTTCAATCTTTGTAAAAATGTTTTTTTTGTAGAAACTTATTTTCTTTGTTTGAATAAAATGTTTTGAAAGGATATTTGCAAATTATTTGAAAAATGATTGCAAAATTATTTTGTAAGATCTATATATATTGTTTCAAATTTTTCAAAAGGGTTTGTAAAAATTATTTGTAAAATAAGTTTTCAAAATGTTAGAAAAGTATATTTAAAAACTTTTTCAAATTATTTTAAAGACTTTGTGAAAAATTGTGTGAATAATACTTCAAATAAAATTTGTATATTCAAATTTATATATATGTATATAAAATCCTTTATAAGCTAACTCTTGTAAATATTAATGCTCTCCCATGTAAATATTAGTACGTAACCACTTTTTTAAAATCTTTTCATTTTGAAAAATTGCATAAAAATTTGCAAAAGTAAAAGCCATAAAGGCATGCATAATGTTTTCAAATTTGCATAAAAATTTGAAAAACCATTTTCAAAACCTCATAAAAAGATCAAAAATTAAAAATTGTATCACAAAATTATTTTCCAGCATTGTATATAGCATTTGCATTTGCATTTTTCTAAATAATTTTGACTGTTGAACTGGTCTAAGTAAAATCTGAAGATTGGAGCTTGTTAATGACCTTAATTCACTTAAAATCATCGGAACCTTGTAGGAACTGGATTTGAAGCTTGTCAGGTCAGCTTGACTTAATTCTTTAAGACCATAAGACTATATTCACTTGTCGTCTTGGTATGCCTAAGTAGAATATTTCGAGACACATACATGACTTTTTAGACAGTGACCTAACTTGGACACTTTCACCTTACACTTTCCTTAACTCAGTTGAAGTGGTAGAGGACTTGATTTACCAGCATGGGACACAAGCTAGTGGAAACATCGAAAGTTACAATTTTTGTCCATTGTATCCCAACCCAATCAAGTAGCAACGAGATCCAAAGACATAATGTTGTGGGTTGTAATACATATTAGAAAGAGGGATAGTCTACTAGCTCGAGAGGAATAAGTCCATATCTAAATGTTGCTATCAATAATTTTCAAAACATCGCAAAGACAAAAACTCCAAAAATAATAGACGGCCAAATACTTACGGAAGTCAACTCCCATCGGAGAATGTATTCATAAGCAAGATTATGCTTCAAAGTCAAAGTATTCATGTTAGCATGCAACTAGATGACTTGGCTAAACTAGACAAGCAACCAAGGATAGGTATCTACACTGGCTACTGTTCGTTCTCTTCTCTACCTCCTTTTCTTGAGTTGGTTGCACTTGAACTTATAAGGGAATACCCTGCTTCTTGAGGAAAGAGTTGCTGGATTGGGGAATCAGGGTCACCATGTTAGAGAAGACTTTTTTTTTACCACTTCAGCCGAGAGGAGCTACAAATCACTGGCATAATACAAGAAAGATTCATAGTAATAAGAGTTTGCATATGAGGAGACTTGTTCTGATCTAGCTATTGAGGAGAACAAAACAGAGGATTGTGGTTTTGAAGGACTATTAGGTCTTAACTCCTATTTCTATAAAGGTTCCGACAAACTAATTATACAATGGTCTAAACAAGCTCGAAACTTTTATTTTATGAAGATAAGTTTTATAGTCATTATTAGTCTCTGTTCTTTTTTTTCTTTTCTTTTCCTTCTTTTTCATGCACTTATTATCATAAGTGATTGCTAGGGACTAGCAAAGCCAAATATAGGGGAGTGATGAATTTCCATTCATGCACATTTATTCATTTATTTTTGGCTTTAATCCCTAGATTTACAACTTATACTTGATTTCTATATTGTATGTTAAAAGAAAATTAAAGGAAGTGTCCTAGAGACTGAGTGGCCTTGGCCCCTCGAGACCAAGTCAAACCTTGAGTTGGTAGACAAGGAATAAAGAAGGGGAGGGGGTAAGGGCTAAAAATAACAAAAAATCTTCATATTTTTATTCTTCAATAATTAATTTTGAGACCAATTTAATTCTTTATTATTTATACATCAAATTAATAAACATTGTACATGAAATTTGTAGATAAAAATACATAGAATAACACAAAATTTATTTCACATAAAAATAATACAAATTGAACAGTATACACTCAGAATAAAAATCCAAAACCCAAATTTCCCAAACCCGTATCTTCTTCATATGAACCCAAAATGCATCAAAACCTTTAATTGTATATAACTTTTTATAATCTATTTAATGAAGGTGGTTTCATCTAATTTGGATTTAAGATGCATAAGTTAGGTTATGGACCCAAGTGTACAATATACCTTAATAAAATATTCATTTTATTTATTCTTTATATTTTTATGTATTTTATACTTTTATAATTTTGTAAATATTATTTATAACATATCTACCTAATAAAAATATTATACCAAAAACTAGAAATAAATTAAAATAAATGTGTATACTAAAATACATTGATGAATTACATATATAATAACTATATATATTTATTTAAGTGTACAAATAATTTGATAAAAATAAAAGAAAAATATTTATATATATTAAATATATTGTAAACATTAAATTATGTATATAAAATAATAAATTCAAAATCACAAAATAAAAATAAAATAGGATTTATATAGGTAATTTTACCATTAAATTACATGTAAAAATTACAACCTGACAAGTAAAGTGACAGAAATAAAAAAAATCATTATAACATAGTATACTAAATAAATAACAACTTTTAAATTTATTTCAATAAAACCATTTTTTATTTTTTTTTTAATTTTCTCTTATTTTCTAATTAGCTTTGTCGTTTTGTGCCCACATGGCCCAATGAGGGCGTGGGGACTGTTGTCCCTGGGTCAACACCCCTTCCCCTCTACTATTTGTCAGACTCTATTCCCTGCATTGACTTCTCCAATTTTCTCGGTGATTTCTCTTTCTCCTTTCGGCCTAATTTCCTTTTGAAAGTTGTAGATAAGATCATCCTCCTGCCAGCGGATCAGCTGGAATTAATTTTTGTCGAGCGCCCAAGTCGAAACCCTAATTCTCTTTACCAACTTTTCTACGACTATAAATAATCCACCTTTTTCTCTTGAGCTTCGTTGATCTACCTATACCACCTATAACCCATAGGGCCCTAAGAGGAGCATCAACCCTTGTGACAGAAGACTGTGGGCTCGATTCTTGGTGTGGATGAAAGAGGAGAAGGTCGATCCCCCTTGATAGAGCCATCTGCAGCGAGCATCTGGTCCCAACATTTATTAAGCTGGTGAGTTGTTATTTTCTTATTCATTTTTATTCTTTAGATTATTAGTAGTGTACGTTGTAGTTTAGATTTGCTTGATTTTTCTTATAAAAAAGCCAAAAATCTGTGATTGCCTGAGCTCTCTGCTCCAGCATTATTCATCATCACTTCTGGCATTACCCACTGCCATTGTCACCTCCATTAAACTCCCCTCGTGCTTCTCCATCTTTTTGATCACCCCACGTACCCAGATTCAATGTGTGTCAGGATGGCAGGCCAACTGCATCGCCCATCACTTGAGGGCCTCCGCCCTGCTCCACTCCACTATTTTTTTGCTCCATTTTGGGCTTTAAGGCTTCGCCTTGGAGTCCCTGAGCTAACCACACAGGTAGCAGGTCTCTAGAACCTCATCTGGTTGGTCTGTAGTTCGGCCAAAGTTCGCTTCAGTTGCTACGTCTTCTCCGACCTCTAGGACTTCTTAGTAGGTCTCATGCCATCTCTCGGTCGTTGACAGCTCCGGTGTCTTCCCAGAAAGCTTCTAAGACCATCAACATAATGAGAAGAGACCGGGGTAGCTCAGGAGCGACGATCCAAGTTCGCATGGTGCTTGTTCATCAGTGGTTCTTTTAGAGGCATCCCCCACTATCTTGGATCAAGCAAACTTACAGCCATCTGATCCATCTGAGGATCTAATCTTCATCATCCAAAGTTGAAGCAGTATCGACCGCTGGATGAGCACCACGTGTTATGTGATTTGATCTTGGTCATTTGTCTGTGCACAAGAGTGGGTAATTTGCACCTACCACCTCTAGTTTTTGTTATTTACTTTTTGATCCTCTAAATATATTTCAGAAGTTAAAAGCTTTTCGATAATTTGCATTTGGAACCTATAGTTTATGTTATTCGCTTATTTGGCCAGGCCACATCAACTCACAAGAGGTCTCACATGATGGTCTCACATAACTCCAACAATCTACGGAAAACTAATTAATATCTTATATGATATTATATCACATATATTTTTGCTAAGGTATTTATTTTTATTTTCCTAATTATAAGTTGCAAATTAGTTACGTTTTACTATTTGGACTTTGCAAAATTATAAAAATTAAAATATAGCTCCAAAAATTATAAAAAATGAGAGTAAGTATGTTTTACTATCTTTTATAAATATCCAAAATTCATAAAAACTATAAAATAGAAAGCTTCAAAAATAAAAAACTACAGAAAACCTTAAAAATCATAAAAAATCACAAAAAATCACACAAAATAAGAAAAACATGGTCTAAAGCTTAGATTTTTTGTTGTATTCTCTATACAGGAAAAATCAATTGGGGTCTTTTCTGACTTGATAGATATTTTGTAGTCCCTTTTAAAGTTCCTATTTTTTTTATTTCTTTTATCTTGTGTATTTTATATTTATAAATTCATAAAAAATCTTATAAACATCATAAAAAATACCCTAAATAAAGAAAAATAAAAAACAAAAAATATTTTATTTGGTTTATTTTGACTTTACTTGATATACTTGGAAAATCCAAAAGACTCTTCTCTATATCTCTTTATATAACTCTCACCTATAGTTCTATTATTATTATTATATCTTTATTATTACATTTTAGTAAATAAAAAATTGCAATATTAAAATTCGAAAATATAAATAAAAAACATAAATATGAAAACTAATTTAAAACCCACAAGAATACATAAGAACCTAATTGGGCTGCGAGACCAACAATTTTGTGCTTGATTCCTTGAGTTAGGTTTGATTTTCGTAGTTTATCCATGTTTGCTCTCATGTGGGTGATACTCTACATGCTTGCCTTATACACATTTTATGTAGAGTTAAATAAATTTCATAACTCACACACTTGCAAGATCTCCTTATACATACACGCCAGTGGGTTTTGGTTAAATGTTCGATGATGATTGATTTGGTTAATTGATATCTGAGTACAGAGAGATGTGCTGATACAGTGATGTCTGATCTGATTTGTCAGACACCGCAGGCCCTCTAAGGCCAAATGTTAGGAATCAACACATTGATCATACAAAGGTCTTTATCTTCATGACTATCACAATCAACAAAAAGATTGTAAAATACATGTAAAATTATATAATGCATATATCATATTCAAGTTGTAAAATGTGTATAATTTGTGTAAACAATATACTTTTTGTAAAATTCTTGTATAATTTTTATGAATAATACTTGTGTCGTAATTTTTTTATGAAAAGGGGTGTATAACAAAATTTTTATTTTTCCAAAAAAATGGCTTCTCATTCATTTCTGTTTAAAAAATTCATCATCAATCAAAAACTTGCACTTCATTCATGTGCATTTCATTAGCATATAGCATATCATGCATATGCAAAGTGGAAAGTCAACGAGTTCCGAACCGAGTCATGAGTAAAAATAAAGAGCAGACTTGATCTGACCTTAATCAACTTAAATTTCAGAGAAACTTCAGTAAGAAGTAGGATTTTAGAAACTTCAGGTCATTGATTTAATCTTCCAAGTTCACAAGACCATGTCTAGACTTTGACTCTTAGTGTCTAATGTAGTCACCTGAGCAAACTCTTGGATAAGGAGCTAATATGTACTCTACACCGCGTAATTTGCTCAACTCGGACAAGGAGTTGGAAGACTGTATGTCTTTTTAATTAGTAGTGTGACATCTAAATACCAGAGTATCGGATTGAAATATAGATTCGGAAGATGGATGGACTGCAAGTACAATTTTCTCTAAGACCCCCAAAATATGGGTTGAACAAAAGATTATATATCTGTCGAGGCACAAAAGACTAATGCATAGCAACCACAATTCCTACCAAATAGAAGCCAATTCCAAAAATAACAACATTTGACCATAATGGTCCAAGCTTCAGATAGCCTACAGATCTGGTGGGGACTTGTCTATACTAGCCAAACTCCATAGGAAAATTGACTATATTGGTCACCCCTTCACTTCTTTTCCCCGTATCCTATACCTCACTCTCTATTCATTGTGAATTAGCATGTTCTTGAATGTAGAAGTAAATACTTGACTCCTCGAGGATGAGTTACTGGTGGAGGAGATTGCATGGTAGTTCGACATCTAAGATTAGAAGAGTTAACAACCTTCATACACTAGAGACAATTATTCAATTTTCATGTGGGGTGCTTTGGGGGTTGATCTAAGATGACTTCTAAGTCGGGTCTGGGTTATGACTTGTACAACAGGGAGACTATTGCTCTTAAAATCCTAATTCTCCTAAGGAGATCCACCACATTATTAATCCAAAGATCAACTTAGTCTCCATTTTCACCTTTTGTTAATGACCTTGGTATGGAATATGATATCATTTAACTAATGTATTCATTTTAGTTGCTCAGGGACGAACAAGGTTTAAGTATAGGGTGTTATGTAATATGTGATTCATCGCTCTAAAAGATGAAAATAGAGCTCTATTCCCAATTACTTAATTGTATTTAGTCATTTAAATTGCATTAATAAGAAGCCAATAATCCTGTGCCAATAAACACCTATATATTTTCATAGCTTTACCTATTTTTAATTATTTTTCATTTCTAGATATCAAATAAAATCGACTTCGTTGTGTACATATTACTAATTTTAAAAAAGGAAAATTATCAAAAAAAATACTAACATGTATAAATTCTCAATAAACTCAACCCATGGTTTTGAGAGAAAAGCCGCAAAGTCCAATATCTCTCATATACAGTCTCCGATGAATCCCTACTCACTTTTGAATTAATATTCATTCATTTATAAACAAATCAAGATAAAATTCAAAGGAATCACTATTCATGTGTGAAACTTGGGTTTCAGGACCTTATTGTATATTGTATACATTATCTAATTTGACCTTATTATATTATGTACAAAAATAACAATTTTTAATTATTTCTTACATTTATTTTCTGGATTTATGTTTTAACAAAATTTACGAAACGACAAATCAAAATTGAATTAAAAATAAACAAATCACTCTAAGTTTGTATATGAGACCCTTGTATTTTATCTCTTTTTTTCTTAATCATTAAAATATCAAAAATGTAGATTGATGTGTAAATACTTATTTAATTTTATTTTGAATTGTATATTAATTAAAAATAACAAAAAATAACAAAACCAAACAATACAATTTTCTATGTACATAGAAGTCCCCTAAAAATACACTTTGTATATATGATCTCTTTTTGTTTTATTTCATCAAAGTTGTAGATCTCGGCTAGATGACCGACTTTCATGAAGAACTATTTTTTTAATCCTTTACTATTTTTATTAGTTATTTTATTTTATTTCTTGAATTTCCTAGAGGCAACATGAGGCCACTTCTAATGACTCCACGTGCCCCTCAACTTACTCTCTCTTAGCCCGTCCTTTTTTGGGACGTTGGAGGAAAGTACCCTTCGTCCAACGGTCCTAATCAAATTCCATTTTTATTTTGTCTTTATTTTTTATTTTTTTTCCATTTTATTTTATTTCTTTTATTTCCCTTCCACGTGTCATGTTTATGTCCCTCCAATCTAGGCCAATCCAAGGGCCCAAACCCCATCTTCTTCCCTGAACATTTCTTCCAAGGCATGCTCTCCTATGCCTTCATCACGCCTCCGCGAACCCACCATGTCCTTTTTCCCTTGATCACCACATCGCACGACCCTCTGCCTCTATCGCTGCTAACCCTTACCACCTTCAATTCCTCTTTGATCGCCACCATTGCCACCCATCCACCATTCTGAGAGCAAGCCACACTGATCCGATCTTCCCTTGGTGACAACGAGAGATAAAGACCATGAGAGATGATCGTGTCTTGCCACCAACATCAAAGGAACTTCCAACCCCTTGCTATAGCTCCTTTATGAGTTGTTGATCTCAGCTCTCATAGGAGCTTTAAGCGAGGATCAAAGACCTCCTGGTCCTTCCCTAGTAGCCTTTCATCCACCATATTTCCAGGTAGAATTCCATCTTCCTTAATCCCTCTACTTCTTAATCCATATTCTTCTTCTTCTTCTTCTTTTATTGTTTCTTCTTCTTCATTCCTTTTTCCTTCAGCTCCTTTCTTCTGTTAATCCTTCAACTCGATCATCGATGAATGATCACTTTTTCCTTCGACAACATCACCTCATCTTCTTCCACCCCTCCACTTATATTCTATCCTTCACAGCCGACCACCTTCAATCCTCACTTGTATACCTAGAGAATTGCCTCGCCCCTTCTCCCTCCACCTCGTTTCATATCTTTGTGAGCCTTCGCCTCTAGGTATAGCAGCACAAGCATGAACCTCCACCTCATTTGCAGGAGCAAGTTAGCACTCTCACTCGATGTTTGCCAACCGTGTGTCAGCAATTGGAGGATCGAAACCCCTTCATTGAGTAGCATCTATTAGTGTATCTACCGGGCCAATTATCCACCTCTTTCAATTTGTCTGGAGCAAAATTGATTTAGGGAAGAACATCCTTCTTCTACAGATCCGGTAGTTGACGTCGGATTGGAGAGAGAGAAACCTATTCGAGTCATTCGATCAGTATCAAATATGACCTTTAGATCATCAAGAGACAACATCAGATGCTCATGAACCCACCACGTTGCCCTCCATCTGATCATATCGCTCTGGCGCACCTAAAGCAAGCTGTCGTAGCCATGCCAAAGCTTCTCCATCTGATGTTGCGCTCCGCCCTCGAACATAGTGCCAGCATGCACAAGGCACATGAGGACTGACCAATTTGCAACTCGTACATTATGTTTTCAGATAAATACGCAGGAATCCCTGCCAACCAACCCTCTTGTGGATGGCACGCACCCTTGTGGGGAATTTGCAGATTACCCCTTGTGAGTTTTGGTAATCACATTTAGCACCCTTTACATATTTAGTTCAGTAATTTAATTTTTTACTTTTGCTTTATGCACACTGTGTTTGAATTTTAATTTAGATCTTCATTTGGCTTCATTTTTGAATTACCAAAATTACGTATTATAGAACATTTAATTGCATATATTGGGAATGTTTAATATAATTCTATGAGCATTGATTGATTTATAATATTTATTGTGGTAAAATTTACCATATTTTGCCTTATCTTTGATAGGAAATTCTTAGTAAATCACACCTTGTTCCAAAAAATCCTCAAATTCATAGTTTGTAGAATCAATTATGTTCTGACATGCAAAATCACATAATTTGCACGCCCATTTTCGTAAAATAAGAAGTTTTGTGAGTGAAGAAAATAATTTTATTTATCAGTAAATTTAATATTTTCAAGATTTGGAACTTTTCCTATGAGCCTATAGATTAGAGATATCAAGGAAAATTTAATTTCTTGAAAATAGTTCGTTTGCTAATTATTAAAATTTATTTACTCTAAATGACACAATCTGCATTGTTTTATTTATAGGAAATTCAAATTACATCCAAAAATTCCAAAAAAATATAATAGGTTAATTTCATTCTATTTAACTTATTTTTAATTTTCATATTGTTTCATTTCATTTGCATGATTATGTGCAGATTTTTTTTTTGCATTTCATTTGCAATAATAAATGCAGAAAAACCTTGGAAAGTGTTGATTTTTCACGTGTGCACGTTAATCTATAAAAATACAAAAAATATATACTAGTTTTGTCATTGCACAAATAATTAAGGACATTCTTCAAATTTTTTGATCTTTTCTTGCATGTTAATTTATATTTTTCATCTCAGGTGAAATAGACCTTAAAATTGTCGTTTTGCATTTGCCTTTCATCATTATTTGCATAAAAAATCTTAAAAAATTCTCCTGAAAAATCTAGCATCTAAATATTCTGAAATTTATCGTAAGGAGAAAGTGGCCTCCCTAAGTTCGACCTTGGGCTTGCCCAAGTAAAATAATTTGACCGCTTTCACATTTAATTGAATATTGATCAAGTGGTCTCTTTGATTAATATGAATTTACCCGCCTGCATTGATCATTGGCATTTTTGGGTATGTCAACTTGTCGTCATACTTAGAGAGACATGGACAAGGAAATTACCTACTAATCTCTTGGAACTCTTCTAGGCATCAAAAGTCGTACACTATCTGTATTTCGAATAATGGAAAAGAATTGTATTTTTGGATTGTACTGGAGTGTCGTTTCTGTAATACTAAACTATCACAAACCCATGGTTTAGGTACCCAACAATACCCACCCACAACATACAATTCTACATTTGAAATATCGAACTCTATAATTTATGTGGGAGAGCAGTTAAGTAAAATGGGAAAGAATGCACATGAAACATTTACAATATGGAAAGCCGATATCCATAAGAAAAGTGACTACTAATAAGAACTCATCGAGAAGTGAACACCCTACTAGGCCGCTCACTCATTTGCGTTATCCATATTAATTTATATAATAACTACTATTGTTATTTATATGTAGTCTACCTAAATTGCCCTATTTTTCATGTGATAAGTTGATCTTTTTTTTAAGGTTTTCATGCGTACCTATTGGTAATGGAAATTATCTATGGTCTTGACCATGGGGGTCTCACTCTATGACTCCAAGATACATGGTATCTGCGGGTTGATAGTCCTCCGTAAGAATGCGTGAAGTAGATGCACCCTAACCAAGTTCCCAACACGTTCCTTTACTAACCATCCCACTTTTCTTCTAGATTACCTATTGAGCAACATTTGATCTACATACCTAATGAGCTACATTGAACAACCACTAATTCAAACAAAACCCACCTACAATTAGATTAAGTGATAAAATGTGTGTTAGTCAAAATTTATTATAACACTACATGAATGCGTATAGGTTTAAATAAATAGAGCGGCGAACTCTAGGACGTAAAGGAGGGTAAAGAATTATTACTAATTATTGTTAACTAATAATATTTACTTCTTTTATTTTTAATTTAACTTGTTTTTATGTTGGTTTTTAAATGTATTTAATGTTCTGGATTTTTAATTGTAATATATTTTTTAATTTTAATTTTAATTTTAATTTTATATTTTGTTTTTAAATTTTAAAATGTTAATTTCTTTTAAATAAAATAAGATAACTATTAATATAAAATAATATATATTATGTCTTATATAAATGATATCTAGTATATATAGATAAAATATTTTTTTTATTTTTAAATTAGTTAAAATATATTCTGAATAAATAAAATAAATTGTTTTTTGTAATATATTCTTATATTTTTATAATTTTTATATATTTTTTATATTTTTTATGAATTTTCTAAAGTTGAAAATATATCAAAAGAGGACTATATTAAATATCTAAACTTATTTAGGGTTTAGTAAATATATATATCAATTCTACTAACCTAAACTATTTATAATAGTTATTATATTTATTAAAGAAAATTCAAAAATAGAAAGAAATATATTTCAATTTTTATAGAATTTTTACTGATTTTTATATGATTTTTAAGGTTTTATGATTTCTATGTTTATATTTTTTAATTTAGTGTTTATATTTTGCTTGGGAAATCTCAAGGTCGAACTCATGGATACGAGCCTCTTAAGCGTATATTTAGACTCTTATTATTTGAACTAAGTGTTGAATTAGCCATCCATAGATCAATTAATGCAAAAGGCAAAAATGTATTTTTATTTGATTTTTTTATAAGCATGAAAAAAGATGCAAGGAAATACAATGCGATTATGCCCTAATTGTATAAAATATTGCGAAATTCAAACATTAGTCAATTGTGAGCTCAAGTCATGAAGCAAACTTGTTGATTAATTCAGGCAAGGCATGAAAAGCTGAATAGAAGAGACACTTTGCTATTAAAGTAATGCATCACAGTTTGAAGTGTCAAAACAGATATTTAAGCAAATCATTAAGAAGACAACGAAACAAGCTTTGAAAAGAGACCAAAATCAACTGAAACAGAGATACAATGCTCAAGATATTCACAAATGAAATCATGGGCATAAATGTAAGAAAAACATGAAAATAAATAACAAACAAGTCCCTGGGAGGGACTGAAATGTAAATAAAATAAAGTACGGGGCCTTCTTTGTAAATTACCCATAGACGCGGGGGTATTTTTGCAATTATTAAAACCTGCAAGGGTTTGAATGCAAAATACCCCATGCGCACATGCGTATCATGTGATGTCTGGACCTGTCTACAAATTGAAGAAGTCTGGAGGGCCTCCTTGCAAATTAACCCAGCAGGCACATTACTAACATGTGGGCGCTAGGCTCGGTTGAAGAGCATGCTCGGAGGAGGCTCGGATTTGCTTCCGCTAGGCTCGGTTGCTCCTCGAAGGCTCAACGAAGGTTCGGTCAAGGCTCAGTCACAGCTCTGGCTCGAGAGAGGCTCGGAAGAGGCTCGGGGGAACCAAGCCTTTGGGGTTTGGCGCTACCTTCCCTCACTGACACATTGAAGACCAAGGACCGCCCGATCATCGAGATCGGACGGTAGCTGGAAGCTGTGGACAACGATGACGTGGAGCCTCGTAAGTCATTGGATGACCACCGGGGTGGAGCATCCAACAGTAGTTGTACCGTCTTCATCTTCTGCGCCGGGCGACGGAGTCAGGCTTCCAGCGATGGGCTTCGAGCTCCGCCACCTCCTATCAAGCGCGGCAAAGGCCCCCAGCTGCTCATGTCAATTTAAGTTTTTGCAATGTTAGAACGTAGCCAAAGCGTGCAGAAAGCGTGATGTGCATGAAGTGGACTGAGATGGGAGTCTATGCGAGTAGAGAGGATGGAGGCTCGGTGCTCCTCCGCCGTGTGCGGCGAAGTAGATGAGTCGGAGGTGCTCTGAGGTCATTGAGGAAGGAGATGGGTGACGTAGCGATGTTGGCAAAGGTTGTCGATGTATGGTGAAGCTGATGCAAGGATTATTGGAGGATGAAGGTGCTTCAGTGGGCCTAATTAATTTTGAGAATTGAAAGAAATACATAGGGGAAACGAGAGGTGCTTACCTGAGCAATGGCGGACGAATAGATTGGGCTCGAGAGACTGGAAGACGCTCTGGTCATCGCTGGACCACCTCAGCTACTGGTGGGAGCTTGGCGGGTCTGAGCCACTGCGAACCTGGCCGTAATGGGCCAGGGGTCAACACCGGAGGCGTTCGTCGTCGTCGCTCCTCCAACGATCCTCCCCCTGTCACGGAGAGGAGGAGAGGGGTTGGGCGAGGCCCCATGTAAAGATGTACAGAGAGAATTGGAGGCGGAGGCGGTGTATTTGAAGGATGAGTTTGGGTGTCCCGGTGGTTGACGATGTGTTTTGTGTGTGACGTGTGGAACAAATGAGAGGGATTCATGGTGGTAGTGGGTGCCCGCGAGGAAGGTGGATGACGAGGCTTTGTCGTGGAATGGTTGGTGAGTGGAGGAGATGGCGGACGAGGCAAGGGAAATGGAAAAGGGGAGACAAGTTGGAGAGGTGGGCGACGTGTGCGAGGCTTATCTGGAGGTAGAAGAAAGGTTCTCGGCCGATGGATCTTAAGATCTAATGGCTGAGAAGAGGGCGCTTAAGTGCGGTTGAGATTAGATCTAGGGTATGCGAGATCAAGCGCTAAGATAGTGCCATGTGGTGTACTGAGAGCGAAGCGCTAGTGGACGGATAAGATTCTATCTGGGACGATTCGAACGGACATGAAATGAAGCGGAAAAGAGCGATTCGAATGTAAAGAGAGAAAATCGATCGGATGGTGGATCTGGACACGTGGCGAGTCGATGAATGCGGGTATGGATGGAGAAGATATGATCGAGGAACGGATCGAAGGGCTGAGAATATTGTGGTAATGTACGGTGGAGATGGATGTTCTAGGCCATGATCCGACGGCTGTGGATGCGACACGTGGCGAGCTGAGTAAGAAGTGCAAATGGACGGTGGAGATGGCTTATGGAGCTGGATGAGATGGCTAGGAATAGCGTGAAAGTGGAATGTGAAGATTAAGGCACCTGGAAGAGATCCAACAGTAGAAGGGAAAGGGCGCGTGGCACGTGGAGAGACGTACCGCATGGCGTAACTAGAAGGCGCCACGTGGCCCAATCAGGTTATTTAGAAGAAGAATGTGAAAATGGAGGGAGAAAGAAGCCGAATTTGGAAAAACTCAAAACATGAAAGTTGTAGATCTCGATGAGATCTACAAGTTTCTTGTTGACTAAAATCAAGACAAGGTCAAACAAAGAGAGAAATATTTTTATGAGCGTTTTTAAGGGCTTAAAAATAGTACGATTTTTTTTGCTCTTTTTTTTGTATTCTTAATTTATTTTAAGACTCAGATATAAATACAGATTTGTCTGGTTTTTATTGACACTTGGTCTAATCTAGGGGGTTAATATATGCGAATTACAACAATGAAACTAGGCTTCATCAACCCCCTATACTTAAACTACGCTCGTCCCCAAGCATCTCAAAAATGAATGAGCTGGATTAACCCCCTTGTGCATGTACGTACATGATCTGATCCGTTCAAAAACTCCCAATTTTAGAGATCCAAAATCTCATAGCTCAACCCAGCCTTAATCAATAGGCATCCAATTCCTCTAGTTTTTCAGACTCTCTCTGGTATACATATAAACTAAGGATATGAACATAAGTGTTGATTGCGATCACGAGAGCAGAGTCGCAACGCCACCCAGGGTCTCGGTCCAAGAAATTCTCCTAAGGACCCAATCCTCAAAACTAGGGAATAAACCAGATATTGTATCCAATCCACCGTCTCTTTAGTTGTCAGACTTAGAAGTGTTATTGGCAGGCCAGTTTGATGGAGGGTTTGGGATTGTGTCATTTCTTCTCTCCCTCTCATTGGAACAAGGATTCTCTCTAGTGCCTTATTATTACTCAACACATATTTTTGGTGTTGATCAGTGCGTCCGTCAAGAGAAGTAGGAGCCGTCTGCACTTGTTGTCCTGGGAATACACTGGGGTGTGCCTTTTTAAGTACCTATCGTACCTTCTACACCCAGACTTGTAGCATTTATAATGCAGAGCCCTTTTTTAGTGCAAGCCTGACTCCTGGCCCTAATAGCGGTGGCCCTAATAATGCAGAGCCCTTTTTGAATATGGTTGGGAGTGCTCGCCTGTGGTGGAAGCTAATTGATGATTGACTTTGTTGAATAAGAGATTTATTTTCAACATTGATATTTCTTTGATTTGCATAATTTTTTTGGCTAGCTCCACTATTTTTACCAAGAGTTGGCACACACTGATCAACTTTTATTATTTATTTCACACCCTAGTACATAGGTAGATGTCAGTAGATTAGTGCAAGAACCAAGTTCTCATACTGGCTAAAATGCTGACACATAGGTTTCATGAAGCCTTTAATGATCTTATCCTATCCTCGAACATTATTAAATCAAATCCAGACTTGAATCCCTCATCTCAGTCCCTCAAGTGAAATTTCAACTCATCTCATAGAGACCACAATCGTGCATGTGATGTGCTGATCATATTCTCAAGGTAGGATACTAAGCATGCAATATAGCACACAAATCTAGAAACCTAGGAAAATGTGGATGATTAAGTCTAAGACCTTGATGGATAAGGTTGGTTAACCTAAAATCTCAAGACCTCATAAATCGAGTATTATCAAACATTTCTGATCCTGTGTTAGAGTGAAAGTGTAGGGGATTTAATGCAACACCTTCATTCAAAAAAAAATATGAAGACTTAAAAGGCATACTGACTGCCTAAACCCAAATGAATAGATGCATCTGCTTTCAGCCAGTATAGGTGTAAGTACAGGCCATAGAATGGAACATGTTGCTTGAGGACAGGGCCATACGCGATGTCCTCTAAACCACCTACTCTGCTAAGGAAAACCCTCACTGAAAAGTGGCTACTTATTTGGGTTTAGTATTCAATTAGACTCTTAAAGTATTTTTGATTTGTTTTGATTATTTTGGATTTTTTGAATAAAGTTCGAAAACAAGTTAGACTCACATTCCTTTAAATCAAGAAAATAATTTTCAACACCATGTAACATATATAGAGATTTTCCAAACATTTTTCAAATGATTTTTCAAAAATAAGAGAAACTCATTTTTCAATCATTTTAAAAAAAAATTCTTGATAATAGTGTAACATAGTATAGAAAAACTTTGAAAACATTTTTCTCCACTTAGTTCAAAATATTATACTTTAGCCAAAAAGTTTTAAATTTTTCAAAATATTTCAAAATTTCAAAATATAGCTAAAGTACATATATTGTATTTACGGTATACCCCCTATACTTAAACTTTGATATGTCCTCATAGCACAAGATGATATAAAGCTATAGGTCCATTTAAATATAGAAAAATATATAGGAACTGAGGTGGGATCCCCCTATACTTAGGTTAGAAATAACCTAAGTATCAGGGCAAGGAAAGATGAGTAAGAAAATCATAGGGATTCAGGTCCCCCTTATACTTAGGCTGAGAGTACCCTAGGTATAAAGATGAATAATTGATGTTGGGGATGACCTGAGGTGAACGAAGAAGTAGGATGGATGTAAAATGAGTGGATGAATCTTCGGAGATGGATGGAGTATCTAAGGTCTAGGGGAGGGTGTCGAAGCAATGAAGGCTCAAACAAGCATGCAATACACTTAAATTCACCAACTCACACGTGAAACCGACAAATGTTGTTTAATTATCTTGTCATTTTTATTGGTGATTAGAACTTTCTAGTTTACATGGGAATCAAGAAAAATTCGAATAAAAACATCCTATGTAAACAAGGGTGTTGCACTCCCAAAACAAGATTATACTCCATTTTAGATTGACTTGCAATTATCAGTCCCAATTTTTTTTGCTTAATGTTATCACTGATTAAAGGCGAGCATAAATCAAGCAATCATCGTCTAGCGCTCATTCCCATTTTCCATTATCCAGGGTGATCAAGACAGGAAGGGAGGTTGAGAAAAAGCTATGCAATCGATAAAAATCATGACCTATGCTAAGAGATAAAACATGCAGTGCTTAAGCAAAATTAGTGAAAAACTCGGACTGAATTAAAACCAAAATCAAATGAATGCAAGTCGATGAAAACCACACCTAACATGCTTATATTAGCAGGGAAGAACATCTTTTAATTGGCTAAGTGAAGCGATGTTTATGTGCGTCTTAATTAAATGTGTGTCCTACCTACGATCAAATACATAAATAAAATATGAAAATAGCTCCGAGAGCCGCGAGCCTTAACCTAGGTCGACACTCAGGTGGGGAGATCCCCACACAACCACATATATATATCGTTCTTTTACACACACGAGTCTTTACTCGAAGACTGCTATAAAGACGATTATTACATTAAATGGAATAAAATGCAAGACATTTTTTTCTTCGATTTTTCTCCAAATTGCTTCTGCAGCTCCACGCAGCAGGGAAACACCTGCTCCTCGCCTCCTTGAACATCAAGGGCCCTACCACAAAAGCAAATATTAAATATCAATCGAATAATAATAATAATAATACAAGACAATATGAACAAATTGACCTACGTATAAAAATAATCACTTAATTAAATAATAAAAATCTAAATACAAAAGACGAGCCGTGTCCCCGGCAACGGTGCCATTTGACGAACCGCGATTTCACCCTCTTAATAATGCGGAGTTAACCACTTTCGTTGCAGCCAGGTAAAATCAAGTTCATCAAAAACTGCTTGAATAATGCATCAATTTACACAAAGGAAGCAGTTGAATTTATATTTTGTTTGGGCAAGCCCAAGGTCGAACTCAGGGACACAAGCCTCTTAAACATATATTTAGACTCTTATTATTTGAACTAAGTGTTGAATTAGCCATCCATAGATCAATTAATGCAAAAGGCAAAAATGTATTTTTATTTGATTTTTTATAAGCATGAAACATGATGCAAGGAAATACAATGCGATTATGCCCTAATTATATAAAATATTAAGCAATTCAAACATTAGTCAATTACGGGCTAAAGTCATGAAGCAAACTTGTTGATTAATTTAGGCAAGGCATGAAAAGATGAACATAAGAGACACTTTGCTATTAAAATAATGCATCACAATTTGAAGTGTTAAAATAGAGATTTAAGCATGCCATTAAGAAAATAGCGAAACAAGCTTTGAAACTAGACCAAAATCAATTGAAACGAAGATACGATGCTTAAGATATTCACAAATGAAACCAGGGACATAAATACAAGAAAAGATGAAAATAAATAACATACATGTCCCTGAGAGGGACTAAAATGTAAATAAAATTAAGTGTGGGGCCTTTGTTGTAAATTATCCACACGTGTAGGGGTATTTTTGCAATTAATAAAACTCGTAAGGACTTGAATGCAAAATACCCCAGGCGCACGTGATACGTGATGTCTGGACCTGTCTGCAAATTGAAGAAGTATGGATGGCCTCCTTGCAAACTAACTCAGCATGCACGTGACTAACATGTGTGCGCTAGGCTCGGTTGAAGAGCAGGCTTGGAGGAGGCTCCAATTTGCTTTGGCTAGGCTCAGTTGCTCCTCGACGGCTCGGCGAAGGTTCGGTCAAGGCATGGTCACGACTCTGGCTCGGGAGAGGCTTGGGGGACCCAGGCCTGGAGGTCTGGTGCTACCTTCCCTCACTGACACGTGGAAGACCAAGTACCGCCCGATCATCGAGATCGGACGGTAGCTGGAAGCTGCAGACAACGACGACGTGGAGCCTCGTAAGTCGTTGGATGACCACCGGGTGGAGTCAGGCCTCAGGCGATGGGCTCCGAGCTCCGCCACCTCCTCTCAAGCACGATGAAGACCCCCAACTGCTCCTTACTGGATGGAGATCACCATCGAAGCTCAGAGAAGCGACTGGAAGTCCTGGAAGAGTCGACGGACGATTGGAAGCCAGAGGAGAAGATACTTGAAGATGCTCCGGCAAGGGCTCCTACCAATGTCGATTTGCGTTCCTGCAATGTTAGAACATAGCCGATGCGTGTAAAAAGCGTGATGTGCATGAAGTGGAGTGAGATTGGAGCCTATGCGAGCAGAGAGGATGGAGGCTTGGTGCTCCACCGTCGTGAGTGGTGGAGTAGATGAGTCGGAGGTGCTCTGAGGTCATAGAGGAAGGATATAGGTGACGTAGCGATGTTGGCGAAGGTGGTCGATGTATGGTGAAGCTGATGATGGAATTATTGGAGGATGAAGGTGTGTCAGGGGGCCTAATTAATTTAGAGAAATTGAAAGAAAATATATAGGGGAATCGAGAGGTTCTTACTTGAACAATGGCGAACGAATAGCTTGGGCTCAAGCATTTGGAAGATGCTCTGGTCATAGCTGGACCACCTCAGCTACTAGTTGCAGCTTGGAGGGGCTGAGCCATTGCGAACTTGGCCGTGATGGGCCAGGGGTCAACATCGGAGGTGTTCGTCGTCTTCGCTCCTCCATCGGTCCTCCCCCTGTCACAGGGAGGAGGATAGGGGCTGGGGGAGGCCCCACGTAAAGGTGGACGAAGAGAATTTGAGGCAGAGGCAGCGTATTTGAAGGATGAGTTTGGGTGTCCCAGTGGTTGATGACGAGTTTTGCGGGGGACGTGTGGAGCAGATGAGAGGGATTCATGAAGATAGTGGGTGCCCGCGAGGAAGGTGGACGATGAGGCTTCATCGTGGAGTGGTTGGCGAGTGGAGGATATGGCGGACGAGGCGAGAGAAATGGAAAGGGGGATATGAGTTGGAGAGGTGGGCGACGTGTGTGAGGCTTATCCGTAGGTAGAAGAAAGGTTCTCGACCGTTGGATCTTATGATCCAAGGGTTGAGAAGAGGGCGCTTAAGTGCAGTTGAGATTATATCTAGGGTTGGCAAGATCAAGCACTAAGATAGCACCACGTGGTGTGATGAGAGCGAAGTGTTAGCGGACGGATGAGATTCGATCTGGGATTGATAGAACGAACTTGAAATGAAGCGGAAAAGAGCAGTTCAAATGTAAAGAGAGAAAATCGATCGTATGGCCATGGATCTCGACACGTGGTGAGAGTTGGTGAAGGCGGGAATGGATGGAGAAGATATGATCGAGGAATGGATCGAAGGCTGAGAATATTGCGGTAGTGTGCGGTGGAGATGGATGCTCTAGGCCACGATTGGGCGGCTGTGGATGCGACACGTGGCGAGATGAGTGAGAAGCGCTAATGGAAGGAGGAGATGGCTTTTGGAGCTGAATCAGATTTCTAGGAATAGTGCAGGAGTGGACGGTGAAGATTAAGGCACCTGGAAGAGATCCAACGGTATAAGTGAAAGGGCGCGTGATGCGCGGAGAGATGGGTTGCATGGCGCAACCAGAAGGCGCCACGTGGCCTAATAAAGTTATTTAGAAGAAGAATGTGAAAAAGAGAGGGATAAAGAAGCTGAATTTGGAAAAACTCAAAACATGAAAGTTGTAGATCTCGATGAGATCTACAAGATTCATGTTGATCAAAAACACATATAAGGTCAAACAAAGGGAGAAATATTTTTGTGAGCATTTTTAAGGGCTTAAAAACTGTACGATTTTTATTTTGCACTTTTTTTTGTATTTTTAATTTATTCTATGACTCAGATATAAACACAGATTTGTTTGGTTTTTATTGACACTTGTTCTAAGCTAGGGGGTTAATATCTGCGAATTATGACAATGAAACTGGGTTTCATTAGTACTCAAGATGGATCAAAAAGTGAAAGGACGTGGAATGTGGAATTTTATAGACATGGCGATGGGCTGAGTTTGGATGAGGATTGCTTGTGCATCGACGAAGGTTGGTGGAGGCTATGGGTGTAGCAAGATGGAGGGTGGTATGATGAATAGTTTTGGTGAGGAAATCGATTGAAGAGGATGCATGGAGAAGGTGTATCAAATCGTCAAAGGGAGGTGGTTTGTACGAGGAGGGGTGTGGGTTGGTTAGTATCTTTGATACTTCCTTTATTTTTCTTTCATTTTCTTTATTCTTTAATTTTCGGTATAAATGTAGGTATTTATACACTAATCATAGATTAGTTTTAGTTGTTAATTTATGCATGTTAATTGAATTTACATGTATTTTACTAGGTATTTAACGCAAAAATGGATGAATAAAGGTGAATGAATGTCTATTCATCACCCTCATACTTTCCCTTTCTAGTCTCTAACAAACACTTATTTGGAGAATAAGTGATGCAAGAGAGAAAATAAAGAAATGGAAAATAAAGAACTTAGATTGATTGTGATTTTTAAACTTAGCCTCATAAAATCATAGTTTGGAGCTCAGTAGGCCCTTTGGATTGTTAGTTTGTCGGAATCTTATTAAGAATATGATCTAAAACATAACATCCCTTAAGTTCCACAATCCTCTATTCTATTCGCCTCAATAGGCAGGTCTGAACAAATCTTTTTATATGCAATCCCTTATGGATATGAGTCCTACTTGTATAGTGTATATGAAATGTAGCTCTCCTCCTCATTCATCGAACATTCCTCAATCAACCTACTCATTCCGAATAAGTCAGGTCCGAATAAGTCAAGTCCGAACATTCTTCCTGAGGAAGGTAACCCTAATTCCTCAATCTACATACTCATTCATCGAGGAGAGGGTATTTCCTTGTATGTTAAAGTACTACCGGATCAAAGAAGAGGGGGTAGAGAGAGAAGAATGGACGATCAACAGTGTAGTCATAAATCCTTCGGAGCTTGGCAAGTGTACCCATCTCTCCATCTGCAAGAAACCTTGAAATCTTTAACTTTGAAGTATAAGCATCTCTTATTTATACATACTTACAAGGTAAATTTTTTTCATTGACCTTTGACACGTCTTTTTTGGGGTCATTATTTCATATTATTTTTTAAACTGTATGCAACAACATTTACATATGGAATTTTTCTTCTTGAGATAGTAGATTATCCCTATTGTGAAGCTTTATTGCAACCCATAGTATCTTGTCCTTAGATGTCCATGCCACTGAATGGGGTTGGGGTCTGCTGGCCTCCTATTGGGGCGGCGTATCATTCCACACACGCACTTCTAAAGCTAAAGAACTATGCCCCCACCACCTCATCTGAGTTGAGCTATGTGCAGAGTGCTTATCCAAATTTGGCCATTGACCTCAAGATTCATGTGTGCTCTTAAAAATATTCTAAATTGGTTGATAATGATGACACGTGAACATAGTCTTGTAGACTCATAGATTTTAGACTCGTTGAGAAGAAAAGTCATAATTCTAGTTCTTGTAAGATTCCTATGACATTAAGTGGATTAAGGTATAAACAAATCTCTAATCTTTAGAGTTTTGTTCATAGTAGATCAATTGTCAAAAGAACTGAAAAATGTCAATGAAATGCAAAGATATTTTTATGAAGCAAAATTTTTTATTTTGACTTTTTATGCCAATTTTTTTAAAAAATGCAAAATTTTACGTGTTTTTGAAAATTTTAAAATTTTTCGTTTTTCGAAGGGTGACTGGATTTAATGTTTTTAAAAATATTTATATGGATTGTATTTTAAAAATGATTTTATACAAGATATGTAGAATTTTTATCAGAATTTTATTTGAAAAATTGTTGCAATGTATTTATGTACAATTTCTTCAAAAACCATTTGAAAATGTTTTTGTAAATATTTTTGAAACATTTTTAAACTTATTTTACAAATAATTTTACAATCAAAATTTCAAATATTTTAAAAAGAAATTTATAATCGCTAAGGAACTAATTCTAGAGTTTCCCTTAATAAAGGCCACAGGGAACTTTCCTATCCTCACAAAATTTGTGAGAAGTAAATTGATGCGTAAGGGGTCAGGCAATAAGAGAACCATGACTAAGAGACACCTAGTGCCTATGGCCACCTCCTTTGTGATGGGGAGAAAGACCAAGATTTGTAGAGTGTAGCAATTGCCCAAAGTTGAGTGTGAAATCAGAGAGATCACATTCACCCTTTCTCAGATTAATAATTACTCATCAATTGACATCCTCCCGTATGTATTTCACAGGCTCAAACTCAGACCAATTAAGAAGTCAAGAGTGATCATTCAATTGGCTGGCCAATCCATAAAATGGTTGAGAGGGGTTATTTCAGTCATCATTACTTTCCAATGTACTCCACTCATAGTGGACTCTACTATCATTGACATTGAGTATTCAGGAGAGTTCACCAATCTCCTATTATTTTTGGAAAGTCATTCTTGGCTTTGGCTAAGGTGACTATAGATCATGAGACTCATGCAATTTATTTTCAGCATTGGGTACACACCAACTTTACCTGTCCCCAGAGGACACACATCAACCCAAGACAACCCACAAAGCCGCAAACAAACATTACAGTCGAGCGGTAGATGAGTCATGCCTCTCTGATACACCTGAGACACGGATTGTTGAGCCGACCATGGTTCATGAGATGCCTCACACCTTGAGACCGCCACATCCATTAGTGGAATTCCTAATAAACAATCACAATTTACCTTATCCCCTGATAAATATCTTGTGTGTCACTAAAAGATGAAAGGTGACATCGCCTACTACTTGCCTCACCACAACCGTGAAAGCTTCTATGGAGAACTCACAATCGCAGAGTCAGACCCACTCTTTTCTGATTGTCTTGACCATCTCGATGATCCTGTTCCCATTCCTACACTGCCACAACCAATTGATTCCCCACATGCATTAACTCCTGGACCTTTAACAAAGGAGATGTCCAGGACCCAATTGACAATTTCCAATTAAGCGACTGCCCCATCCTCCTATCGATTATCTAAGAAGTCAGGTATTGATTCCTCGAGATGTTTCCCTGAACCCCTCAAGTCATTTCACTCTCTTCTTACTCTTAATGCTTCAGGTTCTAGAAAATCGGTTAAGAAAGTTTCCTTCGACATACCGGAGAAGACATTTTCTGAGGACTAATCATCATGTTCGGATGAGGTTATCTATATGAGTGAGCTCAGTTGTGTTGTTCTTAAACCCTATATGAGCAAGCATCCATGTGTCGACCCTCATTGGATGATCCCTTCACCTCACTATTATTCCTTTTAGGATGATTCTTACAGTGATACACCGGTACATTCTTTACCTCCTAGTTCCTGCAAGAAGGTTCACCATGTAGCTTCTTAATACTTGTATATTCTCACTCCATCATTTTTAATTATTTTTATCCCCTCCCTCAACCGTGATCCGCATCACTTACACCATTTTCTTATCATTTTCATTTTATGGCTATATGTAGGATAACTAGATCTTAAGTATAGTGGGGTAAGTTACACAAGTTGCTCTTTCCTTTTTTTCATTTTTCTTTGTATATCCACCAGCCTCATCAGTACTCACACTTTCTTCTTTTATACATAGGCTAACTAGAGCCTAAGTATAGGGAAGATCGATGCCTTCCCTGTATATTCATTCATTCATTCTCCTCTTGACCTCGGCTGCCATGTTTTAGCTATTCTTCTACTCTTTGGCTGACTAGAGCTCAAGTTTTGGGGGACATGTCGACCTCTATATTTATATTCTTTTTACTCTCTTATGTTTAGCACGAGCGATGTCTCTTCCTTCCTTTTTTTGCTCTAAGGGCATAACATACACTAAGTATAAGGGCATGCATATATTACATATATACTTTAACCATAGTCGTACTTTCATGTATTTTGTGTAATAAATATGGGATGGATAATAACTTGTAAAATTGGTGAACCAACAAACTTGTAAAATATGTGCAAAATCTAAAATACATATAAATTTATATAGTTCTTGTAAATTTTCTATAAAATATTAATATTTAAATTTCATAATGTGTATAATTTGTATAATTTTGTGTAAATATTACTCTTTTTGTAAATTAGGCATATAAAAAAATTCAGATAAAATAACTTCTCATCCATTCCTTCAACCATTTAAAGAAAAAAACATCAATAAAAAATGATGCATTTCATGCATCTGCATTTCATGCATCTGCATTTCATTATAATATCATGCACATGCGCAAGTGGTAACTCATCAGGTTCTGAATCAAGTCATGAGTAAATATCAAGAATGGAATTGACCTGACCTTAATTCACTTAATTTTTCAAAGGAACTTCCTGAGAAGTGGGATTCTATGAACTTCATGTCATAGAATTATTACTCCAACTTTTACTAGGCAGTGTCCAGACTTTGTTTCTTAGTGTCTAACATGGCCACCTCATTCTGAGTAGACTCTTGGATAGGGAACTAATCTGTACTCTTTACCATGCACTTATCTCAACTCAAACAAAGTTTTGAAAGATTGTGCATCTTTTTCTGGTAGTGTGGACATCTAAAGATCATAGTAATGGGTTGAAATAAAGCTTCGGATGAGGAATGAACTGCTAGCATAATTTTTCTAAGACCCCAAAACATGGGCATAACAAAAGATTCTATATTCGTTGGGGCAGAAAAGGATCAATGCAGAGAAACCACAATTCATGTAAAAAAGAAACCAATTCTCGAAGTACAACATTGACCACAACGATCCATGCTTCATATAGTAGGCAGATCTTAGTGGAGACTTGTCTAAGATGGCCAAGATTCACAGGAGATGTGACTACAGTGGTCACACTCTAGTTTTTTCCCCTTCTTCTAGAGTTCTTCCCCGCTATTCGTTTTGAACTAGCATGTAACTAACCTTAGAAGGAAATACCTCACTCCTCGAGGACAAGTTACTGGAGGAGGATATTGGATGATATCTTGGCATATTGGATGAGAAGAGCTAACACTCCTCACACACAAGAGATGGTTATTCATTGTTAATGTGGGATGCTTAGGGAGGGGTTTGATTTAAGATGACTTCTGTGTCGGATATGGATGATAACTTGTACCACTAAGAGATTGTTTTTTTTAAATCGTAATTCTCATATGGAGTTCTATCACACTATTAATCTAAAGGTTGAGTCGAGCTCCATTTTCAGCTTTTGCTCATGACCTTCGTATGGAACGTGGTCTCATTTCACTTATGGATTAATTTTAGTTGCTCGAGTATGAGTATGGCGTAAGTATAGGGGGTTGATGAATATGTGATTCATCACTTTAAAAAATGCTGCTCTCAAGTAATTAATTGCATTTAATCATTTATATTGCATGGCTAGCATTCATGCATGTCTAAATAATATACATATTTTATAATTCAAAATTGCATTAATTAGAGGCTATCACATACTATCTCATGCATATTAACACAAATTCCCCTATTTTCATTATTTTATGATAACTCCAAATCCAATAAAATCAACTCCATTATGTAAATATTATTAACACTAACAAGTGAAAAATGTCGGAAAACATATTAACCTGAATATTTGTCAAATAAAACCAAACCCTTGTTCTGAGACAAAAAGTCGCAAATGCAAAAGCTCTTACATACAATCTCCTATGAATCCCTGCACACTTTTGAATTAGTACATTCAATTACCTACAAATCAAGACCGGATTCAAAAGAATCGGAGTGCATATGTGAAACTTGGGTTTTGGGTCCTCATTGTATATTGTACATTTTGTATGAATTTTACCTTATCATTTTATGTAAAAATTTTATTATTTTTAATGTATTTTTTCTTTGATTTATGTTTAAATAATGTGTGCAAAAATCCCATTCTAAAATGAATTAAAAGTCTAAGAATATGAATCGTTCTAAGTCTGTATATATAGTCTGTACATAAGTCCCTTTTATATTATTCCTCTACTTCCTTAATTACTAAAAATACCAAAAAATTAGATTAATATCTAAATATTTTTTAAGATTTATTTGATTTTATTTTGAATATTCTATAATCTAAAACTCATAAAAATAGGAAAACATAAACAATCGAGTATTCTACATACATAGTAGACCACCAAATATTCACTTTGTACATATGACTTATTTTAGTTTTAATTTCTTCGCGAAAGTAATCATCGAGACAAACAACTTTCATGAAGATTACTTTTTTATTTGAGGTCATTTAGTGTTTTATTTCTTTTTTACTTTGATTTTTTATCCAATTTTTGTGGAGATGACATGTGACAGCTCCCAGAGCTGACACGTGCCCTCCCCCCACTTATATCCATACCCTCCCTTTTTTTAAGTCATTGTATGAAGGGTGCTTCATCCAACAGCCGATATCATTTCTTTTTTTAATTTATTTTTTCTTTTCATTTTCTCATTGAATATCTTTTCCATGTAGTGAATTTACGACCATTTGATCTTGACTGATTGAATGACCAAAAGCCCATCTTCCACCTTCATTCTTCTTGGTCAAGAAAACCCACACCTCCCTCGGCTGCTACTGGGCATCCATGAACAAATCATCCCCCACAAGCCCCGCCTCGTCATGTTCTCTCTCTCTCTCTCCTCCTTGACCCCTTGATAAACTCGGATTTACCATTGTTAATTATATGGAACTAATGTTAAGTGTGGTTGTAGGTAGGAAATTCGGATTAATCAAAAACCGTTGAAATTAATTAATTATCCAATTAAAGCGAGCGGTCAAAATTTTCTTACTTGGGCAAACCCAAGGTCGAACTCAGGAAGTCCACTGTCTCCTTAGTTTAATTATTAGGTGGTTTAGAGGTTAGGTTCTCGGGAAATAATTTTTGGGTATTTTTAAATGCAATTTAATGGATTGAATGCAAATTTGATAAAGTTTATGGACTAGAATGCAATTTTCATTCAAATGATGTCAAAAATTATGAAACTTATCCATAAGGTGATAAATGATGAAGTTAAGCTACTCTAATTTTGTTGGAATTTTCGAATGTATTATGAATTTATTACGAATTAAATATTAATTTGGGATGATTTAAAGAAAATTATTTTAATAAGTATCAAACACCAATATTTTCCAGAGATTGAATTATTCTAGATAGATCTATAGGAGAGGTATCTAGAACAATTTTTAATTACTTAAAATACTAAGTGTCGAATTAATTATAAATAAATTACCCAAATCATTGCTTATTTCATTATGTCCTCGATATGCATGCAAACAAGATGATTTTTGGCCACAATAAATAAGTCAAATTCTAACAATCCTTATATTTTTGGCAAATTTTGGAACTATGGTTAATTTTATATGATTTTTACAACATAGAATGGGTAAACTATGCAATTTTACACAAGAAATTTAATAATTAAATAACTCAGATCATAAAAATCTCAAGCACATGCCAGATGTAAAGAATTAGTTGAACAATAAGATGACTATTTTTGATGAATAGAATAAGGTAGAATTGAGGTTCAAATTAAATAAAGAATAGAGGGGTGTAAATGAAAATCACAGAATAAAATGATAAAAATGCTGACGGGACTTAGATGCAATTACATAGACTTTGTTGGTGCTTATGCAAATTTCCCAATAGTAGGAGTGAGCATCACATGCTGCTGGAGAGAGGTTCTTTCCGCAATTATGGAGATAGACGGGTTGTCGCTTACATGTGCACCTGCCTCTTGGCAGATTGGTGTCTATTTTGATTTTTGTTGGATCTGTGGGAGCTTCAGAGCAAATTACCCATCATGGCATGTGCTCCTCACTTGACCTCGACTAGTAAGGACGCATGTGCAAAAGGCTTGATGATAAGGGGTGTGGATGAAAGTTACCCCTCATGCACGTACATCTCATGTGCAAGGGGGAAAAGGACTGACACACAGGCCGATGTGGTCTTGCGGGTGGTGATGTCTAGTGGTGAGGGTGAGCAGTGCTACAACTCGAAGGCGAGGTAATCGCTGCTGTGGCATCGGTAGCGGTCGACGGCGGCACAACGAATCAGGGAAGAAGGTGGTTTCCCCACCACCGTGCGTGGTAGAGGCAAGGGAGCTGGAGGGCCACGCGGAGCATGACGAGTTATGTGGAAGTCAATAAGGCTCGTTGGTGACGAGCACGGTTGAGAGCGGATTGCAGATAGTTTCTGGAAGAAGGAAAAAAAGGAAGATGGGATATCGCTTGGGAATGGAAGAACAGAGGAAAGGTGAATAAAAATGTAGAGGAAAGAAGATGGAGTGGGAGATAGTCAGAGTATGATCGAGGTGAGGCAGCTCGACTCGGTCGTCGCCTCGATTTACCTTGCGGGAGGCTAAGAAGCTTTGTAGCAAAGCTAGTCTCTTACTGCTACACGGGCACAGTACCATGGACCATACCTTCGAAAGGGGAAAGGTCCTCTTCGCTCGACCTTGATTGTTCTCTGCGGTCACCGGAGGGGCCAAGGGGGTTGGACCTGCTATGTTCTCGCTCGATAGATTTTTTCTACTGGAGGAGGAGCAACCCTTTTAAGGGATATTGCAGAGAATGGAAGATTTGGGATTATGGAGGGTGCGCAGGTCGTGGGAGTGAAGTGCGTCATTGTGCCGCATGACGGGGAGGTTGTTGGAGAGATGAAGATTGAGTGGGGTTTAGTAGAGAGAGGGAGCTACAGTGGGGCTGGTCAAGGAGAGATGGGTGGAGCAGTTGTAGCCCCGCCGCAAAGGGTAGAGTGACGGGTGCGGTTGGGACTATGAGGGGAAGGCAGGTTATGGGAAAGAGGGACGCCACATGGCGCCTATAGGGGAGGCCACGTGGTAGGTAAAAAAATAAAATTTAAATAGTATATAATATAACTAAAATAAATAACACAATAAATATAATAAATTAAATAATAATAAAAATAAATAAAGAAAATACATAAGTAATAATAACATATAAAATAATAAAAATAATATAAATAAATAATAAATATTATTAGGTGAATAAATAAATTAAATATTGATAAAATAAATAAAATGAAAATAATAAAAAAATAAAATGGGGTGACACGTGGCGGTTCCAGGAGCTACCACATGTCGCTCCTAAAAAATCAAAAATTAAATCAAAAGAAAAAAAATTAATAACAAAAGGGATCATCTAAAAAGTAGTCAATATGGTAGTTTCTCATCTCGATGATTTCTACAACTTTTGTGAAGGCCTGAAAATCGAAAGAAGTCATCTATACAAAAAGTATTTTTGGAGGTACCTTGTACGTATAAAATACCACATTTTTATCTTTTGCAGATGTTTTTGCTATTTTTTTAATAAAAATAAGTTAAAAATCAAAATAAAATCAGATAAAATTTTAAATAAATACTTACAACTTAAACTATTTTTTATTTTTAAAAATTAGGAAAATAAAAAAGATAAAATAAAGTGGTAGTATGGTCAATTTTGTAAAATAGACAATAAGATCCCAAAACTCAAGATTCATACACGAACTTCGATTCTTTTGAATTTGGTCTTGTTTTGAAGGTAATTGAACGTACACTAATTCAAAAGTGAGTAGGGGTCCGTAGGAGACCGTATGAGAGAGATGTTCACGTTTTCAGGTTCGTAGACTCAAACTAGGGTTGGGGTTTTATGGGTCATTTTTACAAGTTAGTAATTTTTTGATGTTTTCCTTTATTAGTGTTGGTAATATATATACTATAAAGTTTTTTGTATTCAATTTTGAGTCAATGAAAAATATATAGGTGATATTTACAGGTGAATTTGGCTTCTTATTTAATGTAATTATGGATGCTAAAATGCAGACATTAATTCTAAATGAATGAATGAGAATAATACAAAATAAAAGAAGAAATGCAGCTAATTCTTTAGGAACAAAGATCTATTTCAACTTTAAGTTTGATGAATCACAAATTCATGACCCCTTCAGCAAGCACCCTACATCACCATGACTCCTTTTTCTCCATGTAGCCCTAGTCGTGACCCAAACAAAACCCTCTTCATCACCTCCATTCACATGGATATACCACTCTTACACAGAGAGAGAGAGAGAGCTAATCTCGAGTGCTCGGAGACAACGTGCAGCTATAGATATGAAGTGATAACCTCTCAGTTAGATCCAAGGTAACCTCAGTTGCCTCACTGCATCCGCTTCATAGCTGCCAAGCTTCTTGGTGCATCGTTGGTCATTGATTGAGGTGAAGATAAAGGGTCGTAGAGTAGCTCCCCTATAACCCTTCCTACAAGGAATCGACTAACCACTCTAGATATATATATTCTCTTCCTCTATCTCCAATTTCTTCTTCCTATGCCATGCTCCTCTTTCTCTCCTACGATTAAGTTCTTCATCCTTCTTCTCCCAAATCGGACTCTACTTCCATTTCTCATTTGTGTTCTTTCAATTGAACCCGAAACCACACCAATTAATCTCCTTCATTGTTAATTCCCCTCTCCATTTATCGTCCTTCCCTTCCAGACTCTCCCACCAATTTCGACTCCTTCTATCGCTAATTCAGGAGCCAACAAATCATTCTTCCACATCCTTCAAGATTCGCATCCAGGGGTATCTTAAATCATCATCATAGCAACTCCAGTTCCAAGTGCCATGCATGCTTGCAGAATATCTGCTCTCTCCTACAGTTGCATTTTGGATTATAAACTTTAGGGTTTATTTTAGCCCTTATTTTGCATCAATTTCTAACTTCAAAAATTATATGTTGTGGAGAAATTAATTCTCTTTGATGTGAATATTTAATTGTAATTTAAGGAGATAACATGGATTTATTTATTTATTTGTGGTGAATTTGTCATATTTTACCCATTTTGTAATCACGACATCATAGTAATTCATATATTGCTCCAAAAACATTCAGAAAAACATAAAAATTCAGATTAATGGTTCTTTATAATGTACATAAAATAATTTCAAGAGCATGCATATTTCAACCCAAATAATATAACTGGTAAAAATGTACATGGTTTTTAATTCACTGTAAACATAGTAATTTTAGGATATGAAAATTTTCCTAGATACCTAGTGATTAGATCTATCTATGATAATTTTATTTTTGAAAATAATAAAATTTTCTTTCATATTAAAATTAATTTCTCAAGATCACCAACTATGCATTATTTGATTCATAGAAAACTCATTTTGCTTCGAAAAATTCTAAAAAAATATGGTTGGCTAATTTTGCATGCATACACTCTCTAGTTAAGTTTTTGGATTTTTGGAATTAATTTGATTGATATTTTGTGAAAATTCCTCTAGACATGGCCACAACTGCATTTCATTCTTTAATTGCATAAAAATATCTCTAAAAAATTCTAATCGAAAATTTTATTTCTAATTTACCTGAAAATCACTCTTAGAGACATTTGCCTCCCTGAGTTCATTATTGGACTTGCCCAGGTAATAAAATAAATTCGACTTCTTTTGCATAAAATTCATAGACTTAATTATGTAGTTATAAACCAATCTGTGATTGCCCGACGACATCGCATTAATTTCACACAATCAACAAAGGGTTATTTAGGGTTCTCACTACAGTGGTTAGAATCTATTCTTCTTCTCTACCACCTCTTCTTTGAGCTAGTTTTACTTGAACTTAGAAGGAAATACCCCACACCTTGAGGAAAGAGCAGATAGATTGGGGAATAAGGGTTACCTTGTTGGGTCAGACTATTTCTTGCCAACTCAGATGAGGAGTGCTACATTTCACATGCACTGTACAAGTGAGACTCATAGTCATAAGGATTTGCATATGAAAAGGCATGGTTACCTAGCCATTACGACAAACTGAATAGATGATCATGGTACTTGAGGACTGTTAAGTTTATATCCTATTTTCAATAAGGTTCCACAAACTAACGATTCAAAGGTCTTACTAAGCATCAAACAATGATTTTATGAAGATAAGTTAAAAATCATATTCATTCAAAGTTCGTTATTTTCTCTTTTGGCTTGCTTGTTCACCAAATAATGTTTGCTAGGGACTAGCAATGGTGAGTATCGAGGGTGATGAATAGCCATTCATTCACCTTTATTTTCTATTTTGCTTTAAATCCCTAGTAAAATACCTATAAATACAAATAGCATACATAAATTAACATATTTAGTATGAAAGTACTTGTATTGAAACCAAAATTAAAAGATAATGAAAAGAAAAGAAAAATAAGAAAAGTATCAAAGATATTGACTGACCCTAAACCCCTACAATAAGCCAAATATTGACTAGGTTGACCAGGAATAAAGTAGGGGGAGATAGGCAAATACTGTACCAAAATACATATAGAATCCTTGATTCTTAAAGTACAACATATACTATATACATCCCAATATTACACTGTTTTATTTTTTATCATACACACATCAAATAATAAAGTGTTCAATACAAAACTTGTATATAATGATATAAAAAATAAAACAAATAATAGCCAATAATAATGATCCACAATGAAATTGGTACACTCTAATGAAAAAGCTGTAAATATAGCTTCATCGATCAATATCTTCTCCATACTACTCAAATTGAATCAAACTCACATTCATTGTATTTTGAAATAAATTATCTATCAAAATGAAGGTGGTTTCATTGAAAATTGAGCTAATATACAAAAGCTAGCTTTGGGGGTACTATTGTACTTGGGAAACTGTATATAAAGCCAATTGTTTATTCTTTACATATTTAATCTACTTATATTTTTGAATAATTGTATATATAACATAATAAATATTAAAATTATAAATACAAATAAAAAGTTTAAAGATAGTGAAAATAACTAATACATTTAAATATTCAAGTGTAACAAACATATGATGTATAATATGTAATTATTTATACATATAAATAAAAGTATAAAAATATAATAAAAATATGTAAATATATAATAAATAATGCATTGAGTATATAAAATATTTAAATATAATACTATGTAAAAAATACATAATAATATTATAATATACAAAATACATGTATATGTACCTTTATATTGTCATGTAATTATTATTACCTAATAAATAAGACTATAAAAATAAATATGAATCATGATAAAATAGCTTATAATATAGTTAACGTTTTTTTATGTTATAAGCTTTTTTAATAAAATCATATATTATTTTTTTCAATTTCTGTCTTTTTATTTTCAATTATGTTGTTTTGTGGCCTACGTGTTAGCAATGTTAGCCCGAGGTGAACCATTACTGCAATAAATGTTATTATAATAAATGATTTATCAAAAAAAGTTATTGATTGTGTTCCACTCCCTTTCTGAAATTGATTGAATGAATGCACTATAAGGTCCCTCTGTACAATATGGGTTATGTACCATGGCCAACTTGATAATTATACATTTGTTGATTCATTGATTGAATCATAGAGGTTGATGCTTGGATAAATATCTAAGGAGTTAGATAGAGGACACATCAAGCATCATCAATGATTGACAAGTAGTGATCTCCAGCCAAAGAAGGAGATGGCATTCCTATTTCATTAGGCTGATATCTGATCGACCTCTTGATGCAGGTCCTCTGCTTGGGAATAGTGATTCGGAGGTATCAGATTAGTTGGGTCAATGGGTTGACTTAACGAGATCGAGATAACTAAAGACCTATGTTGAATACTTTCACAACATAGGCACACATCTTCTGACCAGAGACAGATGTGTTGTTATATGTCTGAGTATGTACATTTGGCAAAACAATAGGTTGATGACCTAACCAAGGTCTATACACCGGCGAGCTGATGTACATGCAAGGGCATATGAGTAATACGATCTCTCAAAGGGATCATACAGGTTCACTTGTGAACTGGGAGACATGAGCTCACTCATGAGGTATTGGGACTGATCAAATTCCATGCATGGTCGTCATGCTTTAGAAGCATGACATGAATTTGAAGGTAAGATATATGCTTTGTGAAAGCATATGATCTGTACCAAATCCCAAGAACCAAGATTGAGAAACTTAATGATAAAACCCTGAAGATGACAATGTAAAAGTGATCTATATCTTCAGGATGATCATGAGTCTTCCAGTATGCATAATGTACAGGTATTGGGAATACCTGAGGGTGATTTGATCATAAACGATTGTATAACCATGACGCTTCCATTCCGAGGGAGTGATGAAACATGTTTGGATTTTAGTGACTCCTCTCATTAGAGAAGTGACCTAATCTTATTCCAAGAACTGGACATTGATCTGAATGAGATTCAGATGCAATGAGAAGATTAGGTCTACGGTCATGATTTGATCAAGCATCAGTGGGAGGTCCATGGGATCTGGATTTGAGATGTGATCTCAATATCTAAGTCACTATACATGGAACAATATAATCGCCCTGTCCTTATTTCTAAGTATCTGCTGAGAAATCGCATTATTCTTGAAGGGTTCAAGAATAATTCCATGGATCTGAGCAATGAAGAAATAATGATTAAATGTGATTTAATCATCTTGATGTATGAGTAATTGTCCAATGAAATTAAATGTGATTTAATTATTATGGATAAGAATAATGTGGATAGTAATATCCAATTATTCATAATATATTATAAATGTGATTTATAATGTATTAGAGAAAGCTAATTATAATTTATATTAGTTGATTAATTATTATGTGTATCGGATACACATTGTGTAATTAATTGACAATTTAAATTATATGTTGTTTTGGGTTGTGAATATGATTCACAATTTTCCAATGTCAAGATTGCAATATTCGCAAAATTAATTGTGAATTATTTTGGTGAATAAATCCCTACAAATGTTGTTGGAAATAAATAATGAAAAAAAATAAAGGATACATGCAATCTCATGGAAATCCATGAGATTGCCCCACATGGAATGTGGTGGGCAGCACCCATGTCCTATTTGGAATGGGTGGTCGTCCACCTTGATTATACTTGAGAGATTTGATATCCATGTATATTCTCTCCTTATTTGTTGATATAATTTAGGATTGATTTATATTTGATTTTGTCAAAAATATTTTAATCTAAATTAGATCATAATTTGTTGGTTTTACCATCAACAATCTTGACCATTGGATTAGACATAAATCAATCTCACCCATTGATTTTATATGTCCCATGGATTGAGATCCATGGATCCCAAAAACCTATAAATAGAGAGGCATACCTTGATCTCTAGTACATGCAAAATTGGAGCGCTCTCTCTCTCTCTTTTCTCCTCACACGCCAACCCTCACCCTCTCTCTCTCTCTTGGTGGCCTACCACCAAACTCTAAGGGAGGATCTTAATCGTCGCCTACGCCACTGCACCGCTGCTTCGACGCTCTGCGATTCTCCATCTTCTTGGAGTGCTACGCTCATGAAGGAGATGTTCGATCTCGTACAACGAAATCATGAGCAACTGTGCTTGGAAAATCTTGTTGGATTGCGAGGACTACGCGGCTCATCCCCGCGCTCGCAAGCAATCTCTCTGATCATCGGACTTGAGACAGGAGGTCTCTTTTCTTAGAGACTCGATCAACCACGCTTCAAGAGGTATTGCATTATACATGTTGTGGTTATAGATGAAACGATCTGAGAATCGTTCTTCGATCATGTGGTTTCATCGCATGAAAAATTTTTAAATTCTGCTGCACCGAACAACTAGTACGACTAGTCATTCTCCGTCGTATCCGATACGACGCTCACGCTTCTGTGATGCGATTGAGTATTTTTCCCATATCCTTCAAGTGGTATCAGAGCCTTATGTCGAAGGTTTTGGATACGATCCGCAAAACCTAGGATGACTTGGGTTCGTGGAAGTGGTGAAAGTTGTTATCGTATTTGATTTTCGCACTTCTGTTTAGTGAATAAATTCGGCACTGTTTAATTTGTTTAAACACGAATTTAACACTTATATTTTGTTCCCCATGAAATAAGGAAATCATAGGATCTGAGTTTACGTAATTTGGATTTTGTTTGCTTGAGATATGGTTGTTTTAATGAACATGTATGCACTGTTGCGGGAACTGCAAATCTTAACGTGATTAATGAGTTAATTACTGTTTGGACTTACGTTGAAATGCGTGAAATACAACTTTGGTTCTGTCCTAAATCAAATTGGCAATCTTTGAAAATTATTTTTGTCTAATTTGGATTTAATATGATTGAGATTTGTTAATTTTAGTAAGTAGGGGTCACTGTTGAAATTACAGTCCTAATCAAGAACCATGTGATTGTCGATTAATGAAATTAATTGTTAATTTTGAGAAATAATTATGGAAAGTATTTGAGAAATATTGGGCGTTGATTATTTCCTTAATTGACTTGGCCCCAACCAATTAATTGATTAGATTTGATCTAAATCATAATTGGAATCACAATCATCAAAGTCCTTGCTTGAATAGGATTGGGAATTTGTCTAGCAAATTTCCTTATAAACAAAATTATTTTGATTACGATATGGTATAATTTCGGTTGAAGAACCGATGATCATCTAAAGTACAAATTGATCTGTTTGGCATTATCCTTTACCGAGGCGGATATGGTGTCTAGTCGGAGATCGCTGGGGTAGCGGGTTGCAACGTATGTGGTCCGTCGCACTCTCGCCGGTACTGGTCATGACAGCGGGTAGGGATTGGATAATGCCGAAGAAATCAAGATGTATTTTCTAATTGTTAAAATAAGAATTAATACGTACTTTGAGAATAATACCATATATATTCAAGTAAGACAATCAGGTTTGATTGATTGAATTGGATTGATAATTAATTTAATATGTTTGAACTAATTATGTCCAATTAAAATGCTCTAATATGATTAGACTTGATAATTCCCTTGGAAGAATTAATTATATGAATGTGATTCATGATAATTAATTAAATTTGAATAAGAGGTGGAGGATCACATAAGTGACATCCATGGTCTCCCGTCAAGGCAAAGAGTTTCGTCGCCAGATATTATATGTAGGAGATGCCTGTCCGAAGTGACAGCTCCTGCATATGATCATTTGGATCAGGCTCGTCGCTTCTCAAAAGAGTAAGGACGTATGCGTAGTGACCCCAATATCGGGTCCTCATATTATTGGGGCGATATTGGATTGTGCATAGCGAGTTGTATTCCTGTTGATGGTTGGTTCAATTAATAATGGGTCAACATCACCTTAGGGGTGGTGGGCGCGAGTATGAAAGACGAATTGGGAAATGCAAATTGGACTTGCAAGGCGGAATGTGTTCCCGCTTCTCTTTATTGGAGTCATAGGTTCTCATATTATTGGGAGATGACAAAGATAAAGAGGAGATCTCAGTTCTTGCTTGAGATATAGCGGTAAGTATATCTCTTACTTTGAAAGTGATTAAGGGAATAAACTTTCATAGTTAACATAGCAAGACTAATTTGATTTAAAATGCCTTGATCAAATAAAATTAAATTGAATATATGATTATATGTTCTAATATAATGCATTCTTAATTTCAGAAAATGATGTCCATGAACCCACTAAGCAGACTTATGGTGGTCAACCAGTTGACCGGACTGAATTACTCGGATTGGATCCGTATTTGGAGCTTGTACTCTCGGCTGAGCGCATAAGTTATGTGCTCTCAGAAGACAAGCATGAAAACCTTAAATCTATGGAAGAGAAAGCATACAATGACAAGTATGATGAAGATCGTGTCTTCTCTAGATGATACATCTTGGGTTCTCTCTCCAATGTTCTTCAGAAACAACATGTGGAGATGAGTACTTGCCAGGAGATTATGCAGAATCTAAAAGATATGTTTGGTGACATTAACCGCACCCAGCGGTACAACGTTATGAAAGAAATCGTTCTTTGCAAGATGCAGGAAGGGACTTCGGTCCGTGAACTTGTACTCAAAATGTTTGGGTACTTATCGGAGCTAGAGACTCTGGGGGCAACCATGGATGCAGACATGCAATCTGATTTCATTCTGCTATCATTGCCCAAATCTTTCAATAACTTTGTGTGTCATTCCACATGAATAAGCTGGAGTTGACAAATGGTAGGCTTCCTGCTGCATTAAAGTCTGCAGAAGACGTAATGAATAAAGATGGTCCCACTGGCACTGTAATGGTTTCACAGGTTAGAGGGAAGCGTAGTCGAAAGCATGGTTCTCGGAAGGGCCCGGCCTAGAAGAGAAAGAAGAAGGGACAAAGTGTTGGCTTGTCTTCCAATGCATCCACTCAAATGGCGTCGAAGAAAACCGATGTCTGTCACCACTGCAAAAAGACGGGGCACTGGAGGCGTAATTGCCTGGATTACCTGAAGTCAGTCGACAATGGTAAAGCCCCAGCAGGTATGAAATCTACTTTTATCATTGAAACTGGTTTTCTCGTTGGATGAGAAGGAAGTTGGGTTGTTGATTCTGGTGCTTCTGTTCATGTATGCAATTTGTTGCATTTGTTTCAGGAAACTAGAAAACTTGAAGAGGGGAGATAGTCATCCAGATGGGATCTGATGCAAGTGTTGCAGCAGTCGCCGTCAGGACTTGTCGGCTATCATTATCTAGTGGTAGAGTCCTAGTACTTAAACAATGTCTTTATGTACCTGAAGTCAGGAGGATTTTGATATCTGTATCTAAGCTAGTTAGAAGTAGATATTCATTTGACTTCTGGTGGACTCTATGAATTGTGCATTAATGAGCATGTCATGAATGTTACAACCACTAATAAAAACCCTAAAAGATCCAGGAATAATAAAAATCATTCAAACATGATTTGGCATCAAAGGCTTGGTCATTTATCTGTTGATAGGATCAATAGATTTATAAAGGATGGACCTTTGGATTTTCTACAGGTTCAATCTTTACCTACCTGTGAACATTGTATTCGAGGTAAAATGACTACGATGCCTTTCCGTAACAAGGTTACTAGATGCGAAGGTATTATTGATTTAATATATACAGATGTTTGTGGTCCCTTCAGTACCACGACTCGAAATGGATATCGATATTATTTGACGTTTACTGATGACCAATCGCGATACGGGTTTGTCTTCCTGTTACGTCATAAATCTGAAACCTTTGAAAAGTTAAAAGAATTCAAGGCTTTGGTTGAGAACAAAACTGATAGGAAGATTAAATGAATTCGATCTGATCGAGGTGGCGAGTACCTCTCAGATGAATTCAAGGAATACCTTAAAGAGAATGGAATTGTCTCCAATCTCACTACTCCTGGAACTCCCCAACTTAATGGTGTTGCTGAAAGTCACAATAGGACCATCATGGATATGGTCCGTTCAATGATGAGTAAAGCACATTTACCACTTAGTTTCTGGGGATATGCAGTAGAGACTGCAATATATATATCCTGAATAAGATTCCCAGCAAATCTGTACCTAAGACTCCTCATGAGCTCTGGTATGGAACCAAACCTAGTGTTAATCACTTAAGGGTTTGGGTATGCTTGGTTCATGCGAAGAACGTGGATGGAAGTAAGCTGGAATCCCGCACTCGCGAATGTTACTTCATTGGGTATGTTAGAGATGGTATTGGATACCAACTCTATGACCCTGAGACCCAAAAGATTTTTGTCTCTAGAGATGTGAAATTTCTGGAGGATGATTTCCTTAATTTTCAAGACAAAAATGAAGTAGAGGAACTCATTGAATCCCCTGAGGATTATGAGCTTCCTAGACTAGAAACTGAAGAAGTAAATAAGGATGAAACACCCATACCTCTTCGAAGGAGTTCGAGGGTGGTTGCACCACCTGAAAGGAATGGATTCCATGTGTCAAGTGAAACTGACAATGATCCTACTTCATTTGATGAAGCACTCGCATATCATGACATGGATAGATGGATGCTAGCAATGAAGTCAGAAATTGACTCCATGCATAAGAATGGTATATGGACCCTAGAGGATCCACCTAAAGGGGTAAAACCCATTGGGTGTAAATGGATCTTCAAGAGAAAGGGGACCTGATGGGAAAGTAGAGACTTTCAAGGCACGACTCGTAGCCAAGGGTTACACATAGAGAGAAGGCATCGACTACGATGAGACATTCTCACATGTAGCTATGCTTAAATCCATCAGGACATTGCTGGATATAGTTGCACATCTTGACTACGACATCTGGCAGATGGACGTCAAGATGGCTTTCCTCAATGGATACATCGAGGAGGATATCTACATGGAGCAGCCCCAGGGCTTCATGACTGAGGATGGCAAATTATGCAAGCTAAAGAAGTCCATATATGGGCTCAAGCAAGCTTCTCGTAGCTGGAACATCAGATTTGACGAAACCATAAAGAGTTATGATTTTGTGCAGAATCATGATGAACCTTGTGTATACAAGAAGCTTAGTGGGAGCGCCATTGTGTTCATCGTGCTTTATGTAGATGACATCCTTATCATTGGGAATGATACAGGAATGAAGACCAGTGTGAAGATTTGGCTATCCCATACCTTTGAGATGAAAGATCTTGGAGAAGCCTCTTACATCTTGGGTCTCAAGTTGTTCAGAAACCGAGAGAAGAGGATATTAGGATTGTCACAACATGGATACATTAAGAAGATTCTTGAACGATTCCGTATGGATAGTTCCAAGAAAGGATTCCTACCCTTAAGACATGGTATCCACTTGTCTAAAGGAATGGCTCCTCAAACTGTTGAGGAAAAGAAAGCCATGGCTGGATGTCCTTATGCATCAGTTGTAGGAAGCTTAATGTATGCCATGATGTGTACTAGGCCAGATATCTGTCATGCAGTGGGAGTGGTAAGTCATTACCAATCCTTCTATGGAGAACAACACTAGAATGCAGTAAAGAACATATTTAAATATCTAAGACGGACGCAAGATTACATCTTGGTCTATGGAGATGGTGATCTCCAAGTCTTAGGATATACAGATTCTGACTTCCAATCGGATATTGATGATCGAAAGTCGACATTAGGGTTTGTGTTCCTGTTGAATGGTGGTGCTGTGAGATGGAGAAGCAAGAAGCATGACACTACAGCAGATTCAACAACATAATCCGAATACATTGCCGCATCGGATGCTGCAAAGGAGGTGGTGTGGTTGCGCAAGTTCGTGCTGGAGCTTGGCATAGTTTCCTCTGATACTCCCATCCCGCTACTCTGTGATAACATAGGAGCCATTGCCCAGGCGAAGGAACCCACATGGCATCAGAAGAGCAAGCACGTAGAAAGGAAATACCACATCATTCGGGAGATTCAAAAGCGTGGTGACATCATCATCACCAAGGTGGCCTCTACCGACAACGTTGCTGATCCTCTTACCAAACCTCTGACACATAAGGTTTTCGAGCATCATGTAATGAGTATGGGTTTAAGGATTGTTCCTGAATGGTTCTGAGGGCTAGTGGGAGATTGTTAGCAATGTAAGCCCAAGGCGAACCATTCCTGCAATAAATGTTATTGTAATAAATGATTTATCAATAAAAGTTATTGATTGTGTTTCACTCCCTTTCTGAAATTGATTGAATGAATGCACTATAAGGACCCTCTGTACAATATTGGTTATGTACCATGGCCAACTTGATAATCATACAGCTGTAGATTCATTGATTGAATCATAGAGGCTGATGCTTGGATGAATATCTGAGTTAGATAGAGGACTCATCAAGCATCATCAATGATTGACAAGTAGTGATCTCCAGCCTGAGAAGGAGATGGCAATCCTATCTCATTAGGCTGCTATCTGATCGACCTCTTGATGCAGGTCCTCTGCATGGGAATAGTGATTCGGAGGTATCAGATTAGCCGGGTCAATGGGTTGACTTAACGAGATCGATATAACCAAAGACCTATGTTTAATATTGTCACAACATAGGCACACATCCTCTGACCAGAGACAGATGTGTTGCTATATGTCTGAGTATGTACATTTGGTAGACCAATAGGTTGATGACCTAACCAAGGTCTATACACCGGTGAGCTGGTGTGCATGTAAGGGCATATGAGTAATACAATCTCTCAAATGGATCATACAGGTTCACTTGTGAACCGGGAGACATGAGCTCACTCATGTGGTATTGGGACTGATCAAATTCCATGCATGGTCGTCATGCTTTAGAAGCATGACAAGAATTTGAAGGTAAGATATTTGCTTTGTGAAAGCATATGATCTGTACCAAATCCCAAGAACCAAGATTGAGAAACTTAATGATAAAACCCTGAAGATGACAGTGTAAAAGTGATCTATATCTTCAGGATGATCATGAGTCTTCCAGTATGCAGGATGTACAGGTATTGGGAATACATGTGGGTGATTTGATCATAAACGATTCTATAACCATGACGCTTCCATTCCGAGGGAGTGATGACACAGGTTTGGATTTTAGTGACTCCTCTCATTAGAGAAGTAACCTAATCTTAGTCTATGAACTGGACATTGATCTGAATGAGATTCAGATTCAATGAGAAGATTAGGTCTACGGTCTTGATTTGATCAAGCATCAGTGGGAGGTCCATGGGATCTAGATTTGAGATGTGTCATAAAATATCCAAGTCACTATACGTGGAACAATACAATCGCCATGTCATTATCTCCAAGTATCTGCAGAGAAAACGCATTATTCTTGAAGGGTTCAAGAATAATTCCATGGATCTGAGCAATGAAGAAATAATGATTAAATGTGATTTAATCAACTTGATGTATGAGGAATTGTCCAATGTAATTAAATGTGATTTAAATATTATGGATAAGAATAATGTGGATAGTAATATCCAATTATTCATAATATATTATAAATGTGATTTATAATGTATTAGAGAGCGCTAATAATAATTTATATTTGTTGATTAATTATTATGTGTATTGGATACACATTGTGTAATTAATTGACTATGTAAATTATATGTTGTTTTGGGTTGTGAATATGATTCACAATATTCCAATGTCAAGATTGCAATATTCCCAAAATTAATTGTGAATTATTTTTTGATTAAATCCCAACAAATGTTGTTGGAAATAAATAATGGAGAAAATCACGGATACATGCAATCTCATGGAAATCCATGAGATTGCCCCACATGGAATGTGGCGGGCACCACCCATGTCCTATTTGGAATGGGTGTCCGTCCACCTTGATTATACATGGGAGATTTGATCTCCATGTATATTCTCTCCTTATTTGTTGATATAATTTAGGATTGATTTATATTTGATTTTGTCAAAAATATTTTAATCTAAATTAGACATAAATCAATCTCACCCATTTATTTTATATGTCCCATGGATTGAGATCCATGGATCCCAAAAACCTATAAATAGAGAGGCATAACTTGCTCTCTAGTACATGCAATATTGGAGCTCTCTCTCTCTCTCTCTCTTCTCCTCACACGCCAACCCTCTCCCTCTCTCTTAGTGACCAACCACCAAACCCTAAGGGAGGATCTTCATCGTCGCCTACGCCACCGCACCGCTGCTTCGACGCTCTGCGATTCTCCGTCTTCTGGGAGTGCTCGCTCACGAAGGAGACGTTCGATCTCGTACGACGAGATCAGGAGCAACTGTGCTTGAATAATCTTGTTGGATTGCTAGGACTACGCGGCTCATCCCCGCGCTCACAAGCAATCTCTCCGACGATCGAACTTGAGACAGGAGGTCTCTTTTCTTAGAGACTCGATCAACCATGCTTCAAGAGGTATTGCATTATACTTGTTGTGGTTATAGATGAAACGATCCGAGAATCGTTCTAGGATCATGTGATTTCATCGCATGAAAAATTTTTTAATTCCGCTGCACCGAACGACTAGTACGACTAGTCGTTCTCCGTCGTATCTGATACGACGCTCACGCTTCCATGATGCGCTTGAGGATTTTTCCCGTATCCTTCACTACGTGCCCCAACCATTGTGTGGGGAGTTTCGACACCTCGCCCGCATGACCACCCTAGCCTCCTTTTTGTCAGAAACATTGTCCTCCTCCTTTCTCCGATTTTTTTATCTTCCATGCCTTTGATAATAGTGTGCCTTGCCATCCTACATCCTGCTATGCATCTAGATCCACCAACCACTGTTGGTTTATGCAACATCTCCATTCCCAAATCACCTATCACCATTTCTATAAAATCATCTCCTCCCCTTCCTTCCCAATTTTGATCCTCTTCAACCACCTGTAACCTCAAAAATCACCCTTAGAGTATACCTCTTTGTGACAGGAAGCTCGACCCTCCAAGTTCCATCGCGAAGAAGAGTGTAAGTGTTATTTCCATCTCACTGGAGCGGTTTCAGGCAAACGTCCCGCTTCTAGGTCTTTCACGCTAGTTAAGGCATAGTTACGTAGCTTTTTAAATCCGTAATTTTCTTTCTAATGTAACCTTGTCATTTTTTTCTTTGAATTAGCATAGTTTTCATTAAAATGTAAAATCAAAGTATGTTAGAGCTTTAGTATCCAACCATCGTTCCATCGTGATTCACCTATCATTATGACCATCCACCACCTCCATTACTTTCCCCTTATTTTTCTACACAACCATGCACCATCATCTCGCACCAATTTTGCTCAGACTGGGTCTATCACGTCTCCACCTCTGTTGCTCACTAGAGACACATTGCCTATTGACCCCTCTTATTACTTAAGGTTCAAATTGGGTCGAGGAGCATCGCCATCGAGCTCTTTTACTTTTGTGAATGTTAGAGCACTAGAGAAGGAACATGCACTTGATTTGAGTGAAGAATGCCTGTTCCAATTAGCAGGAGAAAAACCGAGCTCCAAGCCTCCTTCGACAAGGTTAGGAGCTATCAAAGCCCAACTATAGACGTGGAGGAACTCCAAGAGCATTATAGGCCATTTTAGAGACCAAGAGGTAATTGTAATACCAAGGAATCGTTGATTGTAGCTCGACGTGGAAGGTGTTCTTCCATGTTCTCGTTGAGCCTCCAGGAGCCATAGGATGAAGGAGCGAGCCAGATCTAACATGGGTCGTTGAATCCAATCAAGACGGTGTGTGCCTCCAGTTGTTGGATCTTGAGTGAAGCGACATGGACACACCAAAGTCGTTCGATCAAGTTCACGCACCACACACATGTACATGTTGGCTATATTGCACAGACACCCTCTGAATTTTATAATTTATTTTTAATATTGTAAACATTAAATATTGTGCAAAGTATATGAGTGCATTTGAAAGTGGATCCTCATACTTCCTTTTATTTATATTAAGGTTCTTCCCATTTCACCTTAGGTGGTCCACCACACGAGGCACCTTTGGGTTATTTGAAAATTTAGTCCAAAACATGTAGGACATGTTATTAAATGAATGCATACTTTATATAAATTTCAATCAGATTCTTCTACCACCATGTATTTTAATTTTTTTTTATATCATATCTATTTAATATTTCTTTTATTCTAAAATTATGGGAATATAGGAAAGATACCTGGAACCATGCTCTTACACACAATTTTTATTTGGCATTTAACTCTACTTTCTAATTTTAAAAATATAGAAACATGCCTATTTTCCCTATTTAGCTATTAAAAAACACATAAATTTAAATAACTCCAAAAATTAGAAAAAATATAATTATATTATATTATATTATATTATATTCTACCATATATCAAAAAATGACTAAAAATATAAAAAATAGAACTAAAAAAATAAAAAATTACAAAAGTCTTTTAAAAATTAACAAATATTTTATAAAAATTTAAATATATCTTTTTATTTGTAAATTTTATTTATTATATGCATTTTATATATTAAAAAATTGCTAATGGTTTATTTTAGACTTATAAATATTTATTAAACTCTAAAAAAGTTCAAGAATTTCATATGGTCCTTATTTTGACATATTTTCAACTTTGAGAATACATAAATATTAGAAAAATTACATAAAAATCAACTAAAATAGAGAAAAAAACACAAAAATACTTTTTCTTATATTTTGACTTTGTTTTAACTTATTTAAAAATCTAAAAGACTATATTATCTATCTATATTATATATTAGTTATATATAACTATAATATCTATTTTACCTATATTATATATCATCTTATTTTAAAAAAAGGAATCAAAGTTTTGCAAAAGTAAAAATAGAATATAAAATTAAAATTTAAAAATAAAACAATGAAGAATTCATAAAAAAATAATTATTAACCCACATTAAAACAAGAAAAGGATAAAAAACTAAAAACAGTAATTATTATTAACTAGCAATAACTAAAAATAATTCGCTTCCCACTTGCATTTTCCAGTGTTTTAAACTCTACAATACATATTCCAATACATCATTATGTAGAGTTATAATAAATTTTGACTCACATTTTGCACTTTGATTATTATTTACTATTGTGGGTTGATTGTTGATTTAATATGGAATGGTCATCGCAACGACTGTTGATCTAGCTTGTTAGATGAGCGGACTGGTTTTCATAGTAATCAGTAGGTTAAACCTCTGTTCCCCTCTTCAATATGACATGCTCCAACATGATTCCTTCTTGCACCATAAAATGACTTTTATCCCACGAGAGGACCAGGTTAACCACCCTACATCTTTGTAGAACTCGATCCAAATGCATAAGTCAAGCATGGATTGAATCACCATTAACTGAGAAGTCATCCATAAAACCTTCTAGGAAATCACCAACCATCTCGTCACACACAACAATCATGCATCTCAGAAAGGTAACTACAACATTGCATAGAACAAACGACATGCTCCTAAATGCATATGCGTCAAATGAAAGTGAAAGTGGTTTTTTCGTAGTCCTCAAAAGCTATGACTACATGATAATAGCTTGAGCACCTTAAGGAAATACAAGAACCCTTTCCATGCAAACATCTTCAAGATCTTATCAATAAAAAGTAAGTGAAATATCTTTGTTGGTCACATCATTCAGATGTTTGTAATCAACAAAGATGCACTATATGGTCGGTACTCATATCGCTAGATCTTCTCCCTCCTCATTATTGTCCATTTGAATTCCTGACTTCTTCAGGATAACATGTAAAGATGCCAACCATTTGGAGTTACATATAGGATAAATAAACCCGGCTCTACATGATTTTTTGATCGCTTTCTAAATAACTTTAATCAAATCAAGATTCTATATGTGCTCAAATTTACGGGAAGGTCTAGCACTATCCTCTAAATAAATTTGGTGTTAACATATATCAGGTTTAATCCCAACGATATCAGACACTTTCCATCCTTACAATTTTTTCTAGAATCTCTAGTAAATGAGAATCTTGTTCATCGGTCCACTGTGAAAAAATAATGACCAAAAATCTCTTATCATGTCCCACAAGGAAGGCATACTTTAGGGTAGGGAGTATTGGCTCAAGCTCTGGTAATGATATATCATCTAAAATATCTGTCCTTACCATCTTTGAATATGGTTTTGTGCTACTTGTATATGGACCTATATATGTTGTGCTGCCAACCAACTGTGTTGTGTCTTTAGTCGAATCACCAAAGATCGTCAATAAGTTGACCAAAGTTGTGTCCAACAAATTCCCGACCTTTGATTCTCCCAATAGAGGTGGAATTGACAGGTTAAGAGTGACCTTTGTGTCATCAATGGCGTAAGGTGATGCATCTTTCAAGAAACTATGCAACACCTGACAAATTGCATAATGTACACATTCCTCACCATATGAGAGGGTATCTTATTATATTGTGGGGTTTGTCACCATGGCACAACCATATCTATTATTATTCATTCTGCCTTAGAAGAAGAATACTCTATGCTTGACTCAAAGGCAGGTCCTTGCCATCTGGTTTGATGCATATCAAGTTCTACTTCGTCGCTTGAAGCACAGAACTTCGTCTTCCTAGTCTGATAATTAAATGAAGCTCTAGTAGTCCTAAGAGAAGGTTGCCCTAGAATGATCTAGGATTTTATTCAATGATTGGGAGTATCCATATAAAGGAATACAAAGTCCACCAGGTAGTCCTGCCTTGCAATCGATATGATAACATTTCTCACCTTGCCCTCGACCCTCTTTGTAGATTTATCTGCAAATTGGACTATACCTTTGGATTCCTAAGAGATACTATGTTTAGCATATTATATAAAGTTAAAGGTAATATATTAATAGGGATCTGTTATCTAGGAGAGTGCATGCAAGCACGTTGTTAGCAATATGACTCCATAGAATGTGCGCCCATATCTCTCTTCTTTCCCGCGAGTCGATAATTCTTGATACAATAAGCATTAGAAATTGTAAGATTATGTTTATAAACTTGGTTGTTTAACTTCTTCCTACTAACTCTCATAGGTATGCATCTCACTTTGAGGTGTTTTGAAAAATTAGATTATTGTCCACGTACTTATCAAATGGCACATTAACCATGATGTATTCCTTGCACAACTGTGCCACTTCAAGATCATCTTTTTGAATCTTTTCTATTTTTATCTTTCTTGTTGTAAGAGCATGGAAGAAGGGGATTGAAGAATGTGAAGAAGAAGACTCAAAATGATAAATAGAAATAAGTTGCTTGTCATTCATAGAAACTATGTTTTTTATACACATATTTCATTAAAGACATGGAAACAAAGTCATCAACTAAAGGTTGTGGAGTATCTGCTTTTTGTGCATCCTCCTTAAGGTGATATGTGAGGTCCTTATCCTCGTCACACTCATTCAACTCTGAAAATGCTCTTCCTTCTCCCATTGCCTATTGCCATGTCCATCTTCGTTTGCTGCTAAAAGTATTGGTATTGAATCTGACGATGCCTCTCGTCGTCCTTTGATGTCTTCTCATGTAGAGCCTCAACAATGTCCTCCCTTCTCTTTCCTGATCTGATATGATCATGATTCTTCTGATCTTGAGTTACATTTGATTTACAATATCAATGGAAGGTTTTCACGCTCAAACCTAGATGAATCTGAATAGTTTTTGTGATCACGACGTCGTACTAACTCTTGTTTACATTGTTGGGGTTATCCTAAACCTGGGATGGAACAGAAGTCGATGATGTAGTCATCTCATCTTGCCATCTGGATATTATGTTGAGGCCAACCCTCATATAATGTACTTCATTTCGATATAAATAAATATCATCTAAAGTATGTTAAAAGGAGACGAAGAAGATGAACTAGATGAGCCTTGGTTCTGCCTAACCTAGCCATGTTGGTAATGAGACTATGAGAACTGGCCTTGCTGGCCCTGACATTGGTATTGATTCTGTGGGTAATCCTGGAATGGTGGGCCTTGTTGACCTGACTGTAACATCTAGTGTTACTCATGAATCTGCCATTGTCCATGTGGTAGAGAGTATTGTGCTATTGGGAATGGATATTGAGAACCCATTGCAGGACTGAAGTTGTTGTTCAGGTACGTAGAAGTACGTAGGTAGTTCTGATTGTCCCCCATCCTCATAGGGTCATTACTATACCACAACTCATTTACATCCCACACCTGCGGATGATTCTCACAAACTATCTCTGTTGATGACACGACTTGGTAACTTTGATGGGTATAAGTTAGGTCCTCTACCCATGTAGTCTAAGGCCCTTACACCTGTAGCACCTATACATGATGTATGTGCTAAACAAAAGTATAGGGTGCATGCAAGGCAGGTATAATTATCTGGGATACCCTTTCAGACGACTGCTCCATTCTCTTTGATAGCTTGGCTAAATAATACAGTTCAGTGAGTTTGTGTAGCTCACTAAATATCTTATTGATCTGCTCGACTAAAGTTTGCTTTTCTGTAATGATTCCCATGTTAGGAATCCAGTCTCGAGCAAGATCAATAACAACTTGCTTACCCCTCATCCTTATATAGGAGTAGAATGGGGTGTCTACGAATTCCCTGTTAGTGTTCTGTGAACGGAATGTGTCATCCATCTACTTGAATACCTGCTAGATGATATCCACTCCCTTTTCTAAGTATCTACCTCCACATGCATCGCTCACTAAACCCTTGTATCTCAAGGGTGAGACCACTTAAAAGAGATTGAACCAAGATAGTTCGCTCCATGTCATGATAAGGAAATTTCTACAACATGTCCTTGAACATCTCCTATGTTTCATAGAATTTCTTGTGGGGCAACAAGGTGAAGATTGTGATCTTGGTTCACATCTGACGAGTTCTATAAAAAGGGTATTTTTTTAAAAAAAATGTCGTTGAATGGAGCATAGGTAGTTATAACTGTACCAAAACTCTTCAACCATTAAGCTGCCTTATCACTAAGGCAAATAGGATATCTCTCAACCTTATGCAGTCCTAACTAACCCTACGGTGACAACGGTTGTCACAAAGTAGCTCAAAATATTTTAGGAATGCTAGTGGTTCTTCAGATGCATTCCCATTAAACTTCAAAAACAAGTATAAGAAGTATGGTTTCAGTTCAAAATCAATGTAGGGGCTATTGATATTAATTAATTACAATTCTGAGATAATCTCAGATTATATGCTTCATCCAAAGGTTCGTCAACACCTGCATTAGCTTGCAACTAACCCATATGCGTTCTGAGTAAATTATTATGTTGCCTAGCTAGGACCAATCTAGCTATAATAACTTGTAGGGGGTCTTCACGATCCACTTCTCATGGTTGTATCCTATGAGGTATAATTGAAGGTGAGGGATTATGCCTTTTCCATTACAGAAGCATGGGGACTGAATCGTATACGTTGTTGGTCGATTATTCATACTAACAGATGGGTAGCAGAATTTAAAAATATCAATGAAGCCACATCACATTGGAATAATTTTCATGTTGTTTCATCAAGATCACACGAGTAATAGGATTTCCTCATGAAGCGTGATCGTGACTCATGAATCTCTAAGAGAAGAGACCTCATCTCTCAAATCCAATCTAATGTAGAGAGCCCATATGGGCACGTAGATGAGATGTATGCTTCCCACAATTAAGAAACGATTTGAGTGGGGATCCTCCTGATTTTGTCTCACAAAATCCGATGTCTCCTTCGTGTGTACGAGGCATCGAAGAAGATGGAGAACCACGAGTGATTAGTCTGGCAACACAATGATGATTACACTCTCAACAACACCTTGGTGGATGGCCAAGGGAATCTAGAAATTGATTGCATTTGTCTTAGTGAGGTTGTTGTCCTCGTATAACATTGATGCGAGGGTATATTAGGAGAGAGAGAGGACGCTTAGAGAGAGAGAGAGATAGAGATGTTGCAACAATTTCTTCAACTAAATTATATATCTAAAAAGATCTACAGTTAGCCTTTCTTTTATAATGAAATGGATGGTGGAGATACACTCCTAATTAATAATCAATGATTGAGATTAAATGAGAATATTTGTGCTCTAAGTATCTAGAGTTAATGAATCAACTATTAATTCAGGGTCCAAAATTTAGTCTCAAAATAAATCATTCTCTTGAAAAGTGGAAAGATGAGAGCATCCTTTTGTAAATGAGGAACAAAGATAGCCTCCATCCTCATTTAGGGGTGACGCCCACCATGTGGATTTGATGAATCCATGATTCACTAACATTTCTACCACATTTTTTCTTGAAAACCTTAACAAATACATGTAAATATGAATTATTTATCGTCTTTTAAAAAATCCCATTCATGAATAAAAATGCATCTTATGCTTTAAAATACATAAAAAAATAAGAAAAATAAAATAAAGAAATGAATGGTAGACTGCAAACATGTATATATTTTTTACAAGATGACTAAGAGGATGTTAATATAGATGTAAGATATATTTATATAACCTAACCCCCATGACCAAGAAAGCATGGATTGGTCGACAAACAATAAAGTAGAGGATATAAGGAAGAGAATATAAAAATAACTAACCTTGTACATAGTACAATAATTCCATTTATTTATTTTACATATGCAATCTTCAACTAATTTTAATTAATTCATATATTTTTCCATAAACTATTCTCCAATTAGTTTATAAAAATGTATATAAAATAATAAAAATCATAAAAAATTCCAACATGTGTATATGCTAAGAAATCGAGATTATAAATTGTCAATTTGGCACTTCAGAACCTCATAACTTCTTCATGCGAACTCCTATTTCACTCTACTCACCTTTAGAGTTCATAAAATAAAATTATCTAATTAATGAAGGTGATATAATTGAAAATGGAGTCCATTTACAAAGAGTCGGCTTTTGGAACTAATTACAATTGGGGTTGTTGGTTATTTACTTTATTCTGTACATGCTATTTATAGTAAATGTGATATAATAATTTTAAATTATTTTCTTTTTGTAGTTTATTTATGAAATAAAATCCAAAAATAAAACCCTTATTCGATAATATAAATAAATTTAAAACACTAAAAATTGATGATTTTTAGCTATAGTTACATACATGTATACATGTAAATTAATTTATTAAAATCTGTAAAAATCCACACAACACCTATTTATTATTATACTAATAAATAAAATAAAAATGATGCCTTATTTATAAAAATATTGAATTTAATATGTATATGCTATTTATATGGTAAATTGTATATATTTATTAATATTATATCTATATACCCTAAAATATATTATTTATATATGTAATGTATGCCATAAATTAGGTAATTTAATTATCTTTTATTTTTATTTTTACAAATTTTTAAAATAATGCTATTTATAATTATTATAGATTTTATTCATTTTTTTGGTATTGGAATATTGTTGTGGTGACACCTATCAGCACTGCAATGCTTCTCCTAACTCAAGATTCCAGGCATTTTCTATTGAAGAACCTTCACTTCACCTAATTATCCCACCTTTAATTCACACTTAAAGCCTCATCTAACACGTCTACTCCTTAGATCTAATAACCCCAACACATTCCCTCCATTAGATCCTCTCCAATCCATCACTGTCTTCTCTATTTAACTCCCTCAATCACACCATTCCAAACCAACTCCTCCAACTACCTAACAACCTGATCGAAACCCCAGTTTCATCGCCTTGTGCCGACCTCCTTGAGTGACACTCAAGGAAGTCAACTATCCCACGTAGAAGAGGATTCATCGGTGGAGAGTTCTAAGGTGAATAAGCCTTGAATCACGCCAAACCGCGTCCAGCTCCGAAAGATCACCAGTATATTAAGCGACCATTGGAGTTTCATATAACCTCAATCATATGCAATTTCCTTAATCTTTACACCCCTTTTCTTTTCTATTTTAGCACCTAATTAGGACTGATAATTACACCTTTATGTACATTACTCATCCCACTTTTCTTAGGACCAAAACCATATCATGATTTGATCGAACACTTTATAAATTCGAGTTGAAAACCCACATTATGAACATTCTATTATATGCGCAAGAACACCTTCAAATATCAGATCACCTGACCGACCTCCACACTTCCAAGCTCCAGATCTCCAACCTTGGGTGACAGTTGAGCAAGGTTTCTCCATATGAAAGAGCGTATGTCAGGGAGCGGTTCCAAGGCTCCTCAACCTTGTATCATAGCAAGCGTCATCGTGTACAACCCCAGAAAGATCGTTGGTCTGTCGAGCTATTACCTGGCAATCATATACTTCCAAGACACAAATGAAATTCTTCCACCTTTTATTCTCAATTTTAGCACCTAATTGGGACTGACATCAAATCTTTAGATACACTAATCGACCTTCTTAGTTTAGGAATAAAACCCATTTCCAAATTGATACAAAAGACATGCAATTTCAATATAAAAACCTCTATTCTGAAACACATTGTGCTGCTCAAGAACTATACAACAACCCATCATTTTCTGATTTGACTTATAAAGAATCAAACCAAAATCCTTCTTTGCAAGTTGTTCAACCATTTGGAGCAAGCCATCAGGATCAGATGAAGTGAATCCAACATCATCCATTACCGATCAAGCACCTTGAAGAACACACGACCAATTGCTGGAACTCCTATAAGCTTAGCTTTCATCTTTGACAAATACCTTGCCCCCTTCTGGCCATATCGGAGCTCCATTAGCCATCGTGCATCGGTGCTGATTGTCGAAGCCATTTTGAATACATCCATCGTCGTTGTTCTCCCCAGATATGGGGGAAAACATGAAGATCTCCAGAACATACAGGTTGTTGACATGTGGCACCTATGAATGGCTAAGATCCAATAAAATCTTATGATCTCAACCATTAAATAGGAAGCAATGGACATTTTACAAAAGGAGCCCCGCTCACTTCTAGAAATTGCAGCATGGATCAGAAGCTTTTGTTATTTGCATTTGATCCACACAGGGACCTAACTACAGGAAAACATAATTTTCTTTCCATATCAGTCCTTGACTTAGGATTGAATTGCAGAGACATTTTTATATTTCTTTGTCACTTATACGCTTATACTATTGGCATTATTTGGACACTATACACATCGTATTTTTTTGTTTATTTTAATAGGGTTGCATTCCAACTACCCCAGCGTCTTTTGAGACTTTTTTTGCAGATTTCGTTGATGTTTTCGTCATTTTGATTTTTAACATTTCATATTTTTTTTGAGTTTTGTTTTTTGTGTCTTTTCGATCTCTTTGCTTGGTTGTCTTCACGCCAACTACCTATACAATACCATGATGAATCCATGATTCATTAACATTCTGTCTGCATTTTGTCTTTAAATCATTAACAAATACATTTAAATATCTAATGAATTCTACTTTTTAACAAAACCGTAGTCATGAATAAAAATGCACTTTTATGCATTAAAATCAAGTAAATAAATAAAATAATAAAAATAAACAAAATAAAAAATAATGGCAAATTGTAGATATGTATATATGTACAATATAACTTGTAAAAATAAATATAGTTGAAAGATATATTTATAACCTAATCCCCGAGACCAAGTTTGCTTGGATTGGTCGACAAATAAATAAGTAGGGGGAGATAAAGAAGAAAACAATAAAAATAATTAATTATACATCTCAGACATTCTTCATTAATTATCCAATAGATAGAAAAATTTCAAAGTTTTTTAATTAATTCATTCTAACATATTTTTCACCAAACTATTGTCCTAATTATTTCTAAAAATGAATAGAAAAATATAAAAATAAGTTAAAAATATTACCTTGTACGCATGCCAAGAAATCTAACTTGTAAATTCTCAAAATACAAACTTCCGAACATCATAACTTTCCCATACCAGCTCCAATTTCACTCTACTCACCTTTAAAGTTCATAAAATAATATTCTCTAATTAATAAAGGTTATTTCAATGAAATCAGAGTCCGTTTGCAAAAAGACGGTTTTGGGACCTAACCACAACTAGGTTTCTTGGGCTATCTATTTTTTTTAAGATACATTATTTATTATTTTAATGATTTTTTAAAAAAATATTTTTTTATATTGTATTTTAACCCTAATTTTTATTATAATTTTTAGAGATTATTTATTATTTTAAATAAACCAAAACCCTAATTTATAAGTATAAATGAACTGTATAACTTATATTTATATTTTAAAAATACTTAAATTAATTTATTAAAATCCACCAAAATTCGTACAAATTCTATTTATTAACCTAATAATTAAGAAAATATAAAACTAATATATTATTTATTGATTTATTAAGTTTAAAATACAAAACCTATTTATTAAGTATTATTTATACCTAACTATTAATATAATATTTATATTTCGTAAAATAATTATTATTTAATAAAACTAATTATACTATAATATAGATACTTTAATTATCTACATTTTTAATTTTTATACCTAATTAAAATATGGCTATTTACTATTTAATTCATATTTAATAAGGTATTTAACTTAACCTGTCCAACCAGGTGTTGACACGTGTCAGCACCTGGGACCTTCTTCTTCAAGAAGGCTGGCCGGTTGTTTGTTCCAACCTCCGATCTTTTCCTTTTTCTACATGCTAACTCAGAGCTTCTTCCTCCATTCGAACCCGTCAGAACTCTTCTCTTAACAAACCTCCTCCACGCCAGCGATTGATCTCCTAACTACCTTCTTCCATTCACCTATACCCCCCCAAAGATCTCCATTAAAAACTAACGTTTCCTTAACTCAAAGCTACCAAACCCCCCCTAACCGTCGACCAAACTTCCCCACCTCATTCCGCCTCACTTCGGTCGTGACAGGGCCAGTTTGTAGTCCTGCATGTAAGTCCGATCATCGGAGGAGAGTTCCAAGGTGATCCGCCGCCTTGCATCACGCCGCCCACCACGTTGAGCTCCGGTGATTACCACCCATCGAGCAACCATCGAGGTTCATACAACCTCATTCCCAGGTGAGTCCATTCATCCTTTTGCCATTTTAATTCTCGATTCATGTGTCCACATTAGGTTAGATAATGAAGTAGTTAGGATCTGTGATCATAATAGTTAGATGCACACCATTTCCACCTTTCAAATCCAATCCAAATCACTCGAATCGTCTTTCTCTTCTTCACATTTCCTTATTTTACATATTCTGGAAAGACTATGTTAAACTTGGAAATCCTTTAAAATTGTGGACGATTTACGTGCAAATCATTCAAGAATTTCTCGTTTGCAGGTCAATCTTTCATCTGGAGCACAATAATCTTTCATCTGGAGTTTCCAAAAATCAAAGGATCGATCAAATCACAAAGTCGTAGCATTATCTTCCAAAACAACCTGACTAACAACTTCACCGGCGAATCCCTGTCGCATTTGAACACCTTCAGAGCTCCTCACCTGCAGGCGAGCTCGGAGGGAGAAGGAGTCTCCCTCCTGGCTCTGCCGGAGGCCTAAGTCAAGGGCCAGTCGTTGTAGAAAAATCAGAGAAGGAACACCATTGCTGTTGTAGCTACACAAGGACTGAAGAGCACCAAGAACACTTCCAGGTGCATAGTTCGTCGCCAAGTGTCCAGAACGGACGATCCCGATCATGCGTTAGAGTCTAATTCCAGCCGTCAGATGAAGGGGTAGAAAATTTGCAACTTAAACCCAACAAAGATCTAGAAACTTCATTCCACTCCACACCTTTCCAGATATTGAATTTAGGTCCCCGTGCAGGGACCTAAATGCAACAAAACTACTTTTTCTTTGCATTTTAGTCCCTGACCAGGGACCATTTTGTAACAGACATTAATAGCTTCCTTTACACTTCTACACCTGGCTTGTAGGGGTAGTTTGGACCCTTATTTTGTTGTATTGTTTTTGAACATTTTAGGGTAGTTACGCAACTACCCCAGCTACATTGTAGGTAATTTTCGCGGCTTTTCATCGCTTCGTTTCTTCGATTCGATTTTCGTAAGGTCGAGTCAGTTTTGAGTATTTTCTTGAATTAGTTGTAAACACCAAGAATAAAGTGGTTTTTGATATTTATCTCTTTCATCAAAAATCAAAGTATTAATATTCTGCCTCCTCAAGTTCGACCCAGTCACACTTACTTGGATAAATAGTATAGTGTAGACGAAATAGGAGAGTGAAGAAAAAGCTGCTCTCATATTTCGTTGATTTTTGTTTTATAAACTGAGTATGATTTTGCGGTTATTTCTACTTCTACAACTCATTGTATCAAATAACCGCAGGTCTGATTTTCGTGCTTATCATACCACATATTATATATTTCTCATATCTTCTATACAATATATCTTTTGCAAAACATATTCCATTTTCAAAAATTAAAAAAAATCAAATCATTTTCTTCACTTTAATCATTACATAGAGAAGTATATTACCCTATAGTCCACCTATTATTTTGTATCTCTATTTTCCATAATTAATCATTTTTTGAAAATCAAATAAGATTCAAAATAAAAATTTGCAAAATTAAAAATCAAATAAAACTGCAAAAGTTGAAAACCACAAAACACACTTCTTGAAGGAGAAGAAAATAAAATTCACAAAAATATTTGTTCTCGAAAATCCGAGTATTCTTTATGCCTACTTGTGTTTATACAAGGGACACTTGCCTGGTTAATAATTAGCGAATAGAAATAGAAAGAGTCTTCTATTCTTTCATTCATCTCTTCTCTCTCTACTATTTGATTTTTTGTTTGGAAAATGCATTTCTCTTCCGTGGTTTCTAAAAATGACATATTTTTATTGTAAGAAAATTGCAGTTTTCGGTATTATAGAGAGATTTTCTATCTTTAATCTCTTTTAATGTAATCTTATTACATTAAATCTTTTTTCATATAATTATTTATCAATAAAATATCACCAAATAATTTACAAATTAGTTGTGGCAATTGCAAATAAACCTTTGATATTTATGAATCATATTCAACCATCCAATATTAAATATACATATAATATATATTTAATTATACAATGCGAATCCAATTAACCTTAATTTTAAATTATGAATCTTATTCAAAATTAAAACTGTCTTATGATATTGCAAATAACTCCACAATATTCGTAATTATTGGGGATAGTGTTATCCACATTAATCTTATATATGAAAATTAAATCCAATATAATTATCTTAGATGCCTCTCTACACATGGATAAATAATATAAATTATATATACATTATTAATGATAATTAAATAAAATTTAATCATAAATTTTCTAATGATCAGACATTGACAATAATAGAAATATTCTTGAACTCTTTCAAGAACAATGTGCCTTCTCCATGCATACTTGGTGATACGGATAGGGTGTAAATACATTCCATGCATAGTAACTTAGATAGTGAGATCTAATCTCGCATCCATCTCTAGAAGACCTCTTAAAGATGTCTGATTAATTCATACAGAATATCCAATATTCTTTTGCATTCGATTCATATTCAAATCATTGTCCAAACTAATATTATATGACTAGTCTATTGAATGGAGTCAGCCAAACCTGTTTCATTACTCCCTCGGAATGGAATTTTTACAATTATAAAATCGATTAAGATCACATCACCCTCAAGTATTCCCAATACCCGAACATCCTACATAATGGAAGACCAAGAATAAACTGGAAGCTTTGATCATATTTGAATTGTCTTATTCAGGGTTTTATCAATAAGTTTCTCATTCAATTATTGGGAGTTGGTATCGATCAAATGCTTTCTAAAAGCATATAGCATACCTACAAATTTTACCATGCTTCCAAAGCAAGATAACCATCGACAAAATTTGGCTGGTCCCGATATCTCATGAGTGAGCTCATGTGTTTTGCTTTAGTAGTGAACTTGTATGTTCCCTTTGAGAGATCATAATACTCATATGTTCTTGTACGCACACTAGATCACAGGTGGATAGACCTAAATTTGGCCATCAACCTAATTGTCTTCCTATTTTACGTACTCAGACATATAGTAATACATCTATCTCTAGTCAGAGGATGTATGCCAATATCGTGACAGCATGTGCCATAAGTCTTTGGCTGGACTTGCATGCCCTTGGTGACCAATTAATGCAATAAAAGTTATTGTTTTATCATGTCCATTCTTAAATGAAACAATGAATGAATGTGAATGAATATTACTATTAAGGTCTCTTTGTACAATTAGGGTCATGTACTATGGCCATATTCAATACCATGCAGCCGGAAGGACACAGTTGACTTCAAACATGTGATATTCAATAATGATCTCCAGCCTGAGAAAGAGATGTCAATCTCTCTAAAGAATGATTTCCAACTGACTTCTTGATGCAGGTCCTCTGCATAGGATTGGAGATTCGGAAGTGTTTGAATAATCAAGTCAAAAAGTTGACTTGATTAGGTCAAGATAAATTAAGATATGAATCGTAACTATTACGATCAGGCACACATCCTTTGACCTGAGATAAATATGCATAAGGCCAATTGGTTTGTGACCTATCCAAGGTCCATATACCTATGAGTCAGTGTACGTATCAAGATATATGATAAGTTTGATCTCTCAAACATAATTCATGAACTAGGAGACATAGCTCACTCATGAGTGATTTGGGTAATAAAGAATTCATGCATGGTCATCTTCTTTTTGAAATAAGACAAAAATTCAAGATATTAATATATACTTTTGGAAAGTATATGATTAATATTGTCTCCCAAATATCAAATGAGAAATCTATTGATTTATTTCGATGAAGAGAGTCAAACCATGGTTTGAACTGGGGATTTATCAAAGTCTTCCAGTGTGAAGGATGAATGAGTATTGAGAATAATCAAGGTTAAATTTATCATAATAGGTAATCTACCTTGACACTTCTATTTTGAGGGAGTGATGAAACAAGTTTGATTTTAGTGGCTCCATTTAGCTAAGTGATATGAGATATAATTGGATTAAATCACAATTCATTTGAATCCAATTTCCAATTCAATTTCTTATTTCAATGTCCAAATATTAGAAATAGAAATGATCATGGAAATGGAAATATATAGACTCCTTAATCTCATTTCTAAACTGCAAATATTTTGAACTATGATTAGAAATGCTCAAGGAAGCTCGGTTTAGCTCACCGTTACTCTCTCAAGCTCACATAAAGCGTCTTAACTTTGTTGAGCTCACTTATAGTGTGGAGTGTTCCACCAAAGCTCAATTGATAAGTGTGTATCAATTTGAAGCGAAAATGGTATAAACATTGAATTCAAGACAATATACATGGATAATATAATATCCCCGACATTATATTCAAGTATCTGCCTTGTATCTCTTAAGCCCTAATTGGTTAGGACTCATACTCATTGATTTCAATATTGTAATAATAATTGTTATTATTACATTTTATTCATAAGGTCATTTTTATGAATATGATTCAAAAATATAATTCATTAATTGATTTGAATAGTCATTCATAATATGTAACTTTTATATGTATATGATTCATATAATTATTTATGTGAATATGATTTATATTATAATTTCAAGGAAAATTTGCGAAAGTGATTCACATTAGAATAATTAATGTAAATTAGATTTTCATTATTTTGCATTTATGAATATGATTCATAAGCTATGAGAATTATTTCATAAAATCATCAATTATGATAACTAAATTATAATAATAACTAAAGAAACAATTCTAATCTATATTTAGAAAGGGGGCGTGTATCATGATGACAGATGACACCCTCAATGAGGGTACTAATTAGATTAGGCTCTCAATTTTGTTACTTCATTTAGTAGTTAATTAATTGGTGATTTAAAGGAGCTAATTGTAGCCTTATTTCTTGTTCAATAAGTACTAAATCATATCCATTGATTTATAATACAAGGGAGACCACGGGGGACGTCTATTATGAGGAGAAGACTCCTTATTGATTTCTGCCTTAGCTATAAAAGAGAGGGAAATGCCTCTCTTTCAAAGCATGTTTGTTCCTCATTATAATTCAAAGTGTCTTTGATTTTTGAAGAGAAGTTCAAAGAGTAGAGGACTCTCTATACATGTCCCCCCTCTTTCTCTGAAGCCCTGTTCGTGAAGATGGCATCCCAGTTCATGTGAAGCAATGAGACTTCTCTTCGCCCATGTGATAGACACTGAGGATCGGACTTGATTTGGTAGTTTTCTTATACTAGAAACTCACGCATAAAGTGTAACCCTGATCAATTAATTGTATTCATTATGGATATTATAAATCATTATGGAACTTGTTTCCTTAGAATTAATGATTTCAAAAGGCACAAATCATTGCTGCAACTTCTTGTTCATACAACAATCAGACATTGTTTTCTAGTAAATAGTTTGCTACTTTTTATGTGTTTCCATGATTTGAAGTTCTTGAATCCTTAATTACTTCCTTCATCTTTGATATCTTGATCTCGTTAAGTCAACTATTTGTCTGAACTTATCTGTCTCCTCCGAATCTCTATTTCATGTAGAGGACTTCCATCAAGAGGTCAATTAGATATCAGCCTTTGGAGTAAGGATTGCCATCTCCTTCTCATGCTTTAGATCCTCTCTCAATAATCATTTGGTGCTAGTTGAGTCTTTAATCTGACTCTTCAAATATAATCTCAGCAGCAGCCTCTATGACCCAACCATTGGATCAACACCTATATGATTATCAAGATGGTCATGGTATATAACCCTAACCGTACTGAGGGAACGTATAAGTGCATGCATTCATAAATCGTAGAGAGGGAGTAAAAATCAATAACCTTTATATATATATATATATATATAATAGGGTAAAATGGGGTTGTCCTTGGGGAGCTAACTTGGCTCCCCCCGTCCCAATTTTTCCATTTTTTAATTTTTTAACAACTGAATCTATGGGTTTTCATCATTATATAACATTACATGTCATTCCAGTATTATGTCAAATAGAGACTCTTACGACCTCTATCCAGATGGGGTCGATTTCGACAATTCTACGATTGTTCAAAAATGATGATCAGATGGAGGGCGTAGGAGAGCATTTTTCAAAAAAAATAAATAATGGTATAAATGGGGTAGGGGAGCCAAGTTAGCTCCCCCCGGGGGCAGCCCCATTTTACCCTATATAATATTACAATAACATTTACGGTAGAAATGGTTTGCTCAAGGCTCACATGTCCAACATGAATGAAGTAAATAAACTATTTATGAACTTTGCATCACGGAAACAAATAAAATTAACAAACTACTTGTGTAAAGCATTGTTTGTTCATCATATGAACAACAAATTCTAGCACAACGATTTGTATTTTGAGAAACCATTAAATTATAGAAACTATTTCCCTGACAAGGTTTCTAACATTCTAAAGAATATTAAGATGAGATCAGGGTTTCCTCTTAAAGCGTGTCTCTAAAGCAATAGTCCTGAATCAAGCCCAATCCATAGTGTCTCTCTTGTGGGTTCATAGATGAATCACATTGCTTCCCACGAACTTGGATGTCATCTTCATAAACATGACTTCAAGAAGAGGTGTGTATGACTTGTATATATTCAAGATTGTTCTCATTTTCTATGGCACGAAATTCTTAAGGAACTAGGCTCTCCAAAGCTCATATGAATAAAAGAAAGAGTCTTACTCTCTTTCTATACACATCAGACACGCCTATTGAAGAGTCTTCTCTTCAAGTAGACTTTTGCAATGATGACCCTTGGATTATTGATCGAGTGCTCAACACTAAGTCCTTGTTCAATATACAATTATCTCCTTATTTATCTCCAATTAATTTATGTAGTAAACGCCCAACAAATTCCATATATGGAATGAGATTGTTTCTAATTTGTTAATTGATTAATCAATAAATAATGCATCAATAGTAATAGCCTTGTTCTCAATAGGAATCAATATAATAGCACCATGTGTATAACCATTGTATACGCCCCATCTTGACTAACTATAGTCATGGTTGTTGCCTTTTATTTCTCAATCAATTATCTTGATAATCACATTATCATTATTAGAAAAATTGTTGAAATAATCTCTATAGCTTGTGAATCATATTCACAAGAACAAAAAATGTAAATACAATTTACATGTACGAAATTATTGTGAATCAAATTCACACATAATTTCATGCCTAGGAAATATTATGCAAATAATATTTACATATATTATTTACATGAATCATATTCATATAAGTATTAATTATTGTGAATCTTTATTCTCTTTAATTTGTGTTATATATTTTGTGAATCAAATACAAAAAATACCCTTACGAAAAATTTTAATAATAACAATTATTAAAACATTAACATCTTCAAGTATGAGTCCTAATCCAATTAGGACTCTTGAGATACAAATGCATATATATGGAAATAATATTGGGGAGATCACACTATCCAAGTTTAGTGACTTGAATTTTGGATATCAATCCAATTTTAGGGTTTATACCATTTGACTTGAAATTGACATACTTTTGTAAATTGATCTTGGGTGGAACATTTCACATGTGAGCTCAACGAAACACATATACCTCTATGTGAGATTTAGAATGTATCGGTGAGCAGATTCCAGCTTGCTTGACCTTTTCTTATCAATGTACAAACCAGTTTGATCTTAGAAATGATCTCAATGAGCTTATATATTTCAATTTCCATGACCATTTCTGTTTCCAACATTTGGACATTGAAATTAGAAATGGATTTGGAAATTAGATTTGAATTAACTAAAATTTAATCCAATAAATTTTCAAATCATCAAGATAAATGGAGCCACTAAAATCCATCCTATTTCATCACTCCCTTGGAATGGAAGTGACATGGTAGATAGTCTATTGTGATAGAGTTAACATTGAGTATTCCCAATACTCATTCATCCTTCACATTGGAAAAACTTTGATATATTTGAATTTCAAACCCTACTATGAATGTCTTCTTTAGAATAAATCAATACATTTCTCATTTGATACTTGGGCAATAATATTAATCATATACTTGTCAAAAGCGTATATTAAAACATCAAATTCATATATTATTTCTTAAACAAGATGACCATTCATGGAATTCTTTTTTATTCCAAATCATGTCTTTGATGAATATGAGATTCATCTCTAGCTGAAAATAGAGCTCCATCCCCATAATTTACATTCATTTGCACCTAACTTCATAAAATTAACTTTCACACACTCATAATTAATTTGCATAAATTAGCATCCATTTTTACCTTCATAACCATCTACATATTTTCATCTAACTTGACCCTTCTAATCTATTTTTCACTAACTCAGAATTGAATAAAATCAACTTTGTAGTGTATATATTACTAGCAACTAATAAACGAAAAATATCAAAAAAATACTAACCTATAAATTTGATCAATAAAACCCAAACCAAATTTTAAGACTAAAAGCCTTAAAATGTGAATATCTCTCACCTACAGTCTCCTATGAACCCCTACCCACTTTTGAATTAATGTACGTTCAAATACCTTCAAAGCAAGACCAAATTCAAAAGAATCAGAGTTTGTATGTGAAACATGGGTTTTGGGCCCCTATTGTACATTATACATATGACCTCTTTATTTTATCTTTTTATTTATAAATTATTAAAAATTCAAAACATAAGTTATGTTGCAAATATTTATTTTATATTTTATTGGATTTTATTTTGATTTTTTGTCTTATTAAAAAATGACAAAAAAATCACATAATACAAAATGTGGTACTTTATATCTAGTATACCACCAATTATTTTGTACAATCGATCTCTTTTGGCTTTGGATCATTCATGAAAATTGTAGATCTCGTTGAGACGAGCGATTTTGATGTTGACTGCTTTTTATTTGACCAATTTTGTTATTTCTTTTTTATTATTATTTTGAATTAATTTATGATTTTTTTTATAAGCGACACGTGGTAGCTCCTGGAGCCGTCACGTGTCACCCCCTTTATTTTTTTCTTTTCTTTTTATTTTATTTTCTTTATTCATTTATTATTTTATTCTATTTTATTTTGCTTTATTTATCTTTTTAATTTTATTATTTTTAATTTATTTTTATTTCTTTTACTATTTATTTCTTTATTTCTTTTTACTAGGTTTATTTATATATTATTTATTTAATTAATTTTTTATTTTTACTTTTATTTATTTTTGTCCTTGCCAACATCCACACCACAGCGTACCATGTGGCACCATTTTCTCCCTCTTCTTCCTTGCGACGTCGACTACTCCGCCAACCACATTACTCTGGTCGAGATCCTACACCCTCATTTGGCTTCTCCAACCCCCAACTACCCGGAAACGATATCCCTTCATTACCGTTGACCCCCTCGTTATCCCTTTCCCATCTACATGTGCCACCCCTTTCTTATCCCACCTCCAATTTTCTAGGAATCAACTAACCACCCATCGCCAACTCCTGCAAGCACCCTCCTCCGATCATCTATCCTCTTCCTCGACCAAGCACCTACTTCCCCCCCCCCTCTACGCTCAGCACCCAATGGTCGATTACCCATTTTCCTTTCCCAAACTGTTAACCATCGCTTCCAAATCCTTATCCTCTACTAGGAAACTCGCCAACATCTTTACCCAACTTCCTTAAAACCATTTCCCTCAATCTCTTCAACCTTGTCGACTCCAGCCTCCTCCATTATCCTCATCAACCAACTCCTCCACGAACTTCATCTCAACCCTCTATCACCAATCGCTTAAACACCTCTCATCCTCTTTTCTTATTTAACCCATAAATGTCTACATCAATCGGATCTGCCGGCTTCTAGAACAGAGAGAGAAAGCTTGAGGCATGGCTCGTGATAGCAGCTGCGTCGTCGTGGCCACAATCCTCCATAGCAAAATCCACTAGGGATTCCCCTATGTTACTGCTTTGAGTAGCCAAGCCTCGAGGACCTTCCCCGCCACGTCTTCGGAGGTAAAAACCATCGGAGGTGGCCATCTCCACTCCAACCGTTAGACATAGCCTCCGATCAACCTTCTTCCTCGCTTGCTCTATCGTCCGCCCTACTTTCCCTCGTCCACTTCTCCACCACTCTGCTTGACTATTTTATCCTTTTTCTGATACAACCCCCGTCTAAATCTTCACTGCCACTGCATCAGCTCCTTCAACCCGCAGCATTGCCTCATCCATCGCTATGTCTAAATCTTCTTCTCCATCACGTTGAAGCTCTACATCAACTCAAGGCCCTGACTCACATCAACCCATCTCCAGCAACTCCATCCGTGGGTTTCGTCCTCCCCTTTGATGTAACGCCTCACCAAACTTCTTCCTCGACTATCTGAGATCCACAACACTCCACCAATTACACTTCATCGACCACCACAACACCTGCAACTTGCTCTAGTAGAACGCGAAGCAATAGCCACGAAGAGCCATGCTTTCACGTCCGGCCTCCGTATCCACTTGGATGAAGAACTTGAAGAATCTGGCCCATTGAAAAAGCCCCAATCTTCGACCGCACGATCATGACTCCATCAGTAGCGGAAGACTCATATCTCCCCGTAGGATCGGATTCGAGCCTCTATCTTCGGGGGCTGCTGAAGCGCCTCATAGTTGACACACAGAGGTTTGTGCCTTCTAGATCTAGCCATCACTTAACCCTAGACACTCCCACGTGCACATGCGAGGGTGGGAAAACCATAGTCATGCCCTTAGACTTCTCAGAAATTTCAAAAAAGCCTCCGTCGACAGCTGCACGTTAGCCCCAACAAGCAAATTGGGTAAATTGCAAGGACACACTCAGGGACGGAGCCAGAACATTTTTTAGGAGGGGGCTGATGAATCCACATTTCATCATCTTTATTCTATCATTTTGGCACCAAAAAAACCTAGCAAATACCTACAAATACCTTTAATTTCATCATCTTAACATTCATGCATGTGCATCTAATTAGTGTATAAAATACTGTAATTAAAGCCAAAATTATAGAATAAATAAAAGAAAAGAAAAAGAATAAAATATTGTAAATATTTTATGACCCAAAACCTCGAGACCTAGGCATCATGATGAATAGGTCGACAAGGAACAAAGTAGGGTGAGATAAGGGCCAAATACCTATATTCTTCTATTCATTCTTTATTCTTTTTGGGACCTATTTTTGGTTCCACTTTTTATACATCAAATAAAGAAACTTTGTACATGAAAGTTGTAGATAATTTAATAAAGAAAAATACAAAATTGATTTCACAGAAAAATCATGTACAGATAAAAAGTTATGGTCTGAATAAAAATCCAGAATCCTAACTTCCCAGACCCGTATCTCACAACTAAAAACTCCAAATGCAACAAACTCACCTTTAATTGTATATAGAATAAAATAAGCTATTTAATAGTGGTAGTTTTGCATTTGGCGGAGCTACGATTTGAAAGTTGAGTTTTGGACCCACATTGTACAATTGTACAGATTAAAATATTCATTTTATTATTCATTCATTATTTTTGAATTTTTATATTTTTATAATTTTGTAAATATTAGTTAGAATAATTATGTGCATTAAAATTAGAATATAAATGCAAAGAAAACTCAAAATAAAAATACTTGTATATAAACTACACAAGAATTATACCTATATACAAACCTATACAATACTTACTTATATTTTATTAAATATACAAAACATATCAGAAAAATAAAATAAAAATATTTCTAAGTGTATAAAAGTATTATAAAAATTTATAAAATAAGAAATAAAAATAATAAAATTAAAATACACAAAATAAAAATAAAAGGATAAAATATATAGGTATTATACCTATAAAGGGCATAATAGGTAACTTGTAAAAATAAATCTCATAAAAATAATTAAAAATCGGAATAAAATACTTTATAAAATAATAAACATTTTTTATTTAATGACCTAAAATTAATTAAGTCATTTATTATTTTTTAATTATTTTTTTAAAATCTTTTTCCAGGAGTTTTTCCTGGTTGGTCCACGTGGACCAACCAGGGGACCTGGAGAGTTGACCTCGGGTCAACTCCCTGGTCCTACTCTTGTAGCTGTGTCAGAATAAGTTTGACCCCTCTTTTGCCCTTTTTTCGAGGCGACGTCTTTCATCCATTGAGGTCGAGTTCTTCTGCAAAGTTTTTCCCCTACCATCCATCTTGCATGCCAGTACATTTCCTAGGGCTGTGGATCATGGTTTGGCCCGTTGACGCCTCGTTTCTCACGCCTGTCGACCACCATTAAAAACGGACCCCATCGTCTTCCTCTTCTCTTTGAATCGCCTTCGTCTAGAGCCAACAACCTCCGAGCTGTTGATGTTGGGTCCCTGGTGACAGCAGGTCGACCCCCGACCCGTTGAGGTGTGATTCAGGCACTCCTTAGCGTGTTCCAAGCCACCTCCGGCCACATGGCCGTCGAGGTCCTTCCTTGGGCTCCCCAGCCCTCGAGGTACCCTTTTTCTTCATTTTTCTTGCTTTATGTTGTTTGCTTTTAGCTATAGACTAGATCACCACCCTCCTTTTCGACCGATACCCCACGTTCGCCCTCACCGACCATCTCGTCGGAGTTTGCTCCGGCGAGCTCCGTCTCTGCCTCCCCATATCGTTTCCACCCTTTTGTAGTGTCGGGGCATTTTGCCCCTGACCTTTTTACTCTCCTCAGCAGGTCAGGAGCACAAACACCACCTGGGGTCGACTTTTGCATCACCCGCCGGAGCTACCTGGAGCTTCAAGCTCCTCCGCTATCGCGGATGCGACACAGCGCTCCGGGGGGAGTTTTGAAGACCCCAGGCGATCAACTGCACCTGCAGGAGAAGATCTGCCCCTTTTGAAGCTTTCTGGAGTGCCGGAGAGGGTCGAGTTGGCCGGGAGAACTTCGCCGCAGCGAAGTTCTTCCCAGTTCTTCGTCCAGCCTCGGCTGCCGTCGGATGTGGGCTGGATCTTGAAGGAGAGCAGTCACCGTCGGATTGCGGATCACCGGCACCGTCAGATCTAGGGGTGAGATCTAATCTCAGCCCTCCGCCCGCGAACCGTCATCGGCGCTCCAGGACTCGACACGTGGTAAAGTGGGACCAATCCCAATGTTCGTCAGCGCCAAAGCGGGGGTATTTTGCGAATCATCCCCCACATTTTGTTGTAATATTTTATTAGCATCTGAACTTTCCATAGCCGTTCAAAAACTTTGCGAATTTTGCATTAAGATCCTTCAGTTTTTATTATATTCCATCGAGGACCCCGCTAGGTTACGTGCTTCACGCACGTGACATGGCGATTTTACAAGGGCCTCCCTGGGCTTTTTGTATTTGCTCTTTCAGTCTTGAAACTTTCATCCGTAGTATTATAATTTCTGGAATTTTGCACTTACGCCCCAATGTTCTGTATAATTGCTATTTAGTCCTCTCCAGGCGCGTGCACAGCACGCGCGTGGGTGGGCTTTTTGCCAAAAATACCCCTGCAGGTCTTGTATTTTGTAACTGGTCCAGAAACACTTTTATTTAGTTATATCTTTTGCGTTCAAATTGCAAGTGTGCCCCTGGAATTTTATCTATTTGCAATATAGTCCCTGCTAGGCCTTAATATTTTTGTGTGCTCGTAGCATTTAATTAAGGCATCATTTTAATTCCAAAAATTCTCAAAAATTAAACTTAAGCTCTTGTGTGCTTGTTCTTTAACGCCATATTTTTAGTTTTTAATTTTATTGCATTTTAATATTTATTAAAAATCAAAAACATGCTTTTTATTTACTGTCTAGCTTAGAAAATACCAAAAAAATATTAAAATACCTTAAAAATTCCAAAAAATTTACTTACTGTGTATTGTAATGTATTTTAGTGTTAATCCAAAAATCACTAAAAATTTCAAAAGACAATCCTTAAAAATTCGACAATACTCAAAAACTTCTAAAAAATATAAAAAATTCTAGAAAACCCTAAAAATTGCAAACTCAGTTCATGTTTCTTCCTTATTTTATCTCAATGTTTTAAGACCAATTTGGGAAAATTTTGAGATAATTTGATATTTTTCTCTCCCATTTCAGTCTCGTCCAGGTTGTTAATCCACTGTTTGCTTTATTTCAGTATTTAAAAATACCAAAAACACTTTGAAAAATACCCAAAAATCACAAAAATAGTAAAAAAATTCTAAAAATACCTAAAAGATTTTATTTCTGAATTTTTGGCTATTTTTGCATGTTTTTATAAATATTTTATCAATCCTTGTATTACATTGTTTTTATATTCCAATATTGAAAAAGAAAAAAAAATATAAATTATAAAAATTAGAAAATTAAAAACCATAATACAAAATTACAAATTAAATAAAAAAAGAAAAAAATTAAAAACCCACAAAGATATTTGCTTGCATAGTGTAGACAACACTCACATTCACTCACACACATTTATTTGATCTGCCTTGTTTGCTCCCTGTGTTCAAACTCTCTGCATACTTGACCTATACATCTTTTGTGCAGAGTTAAAACAAAATTTTAACTCCACATTTATTTCTAATTGTTGATCTATAGTGTGGGTTAATTGTTGACTTTAGTTCAGGATTCATTGTAAGTCACCGCAGCAATCTCGGTTGTCTCCGCCTTACGTGAGACATCATTTTAGACTCCGTGAATCTTGGCTAAATCAAATGGCGCCGTTGCCGGGAGCAACAACGCGTAGATCTCATTTTTGTAGTGTTGTGACAGCTTGTCTACTTTTTGCGGTTTTATTTGTTTGCTCTTTATTTGATATACCTTTTGAGCTGTCTAATCCCTCTTCTTTGTTAACTTTGTGCAAGGTACCGTGGACCGAGGGAGGCACGTCACTCGAGGCACCGACGCACCCACGTGAAGCCGGCTCTAGCCCACCTAGCACCAAGGAGACAAGAAGAGAAGTTTTGAAGACCGAGCTCGACTTTATTTGCATTTTCTTTTATTGCATTTATTTGTGTAATTTGTGAGAGAGAGACCTATTATTGTAATAATACAGGTACCCCCGGACATTTGACTCTCGAGCCTAACTTCCAAGTAGTTGTACACCTGGGGGCTCGCCGCGGTTTTTGACGGCTTTCTTCGCATTCTTTTTATTTTGTATTGTTTTTCGATTTTATTTATTTTGTGTGATTGAGCCCCTAGTTTTAGGATTGTTTGCGATAGACTAAGGCCAAACACTTAATATTTTGCAAGCACCCATAGTCTTGTTTGGACTTAATCAAATTTTAAACAGTTAATCATCACCTTCAATCCGTCGCGCCGCGAGCACTCCCTGCCAAGCGCTTCTCCTGAACTCGATTTGTCGAGAGGAGGAGGGGTGAGCCTAGACCGGACTCTAGGGTTGAGGATTGGTGGTCAACTTGTGGTTCATCCCGATAATAGCAATTTCTGAACTTAGGGCGATCTCATCGATTTTGCATTTGCATATAGATAGGTTTCATTTATGCTGAGCATCTTTGCATGTAGAGTGCTGGAGGCAAGGTGAGCATTTACGCTTTAGCATTCATCATTGATTTGTCGCTTGCATTGCTTTTCCGACTCTCCCTCTGATTTTGCCAACCTAGGTGCTAAGTAAAATTGAAACCTCGTTAGGCGCGTGCATTTCTCACTAAGAATCCAAAAAAAGTGATAATCAATCAAATTGGGACTGCTAATATTACTTGGCCATAAAATCCACCAAAAAGAAAATCTTCTCTTGGGGCGAGTAATCCCCTCATTGTCTTCGTTTTATTTGCTCGTGCACACACTAAGGTTAGAGCCCAAATCCTATCTTTAGCCCCCTAAGTGTTTGCACAATATTTTGACTTCTCACCTAACTCTAAAACAGACAAGATAAAAAGATCGCTCTTTGTGGTCTCCACCGAGTTGAGTAGGTGAATTGAGGGTTTGTATTCTTTTCATTTTTGTCTGTGATTGTTTTGTGTGTGTCCTAGATCATCTCTGCGTATTTGCGCCTTTTCTTCACTCTCTTGACTTGACCGTCGTGCTCTCCCGATCATTTTCCTTTTGATTTCAAGATGCACCCCTGGAGTGCATTTTATCTGGACTTTGCGGATCCCTCACTCGCTCCAGCCGGTCCACCTCCCTTTTATCAGGAGGATCCTCCTCCCACTTTTTCTGATTATTGTACATACCCGCCTCAGCCACAGTATCAGACCGCAGACTTCTACCCACACCCACCCCCACATGTATATTATCCACCTCCACCTTCACATCCACCCGAGTCTGACCTGTTGGAGTCACCTCCCTCGATCTCTATGAGTGATATCTTGAATCGGATGACAAAGCGCATTGATTTGATGAATAATGATCTTGCTTTCTTGAGGAAGAATTAGATTAATGCTCCTTTCGTCGGGAATACGGCTTCACTTGTAGGTGATCATGGGAGATTGCAATCGCCAAAAATACAAAAAAAATGAGAAAAATTTAAAAATACAAAAAGAATTCGGGAGACACTTGGTTGACTCATATTGTGAGGAGAGAGTCCATTTGCCAGAGCCCTTGACCACACATCCATTCACACTTAGTCCCACCTTTGACCCCGAGGATGCCGCTGTACAAACTGCTCTTGGCATGCCTCATGTATATGCTGATTCCGACTTCCTCCCTTGTAGGGAAGAAGTCCAAAAATTCAAACAAATGTTATCTGAACCCGAAGTGGTGGCGACTATTCATGAGATGATCCGTGCCCCACTTCAGCAGGCCATGACCCAATTATCTGCTCCTCTTCCCAAGAAGAGAAAGCGGAGGAGCAGATCTGAACATCACATTTTAACCATGGCCACTGCCCACGCCATCAGACACCGTCCCATTCCCAAGAGGAAGAACACAACTGCACCATTCATCACTTGCACCATCTCTGACTATACATGTGATCGCACTCTCCTGGATGGCGGTGCATCTATTAGCATATTACCCTTCTCACTGGTACAGTCTCTTTACTTAGGGCCTCTCAAGAAAACCAGGATGATCGTTCAGTTTGATGATGGATCTATCAAGAGGCCGAAGGGTATCCTTGAAAACGCCGTCATTTCTATTCAGGGCATGAGCCACCATGTTGATTTTGTCGTGTTTCCCATGGAGAGCTCCACAGGGGAGCCATCTCCAATCATCCTGGGACGACCATTCCTCGCCTCTGCGAGGGTCGTTATTGACTATGGATCAGGAGAGATTCGCTTCCGTCTTGTTGACGAGAGCAAAGTGGCGATCACCGCACCCACAGTTGATCAGAGACCTGCACCTGATGCTCCTTCACTGATCATAGCTGACTCCGAGGCCTGTGACCGATCTGATGATACAAGAGATGCTTCCTTAGCGACCGTTGATGAGACCCGACGAATCCCCCGAAAGGGGAGGAAATCTGAAAGCATAGACCTTACAGTTCCTCCTCCTGGCGTGTGGCGATGTGTTGATGAAATCCAGAGTAATTACGTGATTGAACCATTTGAGCGGAGGGCAGAAACCAAGACTAGACAGGACGGACCTAGTTTGACTACTTCCACTGATAAGTCCATGCCTGGTCCTTCACAAGTAAAGATGACTGAGGACGTTTATGATGTTGCCCATTATTTTGAGAGACCTCATAAGGAAACAAATGACCTAGGTATGACTAGATAGGACAGACCTGGTTTGAATACTTCCACTGATAAATCCGTTCCTGGCCATTCACAAGTAAAGATGATTGAGGTTGGTTATGATGTGAACCTTCACAATTTTTGGCCTCTTGATGAAAAAGATGATCCGGGTGAAACTCTTGAGAACGAACAGAGTTCGTATACTTCCACTAATGATTTCATACCTTTTGACTTCGACCTGGACGACAACTCGCAGGATGACTCCGATTACACTTCTTCCGAGGATGATGAGTTTGTCCCATTCCACTTCGATATCTGCGAGACGTCCAAGGCCAGACCTGACCACACTTCTTCCACTCACCAGTCTGTGCCTTCACACCATAAGACCACCAAGGGAGAACCTAGCCATATAGCTTCCATTGATCAGTTCGTCCCTTTCCGATTCGATTCCACTGAGGGCCTTCACCGTGTCGACCCTGATCGGCCTCCGTCCACTGTGGACCCCGATGTCGACATACACCACACCAGATCTATCCCTCAGCGGTCTCGCAAGAAGGTTAGCTTTCGGCCTTCTTGATCATATGTACATCCACCTCTGTTGTACATTCTCCTTTCTTCATCTTTGTCCCTCCCGTATTGCTCGTCCATCCATTCTCGTGTTTGCCTTGCTTAGGATGCACCTTGTCTTAAGTATAGGAGGGGAGGACGAGCCGAGTGTTCTTTCATCGTTCTGTGTCATCACTCCTATTGTTGCCTATACTTAGGCCTTCTCTTACCCTAAGTATAGGGGGAGTGGTGTGTACATCCTCACGATCTCTTCATCCATTTTCAGACCCTTTTTCTTCTTTTCTTCTTTTCTTCTTTTCCTTTTCTATTTTCTTTATCTACCGAAAAAGGTGTCGCCCCTTTTTGTCAGTCTTCTATACTTAGGACGTACTTTGTCCTAAGTATAAGGGGGTGTGCACCCTGAGTTTTCTCTATTCTCTGATCCTCTCCATTGTCTCCTCTTCTTGTCTATACTTAGGGATATCTTACCCTAAGTATAGGGGGGACAATCTGAGTACGATCTGTTCATTCCCACCCTTGACCCTCCCTGCTTTGTGTACAGTCTGCTATACTTAGGATTATTTGATCCTAAGTATAGGGGGGACGGTCGACTTCTCATTCGTTTCTTCGGTCATTTATTCTTTGGTCTTGCCTATACTTAGTACGAGTTATGTCTGCTCTTCTCTCTCCGATCTATGAGGACATAGCTCAAGATAAGTATAGGGGGGTCGTATGTACTGCGTATATCCTTTAGCCATAACTCGTACTTTCGTATTTTCCCAATAATATGGCTAATTATTCTTTAAAATTCATTAAAAACCTTAATAAAAAGGTGTTTTGTTCCTAAAATTCTTTTTATATCTACTGATTAATAAATCAGGTGAAAATGTTTTTTGCAAAATGTTTGAAAAATAGTTTGAAAATCTTTGTGAACATCTATTGAAAACTATTTTGAAAATATTTTGTTACATGTTTTCAACCTTTGTAAAAATGTGTGGTTTGTAAAATTTCTTTTCTTTGTGTGAAATAAAATGTTTGAAAAGTGATTTGCAAATGGTTTGAAAAATGGTTGCAAAAATATTTAAAAAACCTATATATACTGTTTTGAAAGCCTTTGCAAAATGATTTTCAAATGTGTGTACATGTTTGTAAAATGTTTGTAAAAACTATTTTGGACTATAGTTTTCAAAAATTGTGTGAAAAAGCTTGTGTCAAATAAGTTTGAGGAATACTTACATCACACCAAAATCCACTATATATATATAATTGATCACGTACCCTTGTAAATTCTTAAAATTCACTTCTTGTACTTATAAAGAGCACTTCCATGTACATATTTTAACCTTGTTTTCAGCCAAAACCTTTTGTTTTCAAAAATCCCAAAAACATTTGCAAACTTAAAATCCAAAAACCATTTGAAAAATCTTTTTGAAAAATACAAAAAAATGCATATGCATCATCATCATGTTTTCAAAAATCATAAAAAGTTCAAAATCTTTGAAAATTGCATCACAAAATTATTTTCTGCATTCTGCATCGCATTTGCATAGCATTCGCATTTTTCGGATTGAGTTTGATAGTAGAACAAGTCTAAGTAAAATCCGGAGATTGGAGCTTGATTGGACCTTAAAATCTACCTAGTAACAGGAACCTTATAGGAACTGGGTTTGGGGTACTTCAGGTCTAGTTGACTTAATTCTTTGAGGATCACGGGACTTGGTTCAATGGATTCTTGACTGCCTAAGTAGAGTATTTCAGAGCACACGCACGACTCTTGTTAATAATGACCTAACTTGGACACCTGCACCTTTCACATGGCTCAACTCAGTTGGAGTGGTGAGGGGATTGGATTTGCCGGTATGAGACGCACACAAGTGGAAACATTTGTTCTCCTCTAGGGAGGGAAGTGCACCCCAACCCGTCCATTGATAAGGAAGTCTAAAGACAGGAGGTTGTGGGTTGCGATAAAGCTTCAAAAGAGGGATAGTCTACTGGCTCAAGAGGAAAAACTCCTTATGTAAATGTTCTGTATATAGTATTCAAAAAAAAGAGAAAAAAATGTTCAGGCATGTACGAAAATAAAAAGCCTGCAAAGTATGTACAGATGTTGTAAAGGCAATAAGCAAGCTTGAGTTCCAAAGTCAAATATGTGAGCCTGCAGCAGGATGACTTGACTACACTGGTCTTGCATCCCAGGATAGGTAGCTACACTGGATACTGTCCATTCTTCTCTTCACCCCCTCCTCTTGAGCTGGTTGCCACTTGAACTTAGAAGGGATTATCCCGCTCCTCGAGGATGGAGTTATTGGATTGGGGAATCATTGGGTTGTTGTACTGGAGAAGTCAGTCTCTTTGTCATTCTAGTTGGGGAGAGCCACCATCACTTACACTGTACGAGTCAGATTCATAGTCGTAAGAGTTTGCGTATGAGTTGAAGTATTTCTGACCTGGCTATTGAGGAGACCTGAGCAGAGTTTTGGGATTCTCAAGGACTGTTGGATTTCAAATCCGGTTCTCATTAAGGTTCCGCCCGCACTAAAATTCCAAAGGTTCGACTTAAGCTCCAAACTTTGATTTTGTGAAGACAAGTTTGATAATCAAATAAAATCCAAGTTCTGCTTTTTTCTTTTCTTTCTTTTCTTTTTGCAATTATTGCATAAGTGTTTGCTATGGACTAGCAAAGGTAAAGTATAGGGGGATGATGAATCCACATTTCATCATCTTTATTCTATCATTTTGGCACCGAAAAAACCTAGCAAATACCTACAAATATATTTAATTTCATCATCTTAGCATTCATGTATGTGCACCTAATTATTGTATAAAATACTGTAATTAAAGCCAAAATTATAGAATAAATAAAAGAAAAGAAAAAGAATAAAATATTGTAAATATTTTATGACCCAAAACCCCGAGACCTAGGCATCTTGATGAATAGGTCGACAAGGAACAAAGTAGGGGGAGATAAGGGCCAAATACCTATATTCTTCTATTCATTCTTTATTCTTTTTAGGACCTATTTTTGGTTTCCCTTTTTATATATCAGATAAAGAAACTATGTATATGTTATAGATATTTTAATAAAGAAAAATACAAAATCGGTTTCACAGAAAAATCATGTACAGATAAAAAGTTATGGTCTGAATAAAAATCCAGAATCCCAACTTCCCAGACCCGTATCTCACAACTGAAAACTCCAAATGCAGCAAACTCACCTTTAATTGTATATAGAATAAAATAAGCTATTTAATGGCGATGGTTTCGCATTTGGCGGAGCTACGGTTTGAAAGTTGAGTTTTGGACCCACATTGTACAACTGTACAGATTAAAATATTCATTTTATTATTCATTCATTATTTTTGAATTTTTATATTTTTATAATTATGTAAATATTAGTTAGAATAATTATGTGCATTAAAATTAGAATAAAAATGCAAAGAAAACTCAAAATAAAAATACTTGTATATAAACTACACAGGAATTATACCTATATACATACCTATACAATACTTACTTATATTTTATTAAATCTACAAAACATATCAGAAAAATAAAATAAAGATATTTCTAAGTGTATAAAAGTATTATATAAATTTATAAAATAATAAATAAAATTAATAAAATTAAAATACACAAAATAAAAATAAAAGGGTAAAATATATAGGTATTATACCTATAAAGGGCATAATAGGTAACTTGTAAAAATAAATCTCATAAAAATAATTAAAAAACGGAATAAAATACTATATAAAATAATAAATAATTTTTATTTAATGACCTAAAATTAATTAAGTCATTTATTATTTTTAAATAATTTTTTTTAATCTTTTTCCAGGAGTTTTTCCTGGTAGGTCCACGTGGACCAACCAGGGGACCTGGAGAGTTACCTTGGGTCAACTCCTTGGTCCTACTCCTGTAGCTGTGTCAGAATAAGTTTGACCCCTCCTTCGCCCTTTTTTTGAGGTGACGTCTTTCATCCATTGAGGTCGAGTTCTTCTGCAAAGTTTTCCCCCTACCATCCATCTTGCACGCCAGTACATTTCCTAGGGTTGTGGATCATGATTCGGCCCTTTGATGCCTCGTTTCTCACGCCTGTCGACCACCATTCAAAACCGACCCCATCGTCTTCCTCTTCTCTTTCAACCGCCTTCGGCTAGAGCCAACAACCTCCGAGCTGTCGCTGTTGGGTCCCTGGTGACAGCAGGTCGACCCCCGACCCGTTGAGGTGCGATTCAGGCACTCCTTGGCGTGTTCCAAGCCACCTCCGGCCACTTGGCCGTCGAGGTCCTTCCTTGGGCTCCCCAACCCTCGAGGAACCCTTTTTCTTCGTTTTTCTTGCTTTATGTTTTTTGCCTTTAGCTATAGACTAGATCGACACCCTCCTTTTTGACTAATACCCCACGTTCACCCTCACCGACCATCTCACCGGAGTTTGCTCCGGCGAGCTCTGTCTCCGCCTCCCCATATCGTTTCCACCCTTCTGCAGTGTCGGGGCATTTTACCCCCGACCTTTTTACTCTCCTCAGCAGGTCAGGAGCGCAAACACCACCTGGGGTCGACTTTTGGATCACCCGCCGGAGCTACCTGGATCTTCAAGCTCCGCCGCTATCGCGGATGCGACACAGCGCTCCGGGGGGAGTTTTGAAGACCCCAGGCGATCAACTGCACCTGCAGGAGAAGATCTGCCTTTTGAAGCTTTCAGGAGCGCCGGAGAGGGTCGAGTTGGCCGGAAGAACTTCGCCGCAGCGGAGTTCTTCCCGATTCTTCGTCCAGCCTCGGCTGCCGTCGGATGTGGGGTGGATCTTGGAGAAGAGCAGTCACCATCGGATTGCGGATCACCAGCACCGTCAGATCTAGGGGTGAGATCTAATCTCAGCCCTCCGCCCGCGAACTGTCATTGGCGCTCCAGGACTCGACACGTGGTCAAGTGGGACCAATCCCACCGTTCGTCAGCGCCAAAGCGGGAGTATTTTGCGAATCATCCCCCGCATTTGTTGTAATATTTTATTAGCATCTGAACTTTCCATAGCCGTTCAAAAACTTTACGAATTTTGCATTAAGAGCCTTCGGTTTTATTATATTCCATCGAGGACCCCGCCAGGTCACGTGCTTCACGTACGTGACTTGGCGATTTTACAAGGGCCTCCCTGGGCTTTTTGTATTTGCTCTTTCAGTCTTGAAACTTTCATCCGCAGTATTATAATTTCTGGAATTTTGCACTTACGCCCCAAAGTTCTGTATAATTGCTATTTAGTCCTCCCCAGGCGCGTGCACCGCACGCGTGTGGGTGGGCTTTTTGCCAAAAATACCCTTGCGGGTCTTGTATTTTGTAACTAGTCCAGAAACACTTTTATTTACTTATATCTTTTGCGTTCAAATAGCAAGTTTGCCCCTGGAATTTTATCTATTTGCAATATAGTCCTTGCCAGGCCTTAATATTTTTGTGTGCTTGTAGCATTTAATTAAGGCATCATTTTAATTCCAAAAATTCTCAAAATATAAACTTAAGCTCCTGTGTGCTTGTTCTTTAACGCCATTTTTTTAGTTTTTATTTTATTGCATTTTAATATTTATTAAAAATCAAAAACATGCTTTTTATTTACTGTCTAGCTTAGAAAATACCAAAAAATATTAAAATACCTTAAAAAATTCCAAAAAAAATACCTACTGTGTATTGTAACCTATTTTAGTGTTTGTCCAAAAATAACTAAAAGTTTAAAAATAAAAACCTCAAAAATTCGAAAATACTTAAAAACTTCTAAAAAATATGAAAAAAATTCTAGAAAACCCTAAAAATTGCAAACTCAGTTCATGTTTCTTCCTTATTTTATTCTCTCTGTTTTAAGACCAATTTAGGAAAATTTTGAGATAATTTGATATTTTTCTCTCCCATTTCAGTCTCGGCCAGGTTGTTAATCCACGGTTTGCTTTATTTCAGTATTTAAAAATACCACAAACACTTTGAAAATACCCAAAAATCATAAAAATAGTAAAAAATTCTAAAAATACCAAAAAGATTTTATTTCTGAATTTTTGGCTATTTTTGCATTTTTTTTAAATATTTTATCAATCCTTGTATTACATTGTTTTTATATTCCAATATTGAAAAAGAAAAAAAATAATAAAATATAAAATTATAAGAATCAGAAAATAAAAAACCAAAATACAAAATTAAAAATTAAATAAAAAAAGAAAAGAAATTTTAAAAACCCACAAAGATATTTGCTTGCATAGTGTAGACAACACTCATATTCACTCACACACATTTATTTGATCTGCCTTGTTTGCTCCCTGTGTTCGAACTCTCTGCATACTTGTCCTATACAACTTTTGTGCAGAGTTAAAAATAAATTTTAACTCCACATTTATTTCTAATTGTTCATCTATAGTGTGGGTTAATTGTTGACTTTAGTTCAGGATTCATTGTGAGTCACCGTAGCGATCTCGGTTGTCTCCGCCTTGTGTGAGGCATCATTTTAGACTCCGTGAATCTTGGCTAAATCAGGGGCACACGGTTTTAAATAAAATTTTTCTATCAATTACAATACAGTCATATTCATTATATAACAATAATTGTTAGGGACAAATTATATCTATAGTTCACACGTATATTTTCCTCAATTTTGAACTTATTCATTATATAAGAATAGTCAATTTTGAACTTATTGTTTAATCAACTATATCTTTTTATTCAATTTTACATAAATTGGTATCATATATGTTCCACAATGTTGGATTTTTTGAATGATATTTATACCTTTTTAAAAAGTAAGTTATATTCAAGTATTTTATTTATTTTAAATTCAGTATATAGATTTAGATTAAGGGTTATATGGGGCTTCCCCCTAGGGGGAGCTAACTTGGCTCCTCCGCACCATTTCGCCTGCTTTTTTTTATTTTTTTTTGAAAATTTATTCTGTGAATATTCGTCACTATATCCCTATATTATGCTATTAAAATTTTGTGCAAAACAGAGACTCGTACGACCTCCATCCAGACAGTCATTTTTTAACGGTAACAGAATTGCTAAAAACGACCCTTGTGGATGGAGGCCGTAGGAGTCTCTGTTTAGCGTGAAATTTGAATGATATAATATAGAGATATATTGATGAAAATCCACGGAAGAAATTTCGAAAAAAAAGGGCGAAATAGCACGGGGGAGCCAAGTTTGCTCCCCCCATGGGGGCAGCCCCATTTTACCCATAGATTAATTATAATATAAACTACACTTGTTCCGAATTTGTATCAAATTGAAAATATAAATTACCTAAATCTATATTTTTTATCAATAACAAGAAATAATAATATTTATAACAAAAATACACCGATCAAGAATATATGTGCATTTGATTACTTTACTTGATAATAAATAGGACCAATGAATAATATATGAGACTTGACAATAAATGATTTTTTTTAATTTTATTTTTTTAGATTGTGAATTAAACCCCGTATATGTATAAGTGATAATGAGATTGGATAAAAGATCGCTTCATTCTATGGCCCATTCTAAAAAATGGATAACCAATAAGATTAGCGTAAGCATTTGTTATAAGTTGATCGATTGAACAAATTATCCAATATAGGTTGATTTGAGGTAAAATTTTATGTTAAGAGGTATTTATCTATTGGTAAAAGTTATTGAATATTTTCTAAAGAAATGAAGGGGCATATACGAGTTTTAACCTCAAAAAATCCAAATGAGGCATTATAATTATGAAATATTATGATTATTTTTAGCTTAAAAAATCTATAGGGAAAAATTACATATAAATATAGTATGTAATCTCAAATTTAGGGGGGGCACTTTCCCCTCCTTGCCCCCCTTAGATACATCCTTGGACACACTGCCAGATTCTGGAAATTACAAAAGCATCACTCTGAAGGTCTATTTTGTAAATACTTCCTTTATTTTTATTGTAATTTAGTCCTCGAACTTCAGTGACTCATATCTTGAGAACCATACATCGGATTTTAGCATTAATGGTGTCGATTTGATCGTTATTTCGTGATATGTCATTTAGAACTCTGTATTCCATCTTTTGAGACATTCTTTTTATATCATTAATTTATAGCTTTACTTGTCATTATCGAGCACACACTTATTCCTATGACTGATTTTTATGCTCGATTATTTGTGGAAATTGGGGGAATCATTTTTTGACTTAATTTGATAATCATTTAGTAACCAACATTTGATATTAATTATAAATAGGGCTTTGCTTTGGTTGCTTGTATGCTTGCTTGGTTTACATTTGCATCATATCATCCACCTCAAAAACTGTACATGAAATCTAAAAGACTTAAATCTAGGTTGTTCCTTTGCCTCCTTGAGTCAACCATGGGACTTGCCAAGGTTAAATAAACAATAAACCACTCTACATAAATTGAATTAAATAAAAATTGTGGTTAATTTCTTGATTGAATCCGATTGCCCGACTACAACACGACAACGCATATTAACTTTTCATTTGCAACAATTAACTGGGGTAATTTCGGGATCGTCAAATGGAAATGTTGCTAGGGAGGCAAATGACTTAGGTTTTTGTCTAGAAATGTTAGTGTCAGGTTTTCCACACATTCGGTAGTTTGACCCTCGAGACTCTATTGTACTTTTTCTATTTATTTTTCTTGTATTTTATTTCTTTTCTCAGCATTTATTTTCTTTTCATTTTTTTTAATATTTTTTTGTGTAAACTATCTTGTATTTTCTCTCTTATTTTTCTTGCGAGGTACCTGATGTACGTCAAGCAATTTTTTGTGAAACCGACACATCTCAATAGCCTACCAAAAAGCCGCATTAAATTTAAGATCGAGTCGAGTCGAGAGAGCATGTAGAGTATAGGTTTTAATTTTCAGCACTTTTATTTTTGTAAATACTTTGTAATTATTCTTGCTTATTTTCAACGGTTCCTATTTGGGTTCTCGTATGTGTAAATAGATTGGACTTTCTTTTGTGGTGATTGACGTAGTCCTAAGATTGCACCACAGATATTATAGCTATTAGGATAGTTTTTGTGCTTGTAGGACTAAGCCTACACTTTCACTTTATAGTTTTTGTGCTTGTAGGACTAAGCCTACACTTTCACTTTAATTAGACACACTAGATCGACTATGATTTAGCGAAATTAAGTTGTTGTATCACTTGCCAATAGAAATTCATGTTCTAGGAGAAGTTTTCCGGTGCTTTTAATAAATTAAAATTTCAAATCTATTTAGCATACCATATAGAGATTGTGAGGAAGCACTCTAAGTATTCTAACTCTGCATTCATCATTGTGTATCTCGTTGCATGGTTTTTTCGATTCTCCCTCGATTTTCATTCACATAGGATTAAAGGAAATTGGAAATCCTGTGTAGACATGTATTGATCCCTACTCAAATTCAAAGTGATAGCCGAATTAAAACAAGGGTACTACTAACAATATTGACTAATTAAAAATCAAATAAAATTGAACATCATTGTATGTGGGAGTACAACCCCATCCTTGTACGTAGAATATATTGTGCTTGTTGAGAGGTGAGGACGTATCCCTTGGATAGTGCCCAAACCATACTTTTTAATATTCCATAATCGGACTTATATCTTGTTTTATCGACAATTAAAAACCGAACAGATAATCGACTGAACTTTCATGTCCTTCACTATGTGAGTTGGCGAATTATGAGGTTTGAAAACTGTATAGCTCATTTTCACTTGCATACAAAAATCAAGGTTCGTGAATCACTCTTGACCCTTTATTTTCAATGATGTTGAAATAGTGGTATCCATACCCAGACTCTGTGGGTCACACTTATATGATCGAATCCTGACAATCTTCGTCTTCATTCTCATATTAGGAGAATCCTTTCTTTAAGTCTGTTCTCCCCAGGCCATCATACACTCCAACCTCATTCCACCCCACTCATTCTTTGGTTGAACATTCACGATATGAACAACCCGTATAACCAAATGAATATTATATAGATACAATGGAGTAAGCAAATTTGAGGATGGACATGAGCATAACTTTATTTGATAGAGAATCACGATTTCCTATTATGATTGAGAATTCACCATTTGAACCATCCCTACTCAGAAGGACTCTCTTCCCATGTATAACCTGTTTTCCTCTGACCAGACCTATGAGAGTCCGAGTCAAGGAAATAGGATCATGACCAATCCACTACCATCAAAAATGACTATTACTAATTTCAAGATTATTTACCGAAGTCACAACATGTCGAGTATTGCCAATCAACTTCAAGTCATGCGACGATAGTGGATAACATAGCTCGAATCCATCAGAGAGTTGATGCTTTGACATAACAACTTGATAATGTCATCCAAAATGTTAAAGATATAATGAGAATAAAGGACAAGCGAGGATCACACAAAGCAAAAATGAGACACATCACATGCAAAATTATCACATACAGACACCACACAGACCTGACCAGTTTAGTGAGCATCCTATTTACTCCAGCAAAAATTCCAAAAAAAATAAAAAACCAAAAATTTCAAGAAAAGGACAACGTTGATATGTAAGCATTTTGCAAATGTTTGATGTTAGAGCTTCCATTTCAAGGCCATAGAGTATGTATCTGATCTTCAGAGATTTGTGAAAAGTCTATTATAACCTATGAAGACTGGCAAGAAGAGATCTCGAACTGAATATCATTTAATCACTATGGCTAGTTCAATGATGCTGACCCAAAATATCAAAACTACAAAGTCAAACGTTTAAGCAAGGTGACTTGTGAAATTGAGAATATTGAATTTACTCATGTTCAGATTGAAGATGATTCCACCCTGAACACCCTCCAGAAGTCCGCGTCTGACCAACTCGAACTTGGACTGGTAAGAAAGACTAGAGTGTTCGTTCAATTTCTCGACCAATCCACAAAAAGACCAAGAGGAAACAATTTTCTCGTCATTATCTTCCAAGGTATAACACATAGAGTGGACTTTATTGTACATGACATTGAGCATCGAGGAGAGTTTTCTGAGTCTCATTTTATTTTGGGAAAGTTGTTCTATTCCTCTACAAGGTAAAATATCGATTGTGGGACTGAAGACATTAGATTCCCGAACTAGATCCAAAACGATCAAAGTCTCAAAGTCACACCTTACCCTGAAACAACCGAACAAGAAACCGGTAGTCATGACATGGATGAGACTACAGAGCTTGACCCTCTACATGACCAGACCTATCCACAGATCACAGACACGACTCATGGAAAGACACCTTATGAGACGACTGCCGAGGATACAAAGGTGAATGAGCCCAACCAAGAAACATCAGATTCACTACACCTGGACACAATTATTTCGGATTACCTTGATCATTACTGTGATACCAGACAAGCAAAGCCGACTTGGAGCACCACAGAAACACCATACGTGCGACGTGTGCTTACTAGGGATGAATATTACAATGATTATTCATCTGATGAGGACTCGATTATCTGCACCTCCTCTCCTAGACTGCCTCCAAAAGAGACAACCAGGACCAGATTGACCCATCCCGATAAACTGATCTTCTGACCTCTAGTTAGTTATTTAGTAAAAAGAAAGAGAGTATTGATCCCCCGAGATGTTACCCCAAACACTACAGGCCATATCATTCTCAAAATCCTCTTGATGCTTCAGGTTTTAGAAAACCGACTAAGAGAGTTACCTCGACATACCCAGGAAGGAATTTTCTAATGATTCCTTGTCATGTCCGGATGAGGAGATCTATATCATTTAGCCAAGTTAGGATGCTTTAGAGCCTTATCAGAGCAACCAATCATATGTAGACCCACGTTCGACTTTCCTCGGCCCCAACTATTATTCTTCTAGTGTCGACTCCACTGGTCCCATTCGATACACTTGAATGATTTGTTATGACCAGATTGATAATTGTTCATCAAAGTATTCATCTAAGGATGAATTGGTTGTCCCTAAGACCTGGCGAACTTTAGAAAGAAGCTTAAGAATAGGAATAGTTGGAGTGCTTCCACCTTTCAGTATTATTAATTTGAAGACAACTCTGAAGATGGCTGGAAAACTTATACTTTGTCTTCTTTATATCATTATTCCCTTCCACCACATGCTTCCAAAAAGATTGGCCATAAACCTACTTGATCATTGGCCATCCTCCCTCCCACCCATTTTGATTCCCTTGTACATCTTCTTCCTATACCTAGGCCAAGGCCTATGTATGGGAGGGGGACCGATGCCATCTATATCTAAAAATCATTCTATTCCTCATTAATGAATACTCATTGTTTAATTTTATTTTCTTTTTCACTCTCTAACGCTTAGCCCGTGATATGGATTCTTTATGCTTTTTATGCTCTGAGGACATATGACTAGCTAAGTAGAGGTGGTTATTTATACTCTGTATATAATATACTCGTAACTCGTACTTGTATGTAAGTCTATATTTTATTTACTGGGTGGGTAACAATCTTGTAAAAACAATCCATAAAACTTGCATAAAAATCTGAAAAATTAAATTCTTTTCTTTGTTAGAAATTTTGACTATTAAGCTTAAAAATGAGAAGTTACTTTTCAGTGAGGGAACTACGGTCTCCCTTAGTAGAGTGGGTGGTTAAAAGCCAACACATTTGCACTGTCTTAAAGTAATATGGGTAGCCATCTAACGGTCTGTACTTACACCCATACTAGTTGAAAGTGGATGCAACTATTCATATCAGCTTGGGCTATTCATTGTTTCTCTAAAGATTTAAAAATAAAAAAATGTTTGCATTCCATACACTTTCACTCCATCTAGCATTTCATGCATCCACATTGGTGAAAAGCCCTTGGGTTCTGAATCGAGTTATGAGTAGAAATCGAGAGTGGTGTGGACTTGGCCTTAATGCTCCTAATTTTCAAAGGAACTTCACCGAGAAATAGGATTTTAGAAGATTTGGGTCTTTGACTTAATTCTTCGAGTTCCGCATAACAATGTGTAGACATTGACTCTTAGTGTCTAACATGGTCACCTCATTATGGGTACGGCTATGGTATAAGGAATTAATATGTACTCTCGCACTATGCAAATATATCAACTTTGATGGGGAGTTGGATGATTGAGTCTGTATTCCAGTATTTTCGACATATAAAGACCGGAGTATGGGTTGAAATAATACTTCGGATGAGGGATGGACCGTTGGAACATTTTTTCTAAGACCTCAAAACATGTGCGGAAAGAATTGTTCTATATCTGTAGAGGCACAAAAGATTAATGCAGAGCAACCAAAAATCCATAAAAAAAGAAGTGAATTATCAAATAAATATTTGACCAAAAATGTCCAAGCTTTAGTCAACCTCTTCCAGGTCCGGAAACGAAAACCAAGATTAGCTTTATCAGGTATCAAACGTGAGCAGCGAGCAAATAGGGGAAGTGAGAAGGGAAAAAAGCGAGTGAGTCCAGGGAGACAGCAACTAGTTAGCCCCTAAGACCCCCAACTAGAAGCCTTATTCTCACTGCCCTCTCACTCTTGCTGTCTGCCTGCGCTTGTAGACCAAGCCCTCGCTCTTGCCCTATTATCTCACACTTGCTTTCCCTAGCGCCAAAAGCGTATACCTTCCTTCATTTCACATTGAATAAGTGCCTCTCGGGTAAGCACAATCTCCCCGGGGCCAGAAATCCGACGCACACGAGCTCCCGTTCTGCGGCGTGGTGGTAGCCAGAAAAATGGGTTTTCTCGCTCTACTCTTCGCACCTGCCTCAGAGGCGGCAAAGAAGTCGAGCGGGTAGCTTAGACTGAGAGATGCTCCTCGACGCCTGGAAGACAAAGAAAGCCTTTCTATCTAGTTCCTGCTTTCCAGCTAGACGCACGGTTCCCTCAACTGCGTTGCTTTGGCGCCTATGTTGAAGAAAGGTTTGGAAGAGTTCAATGGCGCAGGTACGGCATGAAGCTTGTGGCTCGAATCGGGTGAATAGATAAAGGTAGTTTCAGTGCCTGCCTAACTACTAAGTTTGTTTGTTCTCTTTCTGGCTAGAGCACATTCTGAGAAGAGATTTCGGTGAGGTTTCAAAACTAACTCCCGACCCTAGGATCATTCACGCTTCAGGACCATTTTCAGTACAATACTATCGCGAACAGTTCACACCTAGTTCCCATAAATCAAAGTCCCCCGCTCGACAAGGTAGACTGTCTACCCAGTCATCGTCTGTCCCTATATCGGCGTTGCGCCAATCGAAAAATCCCCATCAGAGGCTCAGCCGGGTAGGTAAGGAGGGGCATCGGACAATCGAGCATGTGCTCCGTCGTGCGGGCGAGGAGAGCATAGGAATGGAACGTGCACACCAGGGTCTTATCGGTCGGGACTGTGTCCGCCGAACAAAAAAAAGCCATAAGCCGGTCGGAAAAGACGGAGAAGCAGCCGGCAGAGCAGCAAGGGGATAAGTCAGAATTAGACCCGGAAGAGGCAGGATCCGTAGAAGACCCTCTCAATGAAAATATAGTTAAGAATATTCGCAATGGTTAAAGCGCCCAACTCATAATTGGCAAATTCGTAGGTGAAATTCCTGCTGGATGCAATTGCCATACACCTTTTTTTTGCCTCTTAAAGGACCCAAGAAGAGGGGGGCCGGACCTCTCTTTCCATAGCCTTCCTGGAACCATCTCAGTACTCCAGCCGAGGCATGTGGTCACTTCGGGGCTTTCTGACTCCCCTAGCACTGGAACTGCCTAGCACGAGAAAGCAGCTGCCCGGAGAGGGCATCAACTGCGTCACTAGTGGAAGCAGGGGGTTCAGTAGTAGACAGAGGTGCAGCTCTTGGAGCTTTTATCCCTTCGCTCACTAAGCCTGACTGATGACGCGGGCAAGGTCTCATAGTTTCGGGAATGGGGGGCACAGGCCAGAGGGAGCCCGGTCTTGACTCTTCTGTGTGGTATTGACTCAAATAGGGGCTCAGCCCCTGACAAAAAAAAGGTTCCTTCCCTTCGCTCAGCTCCTTATAGGTATACTCATCACGTCTCTCCTCTGTGCGTGAACTAGATAGAAAGGCTTTCTTTGTTCTTTAGCGAGAGCGTCTGGACACATTTTGCTCTAGTGCCCCGGTTATCCAAGGAAAATAACCAGCCCTCAGGGGTCTCCAGTAGCAAGACACTCGACACTCCACATTCTTCTATCGCCCCGAGAATCTTCACTCGACTGATTGATAAGTCGAGTCCACTCACTTTGACGACTGAACAGGTTGTCTCAGCCATGAGCCAAGAAGCTGTTGATATTGCTCTCTACTCCTGTTCAAAGTCGAAAGAGCTTTCCAACTTCCCGAAAGAAGGACACAGGACGGCAAAGACACACGGAATCCGAAAGGGCTTCTCGTAGAGTATGCCTTTACCCTCGCCCATTGAGCTTCCAGTCGACTTCCGTTTTCGTTTTCGCTTTATCACTCAAAGAACGAAGGGAAGCCGCGTTAGAATAGCCTTGTCCCTTCTCCTTTTTTGAACTCCTTCTCCTTCAATCCGAGTCGCCAACTCGTACTATATATCCGGGCGTCGAAGTGAGAACCCCTGATCATACAGATTATAGTGAATACTTGGCTAAACTGGCAGACTTCACAAGGAGATGTAGCTACACTAGCCACACTCTTGTTCTCTTCTTATTCTTCTACCTTCTTCCCATTTCGATTGTGGACACAACACGTACCTAAACTTAGAAGAAATACCTAACTCTCCAAGGATGAGTTATGGGAGGAGAGGTTTGCATGATAGTCCGACATTCTTGTTGGGAAGAGCAAACACCATTCACACACATGAGATAGTTGTTCAATGTTCATGATGTATGCTTTGGGAGGAGGATTGATCTAAGATGTGTTTTGAGCAGAAACTGTTACAATGATGAGTAGAACATGGAGGCTACTGATTTTAAAATCCTAATTCTCATAGGAGCTTCGCCGAACTTTTAATACGGAGGTTGGGTCTAGCTCCATTTTCACCTTTTAATCATGATCATGGTATGGAACCCAATCTCATTTCAACTCTTCATTTCTTTAGTTGCTCAGGGATGAGCAAAATTTAAGTATAGGGGGTGATTACTCTGAGATTCATCACTCTAGAAAGCTGAAAATAGAGCTTCGTCCCCGTAATTTAGTTTCATTTGCATGTTAACTTTAATAAATTAACGTTCATTCACTTATAATTATTTTGTATAAATTAGCATTCATTTCTGCATTCATAGTCAACTTCATATTTTCACCTAACATCAGCCATTTTTATAGATTTTTCATTAATTCGGAATTGAATAAAATCAACTCTATATTATATATATTACTAGCGTCAATAAATGAAAAATACTAAAAATTTATTAACTTGTAGAAATGAATAATAAAACTCAAACCCAAGTTTAAGACGAAAAGCCTTAAAACTTGAATATCTCTCTCATACAATCTCCTATGAACCCTACTCACTTTTAAATTAATGTACGTTCAGTTACCTTCAAATCAAAATCAAATTCAAAAGAATAGGAGTTCGTATGTGGAACTTGGGTTTTGGGCCCCTATTGTATATTGTACATATGACCTCTTTAATTAATCTTTTTATTTCTTAATTATTAAAATTTCCAAAAAAATATATTAAGTTGTGAATATTTATTTTGTATTTTATTGGATATTATAATTATTTTTTATCTTATTCAAAATGACAAAAATTCGCAAAATACAACCACTAAAAATACTTTTGTATAGTTAATCTTATCTAGCTTTGGATCCTAACAAAAATTGTAGATCTCGTCGAGACAAGTAATTTTTGTGGACCATTTTTGAATTGACCTCTGTTTTTATTTCTTTTTTTTCTTTTAAATTAATTTTTTTATTTTTCTAGGAGCGACACATGGCAGCTCCTAGAGTCGTCACGCATCACCACCCTTTTATTTTTATTTATTTTATTTCTTTTCATTTTATTGATTTATTTATTATTTTATTTCATTTCATTTTTTATTTATGTAATTTATTTTTTTCTTTATTTATTTAATTATTATTTCTTTTTACTTATTATTAATTTTTATTTCTTTTTACTTTTTTATTTATTTCTTTTAATTTTAAATTTTTACTTTTTAGTTTTATTAATTTTTCTCTCTGCCATGTGGCCGCACCCCTGCGCACCAAGTGGCATGTGCTTCCCACTCTTCTACCTTGTGACGCCCACTACTCCGCCAACCACCTTGCTCCGGCCGACCTCCTACAACCTTGTCTGGCTTCTCCAGCCACCCAACTACTTGGAAACACTATCCCTTCATCACCATTGACCCCCTCATTGTCCCTTTTTTGTCTACCTGCGCCACCCCTTCCTTATCCTATCTCTTATTTTCCATGAATCAACTAACCATCCATCGCCAGCTCCTGCAACCACCATCCTCTAGTCATCTATAATCTTCCTTGACTGAGCACCTGCTTCTCCCCCTTCTGCACTCAGCACCCAACGACCAATTACCCCTTTTCCTTTCCCACGTCGTTAACTATTGCTTCCATATACTTATCCTCTTCCAGGCAACTCGTCAACAACTTCACCCAATCACCTTTTCCTAATTCCCTCCTTCTCTTAAACCTTATATCCTCTGACCTCCTCCATTATCCTCTTCAACTAACTCCTTTACGAACTTCATCTCACCCCTATATCACCCATCTCCTAACACCTCTCATCCTCTCTTCCTATTTAACCCATTACCGTCAGCATCTGCTGGACATTCACCGGATCTGCCTTCTTCCAGAATAGAGAGCGAGAGAGAGAGAACTCGAGGCATGACTGGTGACAGTGATCGCATCGTCATGGCCACAATCCTCCACGGCGAGATCTACGAGGATTCCCCTATGCTACTGATTTGAGCAGCCGAGCCTCGAAGACCTTCTGGCAATGTCCTTGGAGGCATCGACAATCGCATGTGGACATCGCCACTCCAACCGTCAGACATACCCTCCGCTCGACCATCTTCCTCACTTGCTCCGTCATCCACCACACTTTCCCTCATCCACTTCTCCACCGCTCTGCACGACTGCTTTCACCTTCGTCCAACACCACCCTCACGAAATCATCACCACCACTACTTCACCTCCTTCATCCCGCACAACCGCCTCATCCATTGCTCCGCCTCCATCTTCTTCTCTACCACGTCGAATCTCTACATCCAATTAAGGCCCTAACTCAGAACGACCCGCCTCCACTAATGAGCCAAAAATCGATAGGTTTAGAGAGGGAAATAGTATGCAAAATGTCGTTGTTCTCAACCACTCGAATCGGTCAACGAGAAAAATAAATAAACCACTTAAGAAAAGTTCAATCAATAAAAACAATGTAAGCGGTATTCGCTATTCTTTTTACCTGGTATAGCGACCAGGGTTGAACACAAGGAGCACTATTTAAAAACTCTATAGTCAAATTCCCAAAATGATTTTTTGTGGTTTTTGAATTTTTTGAATTTTTTTGTTTTTTTAAATTAAGAACAATATGCACAAGTGATAAAAACACACATACACCACACTCTTTTTGTATTTTTCAAAAGGTGAAAAATGCTCAGAAAATTAAAAAGAATTTTTTTTGTTTTATATATTTTAAAATATTTTTGATAATTTTTTTCACAATTTTCTGATGTTTTTGTGATTTTATAAAAATCAAACAGTGCAAAACAAAGCAAACAGTGCACATCCGAGAGTATTTTGCAACTTAAAAATACTTTAAGTGCCCAATACTCCTGGAATTTATTTTAAAGATGAACTATAAAGAAATATTTACAATCAGAAACTGAAATCACAATTTTTAGTTTTTTTCTAAAATTTTTTACAAATTTTTAAGAATTTTCATTTTTTGCTATTGTTTTGGTTTTATAAATGGAAAAATTCACAAAAATTGGTCAGAAATTAAAGCACACCAAAATACACCTACAGTATTTTTTTGGAATTTTTATACAAATTTTCGAGTTTTACGAATTTCAAATTTCGTACAGAAAAATAGCATTGTTTTTTATTTTTAAATATACCAAATAAACTCAAAATGCCATGAAAAATTTTATACAACATTAAGGCGCATGGCAGGAGCACATATGAATTTTCTCAGAATTTTTGCGACCATAAAAACATTTATTTCATCAGAGAGATCAATCAAAGTTATTGTCTGAAATAGAGGGACTAGACTACAATTATTTTAGAGTTTTTGCATGTAAATAGAACAATAAATAAAAAGAGGTAGCAAAAGATAAATTACCCACTACACATGTGCCAGGCACATGACTTCTGGAGCACGGGGGCATTTTTGTGAATTTTGAAAACTCCCAGGGACCTTGTTGTAATTTGTCCAATATTTTATTTCAAAAGCTCCCTAGGGCAAGGACGTATCTAAGGGGGGCAAGAAGGGGCAAGTGCCCCCCCCCTAAATTTGAGATTACAAACTATATTTATATGTAATTTTTTTTTTCTATAGATTTTTTAATATAAAAATAATCATAATGTTTCATAATTATAATGCCTCATTTGGATTTTTTGAGGTTAAAACTCGTATATGCCCCCCTCATTTCTTTAGAAAATATTAAATAACTTTTACCAATAGATAAATACCTCTTAACATAAAATTTTACCTCAATCAACCTATATTGGATAATTTGTTCAATCGATCAACTTATAACAAATGCCTACACTAATCTTATTGGTTATCCATTTTTTAGAATCAGACTATAGAATGAAGTGATCTTTCATCCAATCTCATTATCACTTATACACATACGGGGTTTAATTCACAATCTAAAAAAAATAAAAATTTAAAAAAAATCATTCATTGTCAAGTCTCATATATTATTCATTTGTCCTATTTATTAAGTAAAGTAATCAAATGCACATATATTCTTGATCGGTGTATTTTGATATAAATATGATTATTTCTTATTATTGATAAAAAAATATAGAATTAAGTATTTTATATTTTCAATTTGATACAAATTCGGAACAAATGTAGTTTATATTATAATTAATCTATGGGTAAAATGGGGCTGCCCCCATGGGGGAGCTAACTTGGCTCCCCTCGTGCTATTTAATCCTTTTTTTTCAAAATTTCTTCCATGGATTTTCATCAATATATCTCTATATTATGTCATTCAAATTTCACACGAAACAGAGACTCCTACGGCCTCCATTCACAAGGGTCGTTTTTAGCAATTCTGTTACCATTAAAAAATGACTGTCTGGATGGGGCCGTACGAGTCTCTGTTTCGCACGAAATTTAGTAACATAATATAGGGATATAGTGATGAATATTCACGGAATTAATTTCAAAAAAAATAAAAAAAATGTGCGAAATGGAACGGGGGGAGCCAAGTTAGCTCCCCCAGGGGGCAGCCCCATTTAACCCTTAATCTAAATCTATATACTGAATTTAAAATAAATAAAATACTTTAATATAACTTACTTTTTTAAAAAAAAGTATAAATATCATTCAAAAAAATCCAACATTGTGGAACATATGTGATACCAATTTATATAAAATTTAATAAAAAGATATAGTTGATTAAACAATAAGTTCAAAATTGACTATTCTTATATAATGAATAAGTTCTAAATTGTGGAAAAATATACGTATAAACTATAGATATAATTTGTCCCTAACAATTATTGTTATATAATGAATATGATTGTACTGTAATTGGTAGACATATTTTTTTAAAACCGTGTGCCCCCTCCTCAAAAATGTTCTGGCTCCGTCCCTGCCCTAGGGTTTGCTGGAGGTCTTGTTTCTTTTCTCTTTCAAGCAGGAGAGGCGCAGCCACGACCCCCTTCAACAAGGCGGAGGAGCTCGGCAAGACGCGCGGGGCGCAGCGGGCGCAGCTGCCGGTGGTCGGCGCACCACGCACGGAGGAGGTGTCAGCGATGGAGGGAGACCTGGAGGCGAGGGGCTAAGCACTGCATGGGGCCGATGGAGGAGGTGTCCTACGCACAGTGTTTGGCCTGGGGCGCGGGCCAGATGGGGGCGTCGCGCTGCGCGGGTGATGCAGAGGTACTTCGGCGGTGCTGAGGTCTTCGGCTGGGAGTAGGACGCACCTGGATGCGACGCACGGGTCGCTGGAGGAGGTGCTGGACGTGGGGGCCGGCCCATACGCAAAGGATGCGGAGAACAGCTGTCGTGCAGGGTCGCCGCACACTGGAGGCGTTGGCGACGCGCTGCCGCGGCGGAGGTGGGGTGCAGCGGCGGCTACCGCGGGCTGAACGTCAAGGCGGAGGGGCGGTTGCTTGGCACCTCACGCGGCTGTGCACGCACGGAAGGGGGCTCGAGAAGGAGACGAAGGGCGTAGGGGTCACGGTCAAGCACGGCGGTGCCGACCCTGGCCGCAGGTGGTGCTGCTGTGCAGCGGGAGTCGGTGAGGATGGCTGACGGGTCAGCTGCGCGGGGGTTGGGTGCAGATATCGATGGAGGCGCAGGGTCACGTCTGGAGCGGGATGGAGTGGTGTGCAACGGCAACACCATTGGAGGGGCGCTGCCGAAGCAGGAAGGAGGGGTGTGTGACGACAGCGTTGCTGGAGGGGGCGCCACCGGAGCAGCATACGGCGGTGGGCTCGTTGGCGTTGGTCCGCACGGACGGGGTGACAATATTTTTTTAATTTTTTTTGTTTTTATTTCAATGTACAGAACTGATATAAATTTTTTTTTATTTCTTTTTCTTTAGCAACAACTGTAAAAAGAGACTAAACTTTTTTTATTGTTTTGTTTTTAATTTTTTTGATGAACCTGCAAAACAAATATTAGAGAGAAACGAAAAACTAACTTTTTTTATTTTTTCTTGCTAAAACAAAATGTCAGATAAATAGGAAAAATTATTTTATTTATTTATTATTTATTTATAAAAAAAATAGGAGGCATTAACGAGAATGGATCTTAGTGAGGCGAAAGAGAGATATGTGACTCCGACCACCGTGTATGGCAGGAGATGGAAGATTGTGTGAGATAGAATTGTGAAAATGGAGAGATTAAGAGGATGAGATGGAAAATCGGTGTCGATCGTGAAAATGTTTGCTGGAGAAATTTTTGAGGTTTTTCATATCTAAATACTAATAAAAAGAGGGTAGTAATGCGACCTACGATCTATCTAAGAAAAAATACAGGAAATGAAATTGGATCTCACCTTGGGGTCGGAAATACCATTATGGCCTCGAAGAGGACCGACGCGCTATCATCGAACATCTTAGAGGCTAGGCACCCTTCTTCAACAAGACGACTCTCAGAGATCGGGCTCCTCTCCACCAAAGATTGATCAAGAGGAAACGAGGGAGGAGGAGCCCATTAAAAAGAAGACAAAATCAAAAATGGAAGATGTGTACAATATGGAAAGTAATTAGTGGTTATTTAAATAAATAAAATAATTAAATTAAATAATTAATTAATTAAAAACGAAATTTGGATTTAATAAAATAAATAAATTAAATAATTTCCAAAAATGAATTAACCACCTTAATGGTGGCCATTAAATGAATAAAATCAAATCTTATATACATGGTAGGTTATTAAATCAATTAATTCAAATAAATCCAATAAATTAAATAGTTGAATATAAATTTCGACACCAAATTAAATTTATTAATGTGAGATATATTATTTTTGGATGATTTTTATAAAAGGAAGTTAATTATATACAAGTATTATGTACATATAATACAATATACATATGTACAAATAAGGAAATAATATTTATATAAGATTTTTTTAATTTTTATTTTTTTATTTTTAATAGAAATAATATTTAATAAAAATAATATTTACAATTATGTACATTAAAAAAATTAATAAAAATGTACAACAAATATTGGTGAAACTGCACAAAACACCCCAGAAAACTGACTTTTCAACCGTAACTCTAAAAATTATGAAACCATAGTCATTTGAAAGATAGTTTAATTTAGAGTATAATGGAGGTGATTTTGATTTAATTTGAGCTTGTATGGAGATGGAATTGGTGTTTCAATTATCGCTTTGCGGTTTTTTCTCGGTTTTATTTTTTGCAATATGTACATTATTTTATTTTACACTTATTTTTATTATTTACAACATATTTTTATTTACAACTTTTGTTTAAAAAATAAATAATTTGAGTCAAATTACATACAAATAAAATATGGTAAGTTTTGTACAAATATACAAGGAATTTATGTACAAGATATTTTTGGTTTTTCTGACAGAAGACCCTATCTCCCCCTACTTTATTCATGGTCGATCAGGTCAAGTCTTGACCTTCTCTCGGGGTTCAGGTCAGTCTGTATTTATTGCATAAACACATCCTTTTCTTTTTCTTTTCTTCTTTATTCTTTTATTTATGTACAAAAAGTGTTAAAAATGCAATTTTAACAAATGCATGCAAAGTGATAATTTTATGCAATTAATGGGTATTTACAGGTGTTTGACTAAGGAAATGAGGCTAAAATAAAAGAATAAAGGAAATGAGTCATGGATTCATCATTCCCCTATACTTTACCTTTGCTAGTCCCTTAGCAAACAGTTATTTGGAAAATAAGTGAAAACAAAAATAAAGAAAAGAAAAATGAAAGAAGTTAGAACGACATTGACTTTTAAACTTATCTTCATAAAAATGTAATATGGAGCTCTGTCGAACCTTTGGATTATTGGTGTGTCAGAACCTTAATGGGAAATGGATTTAAAACATAACAGCCTCTAAGTTCCATAAGATTCCTATTCAGGTATCCTAAACAGTCAGATCAGAACAAGTCTACATACACAAATTCTTACGACTATGAATCTTTTCTTGCACGGTGTAAGTGAAATATAGATCCTCATCTCAAAAGTAGCAAAGAAACAACCTCTCTTAACATGGTAACTCTAATCCCCCAGTCTGGCATCTCTTTCCTCGAGGAGTGGGGATATTCCCTTCTAAGTTCAAGTACAACCGGCTCAAGAAGAGGGGATGGAGAAGAGAATGGATGGTAACCAGTGTACTTACCTATCCTTGGATGCATGACCAGTGTAGCCATGTCACCCGCTGCAAGCTCACAAACATTTGACTTTGAAGCTCTTATTCTTTTTTTTTACTTGTATATATACTCCGACAGGCATTTTATTTTTCTATCAGGCCTGTCCACTTTTGGAGATTTTGCATTTTTTTCTCTTTTTTTTGACAATATATACAAGGTGCAACATGTACATAAGGAGTTTTTCCTTTTGAGCTAGTAGACTATCCCTCTTTTGAAGCATTATTGCAACCTCACAACATCCTGTATTTAGACCTCAACATCACCAAACCAGGTTGAGACAAACTTCCCTCCCTAGAGGAGGACGAGAGGTTCCGCCTAGATGTACTACCCTCGTATGCTACCCCAAGCCAAAAGAATCTGCCCCTCACTACCTCCTCCATGAAGAGCTACTTGTAGAGTGCATTGTCCAAGGTAAGCCACGGTCTGAAAGAATCATGCGTATGTTGTTAAATATTCTACTTAGACTAATCAAGATGACATGTGAACATAGTCTTATGGACTCAAAGAATTAAGTCACTAGGACCTGAAAAGTCTTAACTCCAATTCTTATAAGGTTCCTCTATAATTAAGTGGATTAAGTTCCAACTAAGCTCCATTCTTCAAATTTATTCCAAACTTAGTTTAATTGTCAATATCATCCTGAAAAATGCTCATGCAAATGCAAGAAAATATGTACATGCAAGGAAAAGAAAACAAAATCTTTTTATGAAACAATTTTCAAAATTTTGAAATTTTTATGGATTTTTGAAAAGTGATGCACATGCAAAAAGTTTTTTTCTTTTTTCTTTTTTTTGCAAATAGTTAGTAGTATATACAAATATATACAGGATTTTTTAAGGTTAGGGATGAGATACATATTTACACAAGAGTGAGTTAATTATTTTACACAAATCAGATGCGAGAATTTACAACTTGAGTAATTGGTACATGTATATACAGTTTGATTTTCTTTTTTTTCTTCTTTTTTTGTGATGCATATATTCCTCAAATTTAAAAATAATTTTACAAATAGTTGTGAAAACTATATTCCAAAATAATTTTTCCAAACAATTTTACAAACATTTTTCAACTTTGAAAACAATTTTTGCAAACATTTTTCAAAAAGTATATATAGATTTTTAGAATAATTTGTCAACCATTTTTCAAAATAGTTGCAAATTGTTTTACAAAGTAATTTTATTTCACACTAAGAGAAAAATGTTTACAATCCACAATATTTTTACAAAGGTTGAAAATATTTTTCAAACATTTTTCAAATAGTTTTCTGAAAGATTTTTCAAATAGATTTTCAATTACTTTCAACATATTTTTCAAAATATTTTAACCTGATTTATCAATTAGTATATAAAAAAAGAATTTTAGAGGAATTTTCTGCATCTTTTAATAGATAGTTAGTTTTTTTAGTATTTACACAATATTTTAGCCATATTAAAGATATGAAAGTACGAGTTATGGCTAAAGTATATATACAATATATATGACACCCCCCCTATACTTAGCTCGAACTATGTCCTCATAGTGATCAAAGAGCTGCAAAGGAAGACATAACTCGTGCTAAGTATTGGGAAGTAAAAAGAATGCAATGCTACAATGATGAATAAAAGAATATAATCAATAGGAGTCGGTGATCCCCCTATACTTAGGATCTAGTAATCCTATGTATAGAAGACTGTACACAAGGGAAAAAACGAGGAGTAGAATATACAGAGTCTACCTCCCATATACTTAGGGTAAAATATTGATAAGTATAGGCAGCAAAATAGAGGTAAAAAGAATCAAAAGAATAATCACAAGTCTGACACCCCCCTATACTAGGGTATGGAATGATCATGAGATGGAGATGGGGTGTGAGACAGAAAGAATGTATGATATTGATAGATGGATCTATACAGATGTGAGTAATGTTGAGGTGCCTCTCAACAAGCGCTAGAGTTTACGCGCCTAGCTGGGTGCAAATGTTAGGATAACACTGTATCAAGGTTCAGGACGGCATCTGTAAGGCGAATACCGTACTGTTGTTGTCGTCTCGATGGGAGAACAACAACGGACTCAGGAAGGCCAAGAGAGACACCCGAATATGCACTCAAGTGGATGTCGGCTATCGGTACAATAAAAGATGATGTACGATCATACTCCAGTAGCACAAAAGAACCTATCGGCTCAAGATCTGAATGGAGTGTGGAGCCGAAGTAATCAAATGCGGGGAAGGAAGGATCTGTCAGGGAATCCTCCACGTCAATCACCGTCTCGAATAGATAAAGAAGATCAAGATCAGGAGACTCACTAAAAAGGTTGATACCCGATGCATATAGTGTAGGCAAATCAGTGAAATCATCGAATACGTCAAAAATCGGGCCATCCTCGCGAGGGTCATCGAGGAGAGAAACCTCAAACTCGACAATGTCAACAATATCAAAAGACTCAATCTCATGATCCGACAGATCAGATGCACTCCCAGAAAGTGAAACCGAGAACACATGGTCCATGGCATCCTCCTGTAGATAACCCTCGGGTAGTAATGCCAAATCATCAGGAAATTGGGGATCAATGCTGTCAAATATCATGTCCTCCAAAAATGCATCGACCTCATCAAATGGGAGGACACAAGACTCAAATACAAGACTATCATGGTCTGTCAAATCAAAAATCGGTCCCTCATTAAGCTCTCTCTACTGAGATGATTCCAAGTATATCTCCGAATCCGAGAAGATCTCCTGAAGAAAAGACACTAACTCAACTGGACATGGATACTGGAATGACTCAAAGGATGGCTGAGATGGGGGCTCCTCCTCTATTTCTTGGGATACTAGCAGATCTAGAATCCAAGAATCCTCTATGTGGAAGTGCAGGACTAGCTCAAAATCTGATTGTAAATCCAATGAAAACTCGACCAATATCCGACTTTGGGAACTCACAGTAGTAGTCAACACATCCATCATATGAAAAGTAGTAGCATCCATATCCTTTGATTGGTGTGTGCTGTCAAGATCAGAATGGTGTGTCACACACTCAACTGTTGTCATCTCTTCCTCGGGTGTTGCCCCAAATAAATCATCTTGTGAATATGGAATGTCGAAAAGTGTATCCAAGATGGTCTCAACTAAATCCAAGTCGGGAGAGTGGTCTGAACCATTATACGAGTTAATGACATATGCAATTTGTTTTGCGGTCCTCCCCCTCATGGCGATATGGATAAGGTCAGTCATCGAAAATCCATGATCTGGAAATCATCTCAAAAAATCACGTAACCTCAACCATGAATCTATCAATGGCTCATGGGGTCAACTGAAAAATCACGAATACAAGATCACATCATCTCTGCTCTACGCTGGGGGTAAAATCTTTGCAAAAATAATGATCGTAAATCTCCCCATGTAGCAATCTTCCTTCTCAATCGTCTGTGCCAACTCTTGACTCTACTCTGAAGTATAAAAGGGAAGGTAATCAGCATCATGTCCTCAGACGTGATATCAAAATATTATCGTGATCCACAAATATCCTCAAACTCATCGATATGTAAATAAGGTTCCGCGTGCATTTCCCCTGAAAATTTCGGCAGTAGATCAATGAACTCTAAATCCATAAAGAATGGTCTCAAAGTAGAAGCGGACTGCGCTTCCTGATCTTGGTTCTCATCCATCATCCTAGGATAGAAGTCATCTAAATCATGCAACTGCACCATATGACCGCCTATGGGATGCACTCTCATTTCAGCAAGGTGAACACCTATGTCTCGTATTTGGTCAATCTGATCTCTACGGGCGTCACTCATAGCATGTCTCGAATAGGAGGGTGGGTAGGGAGAAGAATGGAAATCGGAAGGAGTTCTGACCTCCCAAGAGAGTGGGCAGAAATGATGGGCATGAAGATAAGAAGCCGCAAAATCCGACTGGAATGGAATGCGACCCATCATGAAGAGAGGGAAATGAAGGGAGGGAGGGTAGGATAGTAAAAAGAGAGAGATAGAAGGTGAGAAGGAAGAGAGAGATAGAAGGGAGGGAGGGTGGGATAGAGACAGAAGGTGACTGCTAATGATTCAAAGAATAATCACAACTGACTCACACCAAAGACATACAAAACACAAAGCAAGCCCCCAGTTCACCAACTCAACATAAATCTGACCGTGGGATTCGGTCTTTATCTTTTCAATTTTGAAGAGTTAGGTGATAAACAAAAGTTGTACAAACACTTAGGAGGCTTAATGGGACTTGGGCACTACTCCTTAGTGCGTACGTGAGTAATTAAAAATGCAAACAATGAGGGAATTGCTCTCACAAAATAATGATATGAATCAATTACATTTGATTTTAATGGTCAGGTTCAATTAGTAGTACCAATCTTTTATTTTTAATTTTCTAATTTTTTGGATATTTTCAATGAAACGTCTAACGAGATTTCCGATTTCCTTTATTCCAATATTCACAAAACAGAGCGGAAAATGGAAAATACAATGTACGAGAAAATATGAATGCAAAAGCTAGAGATAGAGGTGAGTACCTGACTCCAGCACTCTACATGCAATATGATCCATGCAGAAAAATAAAATTATTCTAAATGAATGCAATGCGAGAACCGTCCTAAACGAAAACTTCTATTATCGTGAAGCGCGGATTAATTTGACTAAGTCTGAACGAGTTCTATAGGAATAGATATTCTATTAAGGGCTTTGGACCTAATGCTATCTGGCTCAATCAAATAGAAACCTAAATCTAGGGGCTCAAGCACAAAAAATGCATAAAACAAATAATAAAAAAAATCGAGAAAACAAAACACGGAAAAGAGCAGTGAGGTCCCCCATGTGCACCGGCACTTGACAAAATAAACCCCGAGAAATGTCCAACTCCACAAGTGTTCACAGTACTAAATTCTTACAATAATTCACAGAAATTCTCTAAGTAAAATAACAGTCTTCTGCGCCTCTGCTCCTCTTCCTGTGCGGGTCCCTTCAAAAGAGTCTGAGTTGTATCCACGACGGTTCCTCGTAGAAAAAGTGAAACAAGAGATGGTCAGATGACAATTATAATAAGTAGAGATAAAAGAAGAAAAAAATGAAACTGAAAAATGACTACAAAGCCGTGCTCCCCGGCAACGGCGTTATATTGATGAGATGAATATCAATAGGTTTTATAGAGGGAAATATATGCAAAATGTCGTTGTTCTCAACCACTCGAATCGGTCAACGAGAAAAATAAATAAACCACTTAAGAAAAGATCAATCAAAAAAACAATGTAAGCGGTATTCGCTATTCTTTTTACCTGGTATAGCGACCAGGGTCGAATACAAGAGCACGATTTAAAAACTCTATAGTCAAATTTCCAAAATGATTTTTAGTGATTTTTCAAGTTTGAATTTTTTTTATTTTTTTAAATGAAGAACAATATGCACAAGTGATAAAAACACACATACACCACACTATTTTTGTATTATTCAAAAGAGTAAAAAATGCTCAGAAAATTAAAAAGAAAATGTTTTTGTATTTTGTATATTTTTAAATATATTTTTGATATTTTTTTGCAATTTTCTGATGTTTTTGTGATTTTAAAAAAATCAAACAGTGCAAAACAAAGCAAACAGTGCAGAGCCGAGAGTATTTTGAAACTTAAAAATACTTTAAGTGCCCAATACTCCTCGAAATTATTTTTAAGATGAACTACAAAGAAATATATTTACAATCAAAAACTTAAATAACAATTTTTAGTTTTTTCTATAATTTTCTACAATTTTTATAATAATTTTCGTTTTTCACTATTTTGTTGGTTTTTATAAATGGAAAATTCATAAAAATTGGTCAAAAATAAAAGCACACCAAAATACACCCACAATAATTTTTTGGAATTTTTATGCAAATTTTCGAATTTTTATGAATTTTCAAATTTCAGACAGACAAAATAACACTGTTTTTTATTTTTTAAATATATCAAATAAACTCAAAATGCTATGAAAACATAAAAAACATATGAATTTTCTCAAAATTTTTGCAACCATAAAAACATTTATTTCATCAGAGAGATCAAGCAAATTATTGCCTGAAACAGTGGGACTAGACTGCAATTATTTTAGAGTTTTTGTATGCAAATATAACAAGAAATAAACAGAGGTAGCAAAAGATAAATTACCCACTACACATGTGCAGGCACATGACTTCTGGAGCACGGGGGCGTTTTTGTGAATTTGGAAAACTCACAGGGACCTTGTTCGAATTTGTCTAATATTTTATTTCAAAAGCTCCCTAGGGCTTCCTGGAGGTCTTGTTTCTTTTCTCTTTCAACCAGGAGAGGCACAGCCACCGCCCCCTTCAACAAGGCAGAGGAGCTCGACAAGGCGCGCGGGGTGCAGCGGGGGCAGTCGTCGGTGGTCGGCGCACCACGCACGGAGGAGGTGTCAGCGATGGAGGGAGACCTGGAGGCAAGGGGCTAAGCATTGCGCGGGGCCGGTGGAGGAGGTGGGGCAGAGGTACTTCAGCGGTGCTGAGGTCTTCGGCTAGAAGTAGGACGCGCCTGGATGACGGCACTCGGGTTGGTAGAGGAGGTGCTGGACGCAGGGGCTGGCCCGTGTGCGGAGGATGCAGAGAATGACTGTCGTGCGGGGTCGCCGCACACTGGAGGAGGCGTTGGCGACGCGCTGTCGCGGCAGAGGCAGGGTGCAGCGGCGGCTGCCGCGGGCTGAACGTCTGGGCGGAGGGGCGGCCGCTCGATGCCTCGCGCGATTGTGCGCGCATGGAAGGGGGCTCGAGCAGGCAGCGACGAAGGGTGCGGGGGTCACGGTTGAGCACGGTGACGCCAACCCCTTGCCGCAGGTGGTGCTCCTGTGCGGCGGGAGTCGGCGTGGATGGCTGACGGGTCGACTGCACGGGGGCTGAGCGCAGATCTCGGTGGAGGCGTAGAGGCACGTCTGGAGCGGGATGGAGTGGTGTGTGACGACGGCGCCGCTGGAGGGGGCGCCACCGGAGTAGGATGGAGTGGTGCACGATGACAGCGCCGCTGTAGGGGGTGCCGCCGGAGCAGCACACGGTAGTGAGCTCGCTGGCACTGGTCCACGCGGACGTGGCGAGATTTTTTTTTAGTTTTTTTGTTTTTATTTCGATGTACAGAACTGATATAAAATTTTTTTATTTCTTTTTTCGTTAGCAGCAGTTGTAAACAGAGACTAAACTTTTTTATTGTGTTATTTATTTATTTTTTTGGTGAACCTGCAAAACAAAGATTAGAGAGAAACGAAAAACTAACTTTTTTTAAATTTTCCCTACAAAAACAAATGTCAGATAAACAAGAAAAAATATTTTATTTATTTTTTATTTATTTATAAACAAAATTAGGAGGCGTGAACGGGAATGGATCTTAATGAGGCGAACGAGAGATCCGTGAATCCGACCACCGTGCATGGCCGGAGATGGAAGATTGTGTGAGATAGAATTGTGAAAATGGAGAGACTAAGAGGATGAGATGGAAAATTGGTGTCGGTCGTGAAAATGTTTGGTGGAGAAAATTTTGAGGTTTTTCATATATAAATACTAATAAAATGAGGGTAGAAATGCGACCTATGATCTATCTAAGGAAAAAAACATGAAATGAAATTGGATCGCACCTTGGGGTCAATAATACCATGATGGCCTCGACGAGGACCGACGCGATGTCACCGGATGGCTCGGAGGATAGGCACCCTTCTTCATCAAGACGGCTCTCGGAGATCGGGTTCCTCTCCACCAATGATTGATCAAGAGGAAATGAGGGAGGAGGAACCCATTAAAAAGAAGACAAAAATAAAAAATGGAAGATATGTACAAATAAGAAAAGTAATTAGTGGTGATTAAAAAATAAAATAATTAAATTAATGAATTAAATAAATAAAAACGAACTTCGGATTTAATTAAAATAAATAAATTAAATAATTTTCAAAAATGAATCAACCACATTAATGGCAGCCATTAAAGGAATAAAATCAAATCTTATATACATAGTAGGTTATTAAATAAATTAATTCAAATAAATCCGATAAATAAAATAATTAAATATAAATTTTGAAATTAAATTTAATTAATTATTAAAGTGAGTTATTTTATTTTTGGATTATTTTTATACAAGGAAGTTAATTATATACAAGTATTATGTACATATAATACAATATACATATGTACAAATAAGGAAATAATTTTTATATAAGATTTTTTTATTTTTTTATTTTTATTAGAAATAATATTTAATAAAAATAATATTTACAATTATGTACACTAAAAATAAATATTAATAAATATGTACAACAAATATTGGTGAAACTGCACAAAACACCCCAGAAAATCGACTTTACAACTGTAACTCCAAAAATTATGAAACAACAATCATTTGAAAGATAATTTAATTTAGAGTATAATGGAGGTGATTTTGATTCAACTTGAGCTCCTATAGAGCCAGAATTGGCGTTTCAATTATCGCTTTGCGGCTTTTTGTGGGTTTGATTATTTGCATATGTACATTATTATATTTTACACTTATTTTTATCATTTACAACATATTTTTATTTACAACTTTTATTTACAAAATAATTAATTGGAGGTCAAATTATGTACAAATAAAATAGAGAAGTTTTGTACAAATATACAAGGAATTTATGTACAAAATATTTTTGGATTTCTGACAGAAGACCCTATCTCCCCCTACATTATTCCTGGTCGATCATGTCAAGTCTTGACCTTCTCTCAGGGTCCGGGTTAGTCTATATTTATTGCATAAACACGTCATTTTCTTTTTCTTTTCTTATTTATTCTTTTTTTATGTACAAAAAGTATTAAAAATGAAATTTCAACAAATGCATGAAAAATGATAATTTTATGCAATAAATGGGTATTTACAGGTGTTTGACTAAGGAAATGAGGCTAAAATAACAGAATAAAGACAATGAATTTTGGATTCATCATCCACCAACTCGATCCCAAGGTTTCGTCCTCTTTTTCGATTCAACGCCTCCCCGATCTCTTCCTAGACGTCAGGAGATCCAAGCCCCCCCCAGGTGCACTTAATTGATGACCTCCACACCTGTAACTCTCTCTAAGAACATGAATTAGCAGCCACGAAAAGCCACGCTTCCATGTCAGACCTCCAGATCACCTTGGATGACGAACTCGAAGCATCTGGGATGTTGAAAAAGCCCCAATCGTTGACCGCACAATCGTGACTCCATCTGCAACAGATGACTCATATGTCCCCCTAGAATCAGACCCGAGCCTTTATCTTCGAGGGCACCGAAGTGCCTCAAAGTCGGCATGCTGAGCTATAGGCCTTCCAGAGCTAGCCATATCCCTAACCTAGTCTCTCCCATGCGGACCTCACATGCGAGGGTGGGATAACTGTATCCATGCCCTCAGACTTCTTGGAAGTTTCCAAGAGCCCCCCTCTGAAAACTGCACGTGAACCTCACATGCATAAATTCAGTAAATTGCAAGGACACATTGTCTGCTTATGGATACTACAAAATCATGTGATCCTCGATTCTTGTAGAATTAAGGGTGAAAACATGGGGGAAATGTGGAGTAGGCAATGGGGATGAAATATGGAGTGAATACGTGTTGTACTACGGTTGGTGAACATGTGAATTCAAGCTGGAGCTTAAGGCTCAAACTAAAACATGATCTAAAATTAAACATACCTAGTGATTAAATGTGGGAATTAAAGACTAATCTAATATGCAAGATTAAAATGTGATAAGGAAACTTAAAGCCAGCAGCTCATACAGGTGATAATACCTGGAGAAAAAGACTACGTCAGTGTCGGAGCTTCGATGGTGGTGGACCTCTTCCTCTGCCTCCTTGTCCTTGCCGACAAGCTTGTGAAGCTCTATAGTCATCGGAGCTTCTACTCAAGGTGTTCTTTTAGGGTTACGAAGGTGGAAGAAGCATCAAAATGGGGAAGGAAGTCTGTGAGGCTTATTTATAGACATGACGAGGGGCAAAAGGTGTGGAGAGGTTGCATGAGATCTGGAGGTGGTTGGTGAGAGCTATGGAGTGGGTGAATGTTAGGGTTTATAGGTCTATCGATTGAGACGAGCTCAAGGAGAAATTGTGCATGGTGGTAGACTGGAAAATGGGGTGAAGTCAGAGGTCTCGTGACCCCTAACAAAGGAGGTGGGGAGGGCAGGATAGGTGACCAGGTGATGAATCCATGATTCATTATCTTTTATGTCATATTTTATCTTAAAATCCTTACAATACATGTATATATTCATTAATTTCCAATTATTATAAAAATATCATTGATAAATAAAAATGCATTTTTATGCATCAAAAACGCGTAAATAAATAAAGAATAAACGGAAAGAAAATAAAAAGAGAGGCGGACTGTAAATATGTATATATATACAGTATGACTAAAATAAAATATAAATATAGCCAAAGTATATATTTATATAACCTAACCCCTAAGACCAAGTCAACATGGATTGGTCGACAAATAAATAAGTAGGGGGAGATAAGGAAGAAAAAAAAGAAATGATTTTACACTGCACATATTATTCATTAATTATCCATTATTTATCAAATTTTCAATTATTTTTCAAAAATTCATTTGTAGATATTTTTCACCAAACTCTTCTCCTATTTATTTCTAAAAATGTATATAAAATTCCTAAAAGAATCCAGCTTGTATATTTGTCAAGAAATCTAGCTTTTAAATTATCAATTTCTCAACTTCTGAACATCATAACTTCTTCATACAAACTCCAATTTCACTCTAGTCACCTTTAAAATTCATAAAATAATATTCTCAAATAATAAAAATGAATTCATTAAAATCGGAGTCTTTTTGCAAAAAGTAAGTTTTGTGACCTAATGATAACTCGGTTTCTGGGTTATTTATTGTATTCAGAACATACTATTTATAATTTTAATGATTTTATAAATTTTAATTATTTTCTTAATCTTGTAGATTTCATATATTATGTCAAAAAATTTACTCATTCTATAATATTTTAAATAAACCAAAAACTTTAATTTATTGGTGAATTTGAACTATAGCATATGTATCTATATTATATATCTAAATTAATTTATTAAAATTCAAAAAAAAATCATATGTCTCTTATTTTTTTTCTATTAATTTGAAAATCAAAATCTTATTTAATAAGTCCACTATATAATTATTTAATAATAAGATTCAATGGGCTTGTCCCCGCCCCATTTTCGATGTTTTATTTTCAAAAATATCACCATGTATATTCATCTATATATCCCTCCTATATGTTATTCAAATATCATCCTAAAAAGAGACTCCTATGCCATCCATATAGAACAGGTCGATTACAACAATGTTTAGATCGTTAAAATTAATTGTTCTAGACGGAGGGCATAGGAGTCTCTTTTTGTAACGAAATTCGAATGCCATATTGGAGGGAATGAATATACATGGTGACATTTTACAACAAAAATATAGAAAAATAGGGGCAAGGGTAGCCATGTTTGTTGCCCTTAGGGGGCAACCCCATTTTTTCCTTAATAATATTGTATTTACATTTCATTAAATATTTATTATTTATACATTTAAATAATATAATAAAATAGTTAATTTAAATATTTACATTTTTTATTTTTATACCTAATTTAAATAATGATACTTACTATTTATTAATTAATTAATATGTATTTACTCATTCCAGTCTACTAGGTGCTGACACGTGTCCATATCTGGTGCTTCTTCTCCAAGAAGATGTTGGGCAATCTTCTGTTCTAATGACCCATCGTCGTCGATTTTTATACGCTTCATTTTCAATCCTATATATGATCCACACCATCCAGATTCTAGTCTTAACAAGCCTGCTACACGCCAACCATCTGATCATCACATACCCCTGGTCCATGTTGTTCAAAATAACTCTCCTAACTCCAGAACCACCTGGTCGTCGACCCAACTTCCTTCACCGTATGCCACCACCTCTGGCCTTGACAGGGCCTCGTAGCCACCTCGCATGTAAGGCTGATCGACGAAAGAGACGTTCTAAAGTGACCAACCACCTTACATCACCACCAAGTGCGTCGTCGAGCTCCGGAAGTATTGCATGTTGAGCAGTGACCTTAGATCTTACACCTCTACCCACAGGTACAATCTCCTTAATCCATTCAATTTCTTGTTTTTCACACCCAAATTAGACATGCTAATCACGTTCTTAGCATGTTGTAATTACTATATTTGATTCTCATTCCAATTCCATGTTCAAATCAACTATATCTCACCCAATTTGCATCTGAAACATTCACTCCCTAGAACCTTATTATTTGACTTGCAATTTATTCACATCATTGGATGATTCCCCTTCGAATCGAGCAATCACCTTTACTTGCAGGTCTTCATGATCTCTAGAGCTTCATCATCAATCAGTAGGAGCCATCTTCATTTCCAATCACTCGAATGGAGTTGCAGCAGCGAATCTTGGAATCCAAACCCTAGTTGAATGTCATCGCCCTTCTTCGACTAGCCACCACTGCAGGGGAGCTCGATGGGGAAGGTGTCCCCTTCTAGCACTGCAAGAGTGATGCCATTGCCGCCATTATCATCAGCCTTCGCTGGAGAAGTAGAACGACAAGGAGGAGCTCTCCAGGTCCGCCACCCAAGCTAAGTTGAGGAAGAACAGTGGGAAGAACACCCGTTGCAGAGTTTCTTGACACATGTCCTACGTAGACGGTTAAGATCGTGACTCCATCTTCTAATGCTATTCATATGAAGAGAAGTGGTGTAAATATTGTTAATAAGTCCACACAGTTATCAGCATTAAAGCCTGCCTCTAGCGTTTACAATATTTACATTTAGGTCACCATGCGGGGACCTATGTGTAAGAATCCAGACTTTTTCTTATAATTAGGTCCTTTACTAGGGACCTAATTGAAAGAAATTCCATTTTTTACTTGTATTTTTTGTTTACATATTTATACTTTAATATTGGAGACTTTGGACATTATTGTATCATTATTGCATTTTTACATTTTATTTTTGCATCGAGTTTCGAGGATTTCTTCATCCTTTTGCTTGAATTTTTTTACTTGATTTTCGATACGTTTTGATTTCTTTTAGTGTTCTTTTTTGAGCTCGTTGCTCGAATATATTATCTATTATATAGTACCATCTATATTTCCATATTAATTCACATACTATATTGTAGATAGATTGATTGAAAAATATCCCTTTTGAAAATTCAATAAAAATTAAAAAAAAATAAAAATCAAGTAAAAAGAATAAAAATTAAAAAAATCAAAATTATTTTTATTGTTGAAGAAGAAAAGAAAACAACAACAATAACAAAGCCTTTTCCCACAATTAAGTAGGGTCGGGTACATGGATTCTTCGCCTCCATTCAGATCTATCTTGGGTCAATCCCGGGCTTATATCCAAAAAACTAAGATCTCATCGTATAGTCTCTTTCCAACACTTCTTAGGTCCTCCTCGCCCTCTCTTAGCCGGCTCAACATCCCGACAATCACATATCCGGACTGGTGCATCTGTTGATCTTCTTTGCAAATGACCAAACCATCTTAAGCCGTTTTCTCGCATCTTATCCTCAATCGGAGCTACACCAACTTTCTTTCTGATTGCATCATTCCGAATCCGCTCTTTACGTATGTGTCCACACATCCACCTTAGCATATTCATTTCTGCTATAGCCATTCTCTGCACATGTCTATAGTTCACAGGCCAACATTCAGATCCATAGAGCATAGCAGGTCTCACGGGTGCTTTGTAAAACTTTCCTTTAATTTTTAAAGGAATTTTCTTATCCTAGAGAACAGCAGAGGCTCCTCTCCACTTTAGACAGCCTGCATTTATTCTATTAGTAACATCTCCATCAATTTCCCCATCCTATTGCAAAATAGATCCCATATATCTAAAAGAATCTCTCTTCCGAATGTTTTTGTCACCAATCTTCACCTCAATTCCTTCACCATTGCTTCCATCAAAGGTGCACTCCATATATTCCATCTTAGCCCTACTTATACGAAATCCTTTAATCTCCAATGCATGTCTCCAGACCTCAAGCTTCTCATTTACTGCATCTCTAGTGTCGTCAATCAACACAATGTCATCAGCAATAACATACACCAAGGTAACTCATCCCGAATGTGACTTGTCAAGTCGTCCATAATCAAGTAAAAAGAAATGGACTCAAAGATGAATCTTGATGTAAACCAATGTTGATTTCAAAATAGTTAGTCTTCCTAGACGGGGTCCTTACACAATATAAAGCCCTATCATACATGTCCTTTATGAGGTTAATGTATAGGACAGGTACTTTTTCTCTTCTCCAAAACTCTCCACAATATCTCTCATGGGACAGAATCACAAGCCTTCTCCAAATCAATAAAGATCATATGGAGGTTCTTCCTTTTAGCTCTATAAATCTCCATTGTTCTCCTCAGCAAATGGATGGCTTCAATAGCTGAGCGACCTGGCATAAATCCGAATTGATTTTCTTTTACGTTGGAAACTTTCCTCAACCTTCTTTCGATCACACATTCCCAAATTTTCATAGTATGACTCATCATCTTGATACCTCTGTAATTTTAACAATTTTGAATGTCTCCTTTATTCTTATAAAGAGGCACCGCGATACTCCTCCTCCAATCGTCAGGCATTTTCCTGCTTCTCCAAATAACATTAAATAGATTCGTAAGCCAAGTCAAATTGTGCTCACCTAAAACTCTCCATACTTCTACAGGGATGTCATCGGGTCCTACACCTTTCTCGGATCTCATAACCTTCAAAGCCTCCTGTACTTCCTTTCTTTGTATTCGTCTATAGCTTGCACGATTCAAGTAACTTTCACTACTAGATAGATCACCCAAAGTGATCTCTCTATTTCCTTCTCCAATGAAAAGTTTATGGAAGTACTGCTCCCATCTGGTCTCTATGTCCTTCTGAGTAACAAGCACATGACCTTCCTCGTCTTTAATGCATCTCACTTGAGAAAGGTCTTTGGTATTTCTTTCTTTTGCTTTTGCCAACCTGAATATATCCTTCTGACCCTCCTTAGAGTCAAGATTTTTATAAAAAAAAACATTATAAGCCTTTGACTTAGCTTTGCTTATAGCCTTCTTTGCTTCTTTCTTCGATATTTTGTAGTTTGTGATAGTTTCCGTTGTTTTATCCTTAGACATAACTTTCAAGCAAGATCTTTTAGTTTTTATTTTCTCTTGCACTCCTACACTCCACCACCAAGCCTCCTTTTGACCTGGAGCTTCTCCCTTCAACTCACCTAGTATCTCTTTGGCTACCTTTTGGATACAAGATGCTACTGCCTCCCACATCTCGTCTGCACTTCCGCAAAAATCCCAAGATAAGTCTTCTAAAACCTTCTCCTTGAAGTCTGATTGCTTTAGTGGAAGATTCCACCATCTAGTTCTAGTGATCTTAGGAACCCTCCTTTTCTTTACCAGGCCTTTTATTTGAACATCCAAGACTAACAAGCAATGTTGAGTTGTCAAACTCTCTCCTGGGATTACTTTGTAGTCTTTACAAGACAACCGATCTCTTCACCCAAATACAAAGTAATCTATATGTATTCTAGTTGGCCCACTCTTATAAGTAATTAAATGCTCCTCCCTCTTCTTGAAGAGAGTGTTTGCTATGAAAAGATCATATGCCATTACAAAATCCAGAATGACTTTTCCCTCTTAATTTCTATCCTCAAAACCATGTCCTCCATGAACACTAGCATACCCTGAAGCATCTTTTCCCACATGCCCATTAAGATCTCCACCTATGCAAATCATCTCTCTTCGTGGGATTCCTTGTAAAATCTTATCCAGATCCTCCCAAAAAGCTTGTTTAGTTCATTCATCTAAACCAATTTTTTGTGCACAAACTGAGATGATATTCAGAATTTCTTCTTCAAGTACCAATTTTAGCATAATAATCGGATCCCTGAATCTTTGCACTTCAACCACACAATCCTTCAAATCCTTATGAATAACAACTCCAACACCATTTCTACCCTTATCTTTACCTGAATACCAAAGTTTAAAGCTTGTCCTCTCGATCTCCCTTGCTTTCTCTCCAACCCATTTAGTCTCTTGCAGACATAGTATATGAATCTTCCTTCTTTCCATCGTATCCACTAACTCCATCAATTTTCTAGTTAAAGTGCCAACATTCCAACTACCAATCCACAAATTCCTTTGCAATCTCTTTTGGACTAACTTCTTTACTTGCATGCGTCCATTATGCGAGAACCCTTATAAATTTTGGACTGCATCCGGGCGGTGATGCAGCGGAACTAGCTTAATTACCCGCATGTGTTCCTCATGCGAGAACCCTTGCAAATTTTAAACTACATCCAGGTTGCGATGTAGTGGCCCTTGTAAATTTTTCATTGCATTCGGGTGATGCAACGCGTCGCAAGTAGGGAACGCCCCAATGAAATCTATATGTTTGCTTAATTCCATATTGAAAAGAAAAGAAAGAGAAAAAATATGACAAAAGTATTATATTCTTCACATGAAGATTTTGAGTGTGTCTTTCTGCCTCCTTGTGTTCGACTCAGGCACACTTACCTAGATAAATAATTAGTGAAACACCGATGCTCTTAATTGGTTCTATTTTTGTTTGATCAACTAAAATCTTGTCTCGAGCAATTTTCTACAACCGATAATTATTAATCGCATGCAAAATTTCAGTTATCAAAATGGCATCGTTGTTGGGAGGCGTAGATGCGCTTGAGTTTTTTTAGTCGTATTTTTTTGTGATATTTTTTCCTTGTTTTCTTCTTCTTCGTGTTTTCTCAATTTTCTTGAGTTTTCTTTCTCTAGATTTTCTTGACTTTTCTTTTTTTAAGTTTTTTTATTTTCTTATGTCTTTTTGTCTGCTTTTTCTTTCCTTGATTTTTCTTCTCTATTTTCTTAGTTTTTCTTTTGTTGTTTTTCTCAATTTTTCTTGAATCTTTTTCTCTTTAATTTTCTTCGAGTTTTTGGTCGAGTTTTTCTGTCTACGCTAACCCATTTTGTAGGGCCTACATGATTAGCCGGCTTCTTAGGAAGCTGACTCAGTTAAGAGTGTAAGGACCGGCTCAGTCTCCTACGAGCCAGTTGCAGAGGAGCAGAGCGAATTATCCAGACAGAATTTTTGAACATTTATTAGTCATTCTATTTTTTGTTTTCTTTTGAGAGAGGGCACTTGCTCATTTTTCTATTTTTATGAGAGAGGAAGGGGCGCTTGCACTTTTTACTTTGTAGCAAGGGGTCCACTAAGGATATCCTGGCTATATACGAACTTTAGAATTTTTCAGGGTATGTTTCGCCAGGTGTCGGTGCACTTGGGGGGCATCACCCCAATTTTTGGTTTCTGCCATTTTCTTTATTTCACGTGATTTCGTGCAACTTAGAGGTGAATGCATGATTGACTAGACGGTTAAATTAAAACTCAAATCCCTAATCTACATTTAGGCGTAGGTCTGATTCTTTTGAAAAATAATTTCATTCTTGCACTTGAACTACTGATTAAGATTCGATTTTCTCGACTTTTCATGCATTAGATTAGAATTTAAATTTTTGTGTGGATAACTTGCATGTAGATTGTTGGCATCAGGTATGATTTCTATCTCTGCATGCACCATGGTTTTTCATCGCATTATGTGATTCCCCCTCCATGAGACACAATTTTCACCTAAAAAGGGAACTGACATCTCGTTAGATATTTTTAAAAATATAAAAAAAAAGTAAAAACCGTCAAAAATAAAAAAAAAGTCTTTTAAAAACTTGACAAAAATAAAAAACTGGAATAAACTTGTATTGGGAGAGCAAACCCCTCATTGTATTCAAGTACACTCCAAACAAAGTGGGTGAGGATGTAGCCATAAGGATTAGAGCCAAAAATCCTTGGACTTGTGCCTTAAGTACCTGTGCGTTACTTTTCGGTGCATGGTTGCAACTGTAAGCACTTGCCTCCGACCATAGAAATTCATTTCAGTGTGCTCCACCTCACAGTTCCCTTTGGGCCTGATATAACCCGACAGCTCGGGCAGATCCATTGTTTGGGAGATTGTGAGGACTTATGCTGGGCGATAGGGTGACACCACTTATGAGTCTGCTAATACAACTAATTGATCACCAAAAATAAAATTAAAACGATAAAAGACCGAACTCTTACGGTATTCACTTTGTGAAGTTGGTGAATCTAGGGTTTTCACTACATTTGTTTATGGGGTGTGTATTATTCCGCATCTTATACACCTTCACACTCATGTTCTTGATATGATATCGTATTCTCTCCTGTACACCTTTCGACATGGAGGATGATGACTTGACAGATTTTGCAGTCAGACTCAATGAGCTTTCGACCTTCCACCGTCTATCGTACATCTTCACATACTTGGGATGACCCTTTTCTCGAGTCATTCCCACTTAGTCATGAGGTGGTTCAGACCCAGACTTCCTCTCCTCCCAACCCTTTAGTCGAGACAAACCCATGCCTCTGATTTTCATCTATTTCTCATAGATGTTTTTCACTGAGTTCTTATGAGACTTTTTTCTTCCCATAGAATCTGACAGATATGGCTAGAGGGAAGGCACTACTTGAGGACATAGTTGTTGAGGAGAGACCACATGATGATGATAGATGTACAGATGAGAGACATGATCCACCTTCAGATATTACTGCGAGGATTCTAGACACACTTCAATAGATGAGTATACAGATCAGAGATCGGTGTAGAGTCCAGGATGAGCTTAGAGTTGAGATCACTATGCTGAGAGCAGGAACCGAGAACCCACCACCACCTGTTGTGGTTCTCGCAACTTTGAGAGATGAGTATGACCCGGGAGCTAGGAAGCTACACCGTTGGATTTAGTTACCACCAAATCAAGGGTCACACGAGCTGAGGCAGCCCTTTATATCACTGCTTTCCAAGTTCTAAGGGAACACTTCAGAGGAGGCATTTACCTTTCTACAATAGGTCGAGATGATATGTGGTATGTCTAGTTATCCAGGAGTACGCAAGAGGTTGTACGCCTCAAGGACTTCCCTTCACCTTAGCAGATAAGGTGCTTTACCGGTTGAGTAACTTGGTGAGGGAGATTTCTACATGGGACGATCTGAAGTCCGCATTCCTATGCAAATACTTTCCTTAGGACTGACGAACATGATGAGGAGTCAGATCTCCAATTTCATGCAGCTTCCACATGAGTCATTCCACGAGGCATGGGATAGATTCAAGGATTTTACTGAGAGATGCTCTCATCATGAGATACCGTTAAAGATGCATGTTCATAATTACTTTGGAGGACTCCAGCCAGATGTTCAGGGCCTAATGAGTGCTGCATATGGCAGCAACTATTTGAATAGAGATGTTTGGTCCATTTTTGAGGGGATGGCAGAGAATTCACACGTAGTTGACTCCACTCACGCATTCCAGAAGGGCCCATAGTCACCACACCAGAGAGAGCATCATAAAGTGGCACATGTTTTAGAGTCTGATTCACGATCCGACATGGGATTCATTACTGAGAAGCTTACACTGGTGGATGTGATTCAGAAGCAAGTTCAGGATTTAGAGCCGTTGCGAGAGTTGTAGAAACACTCGTCACTTCCTCAACAGTTGAGTGATTTGACGAAGAAGTTGACCAAACTACAGCTTCAGTACCAACAGTCCCATCCTTCTTCCACATCTCAGCCTATATGGAGATCTTTATCCGCTCCTCCCACCCGTCAGAGTCATTGCATTCAGAGCGAGCTGATACAACTTACTAAGCCTCTGTAGTTGGATTGGCATGAGGATCCGTCCAATGTCAATAGTCCGAGCCTCCTAGTCGGTCCACATGGACCAACAGAAAAAGACGGGGTTAATTCCCTTATTAATTCATTCTAAAATAGTAAATGATTTATGTCAAAATATGAAAATTATTTATTTTTTATGTAGTATTTTTAGGTAATTTTTATTTATTTTACAAGGCCTATTATTAGTTGTTAATATTTACATGTATATAAATAGGTAAGTATACATGTATTTAGTGTATTTTATTTTTATTTTTTAAATTATTTTTTATTATTATATTTACATATTTTACATATTTATAACTTATTTAATCACACATTTACATACTTTTATTGTATTATTATGATTTTATTTATTTACTTAGATAAATATGTACATGTATTATATATGTATATTTTATCTATATATTGTAACATTTTATTAATTTGTTTAATCCAATTTTAATGCATTTGTTTTATATTTATTATAAAATTATTATCAATAATATTTACAAATATATAAAATATAAAAAGTTAAAATACAAAAAATAAATATATTTAATATTATATACAAGTGTAAAGTATAATAGGGACCCAAAAGCTAACTTTTGCATCTCAACTCCAAATTAAATGAAACAACCTTCATTAATTAGATAATTTAATTTTATGAACAATAAAGGCGGGTTTAGTCAAATTTGAATTTGTACAGAGGAGATATAGGTCTAGAAAGTTTTCTTTACGCCTTTTTGTTCTGAGTGGCCCGGGTGCATTGTGTATTTATTTTAATGTGAAATAAATTTTGTATTTTTTTGTATTTTTATAAAACAACTTTCATGTTGAGGATTTATTAATTTGAGGTGTAAGAATAGAAAAATAAAATAGGTTCCAAAATGCATTTATTGATGAATACAAATTAGGGTTTTATGAAGTGTTTGTTGTATAGTTGGCCTGCACTATCTCTGCCTACTTTATTCCTTATCGACCAAGTCATTATGATGATCGGATCTCGGGATCTAGGGTCACTCGGTATCTTTGACACTTCATTCTTTTTCTTTTCGTTCCTTTTTAATTTAAGGATTAAATACCAATATTTATATAATATTCCTGCGGTTATTATTAAGTGCTATTTTGTAAAAACTAATGATATACATGCATTTACCTAGGGATTTAAGACTAAATGAAAGAATAAAGGTGATGAAATCGAGATTCATCACTTCACACAATCCAATACTGCCCCATTTAATGATGATCAATATTGGGGTCACTACACATACATCCTTACTCTTTCTATAGGCAAAGAACCCGATCCATGTGCATTTGTATGTAGAAATTGTCACTTCAGACATGCGTCTCCAGCATACAATCCATGGTGGCAGAACCCTTCGCCTTAACGGAGACCATGAATGTCATTCATATGATCATCCATATCCCATTCAAATTTTAATTAATTATTATGAATCATATTCACATAATAATTCTTCCAAAGGAATTACATCTATATTCATAATAGAGTGTTTAATTTAATTAGATCTAATTAAATTCATCATATTAAATCAATTCTTAATCCAATCAATCAACAAACAATTAGGGTTTGCTTGATATTACCATATAGTATTATGCTCACATAGGTGCGTATTATTCTTAAGTTTCAGTGATTAGAGTACAATTTAATTTACTCATATCACCATATCATCGAGATAGATCAAGCTAGGTTGGACAGACAATGCTACAGGAAATGCTTCCACTCCAAATGTTGCAGAGGGTACCAATTAAGTAACTTATTAGCATGTCCATAGCCTAGACATCATCATGTAATGATTCGAACAATAATCGTTAGATCAATGTACTTGTGATTTTATCAATATTCCTTTCATGACTTGCATTATACTATATAGTAATAACTCAGAAATCTTAGGAATATTAAAATAATGAGATCCTAAATTTCTAATCATATAAAGCAAACATGTTTTGCGTGTAAAAGTTGACCTACAATTATTGTAGGTCAAACAAGGGTTTATCATGAAACATTCATTCAATAATGATTGATGTTTAATCAAATATTTCCAAAATAAATATTAAGCATCAATTAATCATGGAAAAACCATAATTTTTTTGATTGAAATTGAATGATAAGCATATTAAGAAAGTAATCTTGATGATCCAATCATCATCTGACCCATCTCAGCTAAAATGGAATATCTAGGGCAAACAGAATCAGAATCGCATGAAATAAAATCATGCAGTTTGTTGTTTTAATTCTCAACTTAAATAAAGTATTTATTTCATGTTTCATGACTATAAAACAATAACCAAAAATTAATTTGTTACATATCCGTGAATACAAACAAAAACAATATCACTGCGGGAACGTTTCAAAATTTAATTTATGCACCTTTGGTGCCAACAACTGGCTACTATTTTGGGGACATATTTAGACTTTCTAAATATGTTTTATTATCCACAAAAATTGTCCAAACAATGTTTAAATAGGGGCTTTTCATTTTAGTGAAAATCAATTCAAAACATGCATCAAATGCAAAATAATGAGTCCCCGCCCAATGGATAGACAAACTTCTTTCACCTAGGGTTTTTGTATAACATCCAAGACCTTTAAGCAAGGTTCTTATACCACTTGAAGTATAGGGTTTGGCCTTAGCGCATCATAGAATCATGAAGATCCCATCGAATACGATCTAGGTCAACTAGTCATACTGTTAGCAACAGACAGTGGAATTTAAAAATTTTAAATATATGAAAACGCATGATTCGGGAACACTTCTGAAATCATTTCATCAAGAATACAAACACCTAATAAAGATAACCTCTTGAAGTGTGTTTGCGATCGTTGATCTCTAAAGTTAGAGACTCTCCTATCTCAAGTCAGATCCGATGTAGAAGCACTTATGGGAACATAGATGACACGTGAAGCTTCCACAATCTCAGTTGAAGATTCAAGATTGGAATATCCTCTCAGAAATACATATCCTTCTTTATGAACAAGGAGCACTGAAAAAGGCAAAAATCCACGAGTAGTTTATATAACAGCACAACGGTATTGCGACGACGGTGATGCTCTCAACAACCCTAAAGTGGACAGCTACTAGGAGAGGGAGGTTATAAACGTGCATGAGAGAGAGAGATTTATTGCTCTTACAAAATGTGTGTTAGGAAAAATAGTTGTACAATCGTTTACTATCACATCACTCTCGAGTATTCCTAATACCCGTACATCCTGCATACTGAAAGACCTAATCCGAAGTATTAGATCATATTTGAATTATCTTCATCGTAGTTTTATCATTAAGTTTCTCATTTAGTCATTGGGAGTTGTTATCGATCATATACATTCCAAAAGCATATATCATACCTATAGATTATGTCAAGCTTCCAAAGCGAGACGACCATGCACATAAATTGATCCCAATTTCTCATGAATGAGCTCATGTCTTTCTTTTAGTCATGAATATGTATGATCCATTTGAGATGTGGTATTACTTGTATGACATTGAATGCACACCATCTCGTCGATGTATAGACCTTGTCTAGGTCATCAACCTATCGGTCAGCCAAATGTACATACTCAGTCATATAGTAACACATCTATCTCTAATCAAAGGATGCGTGCCTATATCATGATAGTATCCGACATATGCCTTAGTTATCTCGATCTCCCTAAGTCGACTATTTGACCTAACTTATCTAACACCTCTGAATCTCTATTCCTACGTAGAGGGTCTACATCAAGAGGTCAGTTATAAATCATCCTTTAGAGAAGAATTACCATATTCTTCTTAGGTTGGAGATCCTTTCCTAATAATCATTTGACGGTACTCGATGAGCCCTCAATCTAACTCTTTTGATATTATCAAGCACCAACCTCTTATGATTAAACATTTGAATCAACATATGTATTGATCATTATGATGGCCATGTTACATAACCGTAAATGTACTAAGGGAGCTTATAGTTCCTTCATTCATCTAATATCAGATACAGAGTGAAATAACCCAATAAACTTTATAAATATATATATATATATATATATATTTAAAACAAAATTTCATTGTAGAAATAGTTCGCCCCGGGCTCACATGGCTAACATAAGGAACAAAAATGCAACCTAAAAAGCTAAATTAAACTATGCCTCGATAGGGGTTTTACTTGGAAGAAGAACATCGCTTCAGCAATCTCCGATGAACATGGATCAGATTTAAGCTCCTTCTCAACACCTATAATTGAGGGTTCTGGCTTGCTATCACCAAGGGGAACTCACTAAGAATGATTGTAGGGGATACAGTAGCTCGAGAGTGATCAAAAAATGAATTCAAGTGGAGGGACTTTAATTATAAACATGGTGAATGGTGATCTGGAGAAAAGTATTGCGTGAACGACGATGATGGTCGGTAAGGCCTATGGTGAGGTAGAGGGATATCAGAGGATCAGAAATGGTAAAGGGCTCTAATGAATCTGCGATTCGTCATCTTTATTCATTTATTTTAGCTTAAAATCTTTTATAAAACACGTGCATATAACACTAACTCCATATTCATACTAACTTGCATCTGTGTAAATAGTGTACCCTTTTTACTAATTTAAACCGAAAATAAATAAAGAAATAAAGAAATAAAAAATAAAGAAAAGAAAAAAAAGAAAGGAAATAAAAAAAAGAAGACTGTATACAGGCTGATCCGAACCCCGAGAGAAGGTCGAGACTTGACCTGATCGACCAGGAATAAAGTAGGGGGAGATAGTGTCCTTAACCAGAAAATCCAAAAAAATATGTTCTCACTTATTTTGTATATATCTATACTAACACTAATTTATTTGTACCTTAACTTACCTCAAATCAAATAACATTAAAAAACAAAGTTTTAAATAAAAATGTGTTCTAACTACTAAAATTTTGACTGCACAATTAAATCTTGTATAGAATAAAAGTAGCCACACATGTAAAAAGCCACTAAGCACTAATTGAAAGACCAATTCCGGCTCCATATGAGCTCAAATTGAATCAATCTCACTTCCATTAGATTCTAAATTAAATTATCTTCAAAATGGCTGTATTTTCTAATTTTTGGAGTTACGGTTGAAAAGTTGATTTTCTGGGGTGGTTTGTAAAATTTTCCCATGTATTTTGTGCATATTGTATTTGTATATATTGCAAATTTTTCTCACTAATTTTTTTAATAAAATAAAAAATTAAAAAATTAAAATTCTTTAAAAACAAAAAGGCTTATTTCGTCATTTACCCTTGTGTATAATGTCATATATGTATATAGTATATGTATATAGTTCCTATTTTTAATTAACCTTCATAAAAAAATAAAAAAATAACATTTTTTGATTTAAATGAATAAAGTGACGAAAATTCAAAAAAATTAGATAATTTTGTAAATATTTTTCATTTCTTTTATTTTTTTTCTTTTCTCTTCCACCAAAACAATTGAAAAAAATTCATTTAGAATTTCATCTCTTATCTCTTCCACCAAAAAAATCAAAAAAATTCAAAAATTCAAATATCATTCCATCTTTTCTATTTATATGGCTCCTTCTCCCTCATTTCAACTTGATCACTCTTTAGAGAGAGGAGCCCGATCTCCGAGAGAAAATTTTGTCGAGAATTGTGCCTAGCCTCCAAGCCGCCCGGTGACAGCGAGTCGGCCTTGTTGAGGTGATCACGGTCCATTTTCCGCTCCTAAGGTGAGATCCACATTTTTCTTCGCATTTTATCTTAGTTTAATCGTATTTTTATTTTGTGGCATTTATTTTATTTTCATCGTCATTATTTTTATTTCTCTAGATCTTAAAAAAATATTCATCACGATTTTTATCCGCTCCGACTCGAGTTTTTCATCTCATCTTCTCGATCTCTCCACCTTCTATTTCTATCATCCACGATCTCTCAACTCTAGACGCGTACGGTGGCCGGAGATCGTATTCGAATCCCTCATGTCCGTCGGATCCTCGTTCATTTTTCCGATTTGCAAATAAATAAAAAATGTTTCTTTTTATTCTCTAACGTTTTTTTTTCAGGATCATATACAAAAATTTAAAAAAATAAAAAAACGAATTTCTTTATCTTTTTTTTATTCCTTGTTTTTCGAATTTACATAAAAATATATAAAAAAGTTTTCTTCTTTGTTTCATTGTTTACAGTAAAAAATTACAAAAAAATAAAAAAAATAAAAAAAAATTCGCCACGGCAGCAGGGTCACCACCCCCCGCTGCCCACCAACTGGTCGGCCACCACCACTCCTCACGCCCACCGGCCGCACCCTCCATCGCCACAAGACCGCTGTGAGCGGAGTTCTCCACCACCAACCTCAGCCGCCAACAGCACCTCCACCACACGAGGGCAGCACAGACCGCCGACCTCCCTCGATCGACCCGCCTTCACGCCGCTTTGAGCTCCCTCCACCGCACGAGCGCAGCACCGCCCATAGCCAAGAGCACCGCGCGCGTGCTTCCAGACCCCCTCCGCCCAGGACGTGCGAAACCCACGCGAGGCGGTGCCGACCTCCACGTGCACCCGCCGCGCGTCCTTCAGCCCACATCCACATTCTAGCCGTGTAGCATGCTCGGTCACGCCACCCCTTACGCCGCCGCCAACGGCACGGACCTCCGCCCGCCCCTTTGTCACCCGCACGTGAAGAAGAAGAAAGAGGGCAGCGCCTCCCTTGTTGGTCCCCCCTTGAGATTGCAAAAATGAATGGAAGCCCTAGGGCTCCCATTCATTAGAAAAAGAGGGAAATTTACAGTTGCACTCCTAGAGTTTTTCAAATTGCAAAAGAGCCCCTGCAGTACAAATAGATCATGTGCGCAACACGCATAACATGGGTAAATTGCAATTTTTTTCTCTGTTTATTCTATTATTTATTTTCTGCAAAACATTGAACTAATTGCAAAGTAGTCCTTGAACTGCATAACAAACATTTATGTGCTCTTTTGAATGAAATAAATGTTATTCATGATCCAAAAATTTTGAAAAAATGTGCTATGCTCCTGATGTTCATATCCATCCAGCATAAATTTTTCATTGCATTTTGATTTCATTTGATATTATTAAAAAATAAAAAACATATCACTTTTCCTGGTTTGAAATTCGAAAATTCATAAAAATTCGAAAATAGCTCTAAAAATTCCAAAAAAATTAAGGTTGTTTGATTTCATAGTCTTTTAATTTCTGACCAATTTTCACGCATTAATTATTTAGAAAAACCAAAAAATTTGAAAACATAAAAAATCTTCTAAAATTCATAAAATATTCTACAAAAATTCAAAAATTGTGATTTCAGTTCCTGTTTGTAGATATTTCCTATAGTTTGTTATAAAAATAATTGTTAGGAGTTTTGGGCATTTAAATATTTTTAAGTTGTAAATTACTCCAGGCTGAGCACATTTTCTTATTTTCTCACTATTTGATTTCAGAAAAATACAAAAACATATGAAAATTCTACAAAAATTCTCAAAAATATTTCAAAACTCTTAAAACCCCAAAATATTTTCTTAGATTTTTTTCTGAGCATTTTTTATTAATTGTAAAATTACAAAAAGAGTTTGTGTGTGCATTTTTAACCTTGTTCATATTGTTCGTTATTTTTAAAAATTTAAAAAAATGCAAAATCAAAATCACTAAAAATTTAAAAATCAAAAAATAAAAAAATTAGAAAATAAAAAAATAAAAAAGATTAAGAAGATTAAAAAATCACAAAAACCAAGGATAGTTGTCCTTTGAGATTCATGTTTTCTCTTAATTAATTTTTGATTAATTGAATAACCCTCAGGAATTGTAGCCTCCCTGAGTTCGACCCTGTCCGCTATACAAGTTAATAAGTAGCAAAAATTTAAAAAAAATTGTTGTCACGGGATTTTGGGGATAACAACAACGACTGAACTGACATATTTTCATCAATTCTTTTTTCCCATCCTCCACAAATACGTGCTCAACAAAATGGCGCCGTTGCCGGGGAGGCACGGTGAGGGTAGTTAGGTTTCCCTTTTGACCTGCTATTCTTGGTTGTATATTTTTTTCCATTCACTTCATTGTTTATATCCATTGCATTCATTGCATTCTTTTTCCTTTTCTCATATTTGATAATTGTATTTCTTACACATTTTCTTTTCTTTTTCTTGCGAGGGCCCGTGGAGCGAAGGAGGCGATCCTAGGAGAGGCGAAGCACCCAAGTGACGTGGAGGCAACTTGATTCTTCACCAAGCCGTAGGATAGTGTGAGAAGAGGAGAAGAAGAAGTGAAGGAGACGAAAAAAATTTTTTAGAAATAAAATTTAAAGAGAGAGAGAGAGAGAGTTTTTATTTTCCATTTTGAACTTTGTAAAAGGACATTCATTTGTTGCGGGGTCTGTTTCGCCAAGTGCCGGTGCACTTGGGGGACCTTACCGATTTTGTTTTCATCGCCTTTATTTTTCTTTATTTCCTGCGGATTTTGTGAGCTACCTCTTGATTGCTATAATTAATGCTTGAGCCAGGTAATTAATTAGGTCCAAACACCCTGAACAAGATATTTCTTTGCTTATAGAGTAGAGCGTAATTTGGACTTAGTCAAATTAACTTGTTCTTGCCCGTTAATATAAGCTATCATCTAGGATGGTTCATTTGCATTGCATAGAAGATAGTTTATTTAAATTCTGCACAGATCACTTGCATGTAGAGTGCTGACGATAAGGTACGCATCTCTAACCCCTGCATGCATCATTGTTTTTAATCGCGCATTGACATTTCCGATATCCTTCCTTGTTTTCACTCACATAATTTTAAAGGGAAATTGGACACTCGGTAGGCGATTCGTTGAAAAAATTTTAACCAAGTGATAACTGCTAAAACCGGGACTGCTAAAGAAAACTCGACCCTAAAAAATACAAGGAAAAATCATTGTTTTGGGGAGAGTAACCCCCTCATTGTTTTGTTTGCTTGAGCGAGAGAGCGACCCACACACTAGGATAGAGCCACGTCCGAACTCTTTTCAGACTATTATCTTGTGTTAGTCGTTCTCCAGTGATCTATCTGGTAGCCGGTATAGCGGCCCGTGACGTCCTTAACAGATTGAATTGATCGGGTAGCCGGTAAACGGTCCGCAATTCATACTGGTTGGGAAAGATCTAACTTTGGGATAGGCCAGTCTCCCGAGAGCATTGGGTTCCTAACAACTCGCTTTTAACCGCTCTGATATATTGTATTCTCACCAAACTCTAAAATTGACAAAATAATTGACCGAACCTTCACGGTCTTCACTTTGAGTTGAGTTGGTGAACTGAGGGTTTGTATTGTGTTTGATTGCTTGTGTGCTTGCTAGATCCTTCTGTGCATTTGCGCCTTTTTCTCCGCATCTTTTGACTTGACCCTCGTGCTCTCCTGATCTCTTCTTTTGTATCTAAGATGGCCGACTGGAGTTATTTTAATCCAATCTTCGCGGATACCTCATACTCTCAAGACGATCCACCTTCCTTTCTCCAAGAGGACTTTCTTTCTGATTTTTGTGCATATCCGCCTAACCCATTATTTCAGGAAGCAGAGGACTTTGATTTTCACCCACCCTCATTCAACCCACCCGGTCATGAGATTTTGGAGTCACCTTTCATGATTTCCACATTTGAGACACTGAACCAGATAGTGGAGCATATGAATTCAAGGATTAACAATCTCTTTAACATAAATACGAGCTAGAATGCTGCTCCATTATTTGAGGATATGGATTTACTTGAGGATAATCATGAGAGCTTGCAATCACCCAAAATACAAAAAAAATGAGAAAATTTTGAAAATCCATAAAGATTCTGGGAGACACATTATTGATTCATTTTGTGAGGAGAGGACCCAAATGCCCGATCATTTTCCCACACAATCATCCACCACATGTCCCAACCTTGACCCCGAGGATTCCATTATACAGACTGCTCTTGGCAATCCTTGTGTAATTGTTGATTCTGACCTTCTCTCTTGTATGGATGAGGTCCAAAAATTCAAAAAAATGTTGACTGAACCCGAAGTGGAGGCCGCCTTTCATGAGATCATTAAAGCTCCACTTCAACAAGCCATGACAGATTTATCTACTCCTTAACACAAGAAGAGAAAGTGAAGGAGAAGGTCTGAGCGTCACATCTTGACCATGGCCACTGCCTATGCCATCTCTCACCGTCCGTATTTTATGAAAGGGAACACTGCCACTTCTCTTGTGAGTTGCTCCATATCTGACTATTCTTGTGATAACGCTATCCTTGAAGGCGGTTCATCAATCAATATAATACCCTTCTCTATGGTACAATCTCTTCATCTTGGGCCTCTCAAGAAAACCAGGATGATAGTTCAATTTCCTGATGGATTTATCAAGAGGCCGAAGGGTATTCTAGAAAACGCTGTCAGTTCTATTCAGGGCCTGAATTTTACTTCGGATTTTGTTGTAATGCCCATGGAGACCTCTGCCCCTGTGGAGCACCCTCCAATCATCCTGGGACGGCCTTTCCTCGCTTCTGCGGGAGTCGTTATTGATTATGGTTCAGGAGAGATTCGCTTCCGTTCTGATGTAGGGAGCGATGTGTTGATCACTACACCTACTACCGACTAGAGACCTGCATCCCATGAGAGCCTGTCCATGTTAGCCAACCCCAAGGAATTTGACATCGATGATAATATCAGAGATTCTTGTTATATGTTGGATGATAAGGAAACCCAAGAATTCCTATTGAATGAGGAAGACTTGGAAAAGCATAGACCTTGGAGTTCCCCCTTTTGGAATGTGGAGATGCATTGATGACATCCGTCGAATTTTCAAGATAGAAACCCTAGAACGGAAGGCGGACTCTAAGACTATACAGGACGGACATGATTTGACTATTTCCACTGATGAGTACGTTCCTATTCACGCTGATTCAGATGAGACCGATCAAGCCAAATTTGATTTGATTGCTTTTATAAAAGAATTTGGGCCTTTTGATAGAGATAATGATCCAGTAGAGGCTCGCCAGGCTGAAAATAATCCTACTTTTCTGATAATGATTTCGAGCCATTCTACTTTAATGTTTGCGAGACTTCCTAGGCAAGACATGATCATACTACTTCCAATAAACGGTTTAGGCCTGCACAATCTGAAACCGTTGAGGATACATTCTTGAAAAATTCTACTCAGTTTATATCTAATGATGATCCCGATATCGACCTACACCTTTTCAAATCCATACCTCAGCGATCTCGCAAGAAGGTTTGCTTTCGACCTTCTTGACCTTTATACATCCACTCCACTCGTATATCCTTTCGTTTTACTCTGTCTTCTCCCATTTTATCATTCACCTCTTTTCCGTGTGTGTATATATGCTATACTTAGGATGTACTCTATCCTAAGTATAGGGGGGGTGAATGATTTGTGTTGTTCTTTTTTTGTCCTGTTCATCACTCTTGTTGTTTCCTATACTTAGGATACTGTATCGTAAGTATAGGGGGTGATGTTGTTCATATCATGTCTTTTTATTTCTGAGTATGTACATTCTTGTCATCGATTTTTCCCTTTTGTACACTCTACTATACTTAGGATTACTTGATCTTAAGTATGGGGGGGGGATCACCATCTTCTCTTCTTTTTATCTTTTCTTTTCACTTTTCTATACTTAGCACGAGTTATGTCTTCCTTTTTTCGCTCTCTGATCACTATGAGGACATAGTTCGAGCTAAGAAACAGGGGGTGTCGTATATATTGTATATATACTTTAGACATAACTCATACTTTTAAATATGTTTATTTGGGGGGTTATGTGTATAGTTTGTAAAATCCATGTGCGTAAAAAAACAAAAACAAAAACAAAAAAAACACAAAAAAAACACAAAAAAATCAAATAAAAAACCAAAAACAAAACAAAAACAAAAACAAAATCCAAAAACAAATCAATAAAAAATAAAAAACAACAACATAAAAAAATAACAAAAAATACAAACAAAACAAAAAAATCAAAAAATAAAAAAAAACCAAACAAAAATAAACAAACAAAAAAAACACAAAAAAAGAAAAAAAAACTTGTACATACTGGTATATATTTTACTAACCCTTTTTCCTTAAAAAACTACAAAACCAAAAATCTATAAAAATTTGCAAAAAAAACCTTTCTTTCACATCTGCATTTTTCCTCCAAAAAAATCCATAAAAAGTTCAAAATTAGAAAATTGTTTAAAAAATGTGTTCTTTTCCCATGTACAACATTCCTTTTCCAAAAAAACTCTTTGCATTGTTCATATTTTACATTTGCATGTGCATTTTTTAGGATAGTATTGACATTTAAACTATGTCTGGAATAAAATTGAAGAATGGAGCTTAGTTGGACCTTAACCCACCTAATTCTCAGAGGAACTTCACCGAGAAATAGGATTTTAGAAGCTCCAGCTCTTTGACTTAACTCTTTGAGTTTCACATGACAATGTGCAGCGTTTGACTCTTAGTGTCTAACCTGGTCTCTTCATTCTGGGTATATCTCTAGAATAGGGAATCAATTTTTACTCTCGCACTATGCACTTAGCTCAACTCAGACGGGATGTTAGAAGACTGTGTGAGTTTCTTTTCTGGTAGCGTGGAAATCTAAAGACCGGAGTACAGGTTGAAATAAAGCTTCGGAAAAGGGATGGACGGCTGTGCACAATTTTTTCCAAGACCCCAAAAAATGTACAGAAATAAAAGATTCTTTATCCGTAGGGGCACAACAAGATCCAAGCAGAACCACCAAAAATTCAAATACAAAGAAGCCACTAACAAATAAATATCTAACAAAAAAGGTCCAAGCTTCAAGAAAACCTGCAGATCTTGGTGGAGACTCGGCTACACCGGACAACTTCACAAGGAGAGGTGACTACAATGGCCACCCTCCAGTTCTTTTCTCCTTCTTCTAACTTCTCCCCCAATTCGATTGTGAACACAGCGTGACAGACCTTAGAAGGAAATACCTGACTCCCCGAGGACGAGTTATTGGAGAGGAGATTTGCATGGTAGTCTGACATTCTAGATGGGAAGAGCTAAAACCTTTCACACACATGAGTCGATTGTTCAATGTTCATAGGGTGTGCTTTGGGAAGAGGATTGATCTAAGATGACTTCTGAGCTGAAACTGTGACAATGATGTGTGGAACTTGAAGCCTGTTGATTTTAAAATTCTAAGTCTCACAGAAGTTCCAACACACTAATAATCTAAAGCTCCGACAGAGCTCCAAACTACAATTTTATGAAGAAAAGTTTAATACTCAATGTTGTCCTACTTTCTTTATTTTCCCTTTCTTTTTCTTTTTCTTCACTTATTCTTTCAAATAAGTGTTTGCTAAGGGACTAGCAAAGGTAAAGCATAGGGGGATGATGAATCTGCGATTCGTCATCTTTATTCATTTATTTTAGCTTAAAATCCCTTATAAAACACATGTATATAACACTAACTCCATATTCTTACTAACTTGCATCTGTGTAAATAGTGTACACTTTTTACTAATTTTAACCGAAAATAATTAAAATAAGAAATAAAGGAAAAATAGAGAAAATAAAAGAAAAGAAAATAAAATAAAATAAAGGAAGACTGTATACAGGCTGACCCGAACCCTGAGAGAAGGTCAAGACTTGACCTGATCGACTAGGAATAAAATAGGGGGAGATAGGGTCCTTAACCAAAAATCCAAAAATATGTGTTCTCACTTATTTTGTATATATCTGTATAAAAATGACACTAATTTATTTGTACCTTAACTGGCTCAAATCAAATAACATTCAAAACCAAAGTTGTAAATAAAAATGTGTTTTAACTCTTAAAATTGATTGCACAATTAAATCTTGTATAGAATAAAAGTAGCCACACTTGGAAAAAGCCACTAAGCACTAATTGAAAGACCAACTCTGGCTCCATATGAGCTCAAATTGAATCAATCCCACTTCCATTGGATTCTAAATTAAATTATCTTCAAAATGGCTGTATTTTCATAATTTTTAGAGTTACGGTTGAAAAATCGGTTTTTTGGGGTGGTTTGTACAATTTTCCCATGTATTTTATGCATATTGTATTCGTATATATTGTAAATTTTTCTCAGTAATTTTTTCAATAAAATAAAAAATAAAAAAATTAAAACTCTTTAAAAACAAAAAGGCTAATTTCGTCATTTACCCTTGTGTATAATGTCATATATGAATATAGTATATGTATATAGTTGCTATTTTTAATTAACCTTAATAACAAAATAACATTTTTTGATTTAAATCAATAAAGTGACGAAAATTCAAAAAAAAAAGATAATTTTGTAAATATTTTTCATTTCTTTTATTTTGTCTCTTATCATCTCTTATCTCTTCCACCAAAAAATTGAAAAAAATTCATTTCAAATTTCATCTCTTATCTCTTCCACCAAAAAATAAAAAAAATTCAAAAATTCAAATATCATTCCATCTTTTCTATTTATATGGCTCCTTCTCCCTCATTTCAACTTGATCACTCTTTAGAGAGAGGAGCCCCATCTCCGATAGAAAATTTCGTCGAGAATTGTGCCTAGCCTCCGAGCCGCCCGGTGACAACGAGTCGGCCTTGTCAAGGCGATCATGGTCCATTTTCCGCTCCTAAGGTGAGATCCACATTTTTCTTCGCATTTTATCTTAGTTTAATCGTATTTTTATTTCGTCGCATTTATTTTATTTTCATCGTCATTTTTTTTATTTCTCTAGATCTTTAAAAAAATATTCATCATGATTTTTATCCGCTCCGACTCGAGTTTTTCATCTCATCTTCTCAATCTCTCCACCTTCTATTCTATCATCCACGATCTCTCAACTCCGGTCGCACACGGTGGCCGGAGATCGGATTCGAATCCCTCATGTCCGTCGGATCCTCGTTCATTTTTCCGATTTGTAAATAAATAAAAAACTTGTTTCTTTTTGTTCTCTAACGTTTGTTTTCAGGATTATATACAAAAATTTAAAAAAATATAAAAAACGAATTTCTTTATCTTTTTTTTATTCCTTGTTTTTCGAATTTACATAAAAAATATATAAAAAAGTTTTCTTCTTTGTTTCACTGTTTACAGTACAAAAAAATTACAAAAAAAATAAAAAAATAAAAAAAATTTCGCCACGGCAGCGGGGTCGCCACCCCCCGTTGCCCACCAACTGGCTGGCCACCGCCACTCCTCACACCCACCGGCCGCACCCGCCATCGCCTCAAGACCGTTGTGAGCGGAGTTCTCCACCGCCAACCTCAGCCTCCAGCAGCACCTCCGCCGCACGAGGGCGGCATAGACCGCCCACCTTCCTCGATCGGCCCGCCTCCACGCCACTCCGAGCTCCCTCCACCGCACGAGCGCAGCACCGCCCACAGCCAAGAGCGTCACACGCGTGCGTCTAGACCTCCTCCGCCCAGCCCACGCGAAACCCGCACGAGGCGGCGCCGACCTCCAGCCGTGTAGCGTGCTCGGTCGCGCCACCCCTTGCGCCGCCGCCAACGGCGCGCACCTCCGCCCACCCCTTTGTCACCCGTGCGTGAAGAAGAAGAAGAAAGAGGGCGGCGCCCCCCTTGTTGGTCCCCCCTTGAGATTGCAAAAACGAAGGGAAACCCTAGGGCTCCCATTAATTAAAAAAAAGAGGGAAATTTACAGTTGCGCTCCCCGGAGTTTATCAAATTGCAAAAATGCCCCTGCAGTACAAATAGATCACGTGCGCAACATGCATAACTTGGGTAAATTGCAATTTTTTCTCTGTTTATTCTTTTATTTATTTGTTGTAAAACATGGAACTAATTGCAAAGTAGTCCCTGAACTGCATAACAAACATTTATGTGCTCTTTTGAATGAAAGAAATGTTATTCATCATCCAAAAATTTTGAAAAAATTGTGCTATGCTCCTGATGTTCATATACATCTAGCATAAATTTTTCATTGCATTTTGATTTCATTTGATATTATCAAAAAATCAAAAACATATCACTTTTCCCTGTTTGAAATTCGAAAATTCATAAAAATTCTAAAATAGCTCTAAAAATTCCAAAAAAATAGGGTACTTTGATTTCATTGTCTTTTAGTTTCTAACCACTTTTCATGCATTAATTATTTATAAAAATCAAAAAAATTGAAAACATCAAAAATCTTCTAAAAATCATAAAAAACTCTACAAAAATCCAAAAATTGTGATTTCAGTTCCTGTTTGTAGATATTTTCCTATAGTTTGTCATAAAAACAATTGTCAGGAGCTTTGCGCACTTAAAGTATTTTTAAGTTGCAAATTACTCCGGGTTTTGCACATTTTCTTATTTTCTTACTGTTTGATTTTTAGAAAAATACAAAAACATATGAAAATTCCACAAAAATTCTAAAAAATATTTTAAAATTTTAAAAACCCAAAAATATTTTCTTTGATTTTTTTCTGAGCATTTTTGATTAATTGGAAAATTACAAAAAGAGTTGGTGTCGTATTTTTAACCTTGTTCATATTGTTCGTTATTTTTGAAAATTAAAAAAAAATTGCAAAATCAAAATCACTAAAAATTTAAAAATCAGAAAATAAAAAATTAGAAATAAAAAAAATAAAAAAAATAAAAAGATTAAAAAATCACAAAAACCAAGGATAGTTGTCCTTTGATATTCATGTTTTCTCTTAATTAATTTTTGATTTATTAAATAAACGTCGGGAATTGTAGCCTCCCTGAGTTCGACCCTGTCCGCTATACAGGTTAATAAGTAGCAAAAATTAAAAAAAATATTTTTTGTTGTCACGGGATTTTGGGGATAGTAAAAACGACCACGACACATTATTTCTATCAATAATTTCCCGTCCCCACGAATCTCGGCTCAACAGGCTCGAGGGAAAAGGATGCATGCAAATGGGGTGAAAAATTGGCACAATCAATAGTCACGATTGTGATAGGTCGTCGACCCTAGGTTGGTACAGTTGACTTGTGGTCAACAAAAGACTCATCATAATTGGTCCACGTAGGACACAACATAACAAAATAGAATAGACAAGAAAGAAAAAAAATAAATTAATAAATGATTTTATTAAATAAAACTTAAAACATGAAAAATGTTTACTATTTTATAAACTATTTTGTCATGTTTTTTATTTATTTTTACAACATTGTTTGTTAGATGTTAATATTTACATGTACATATATATGTAATATATACTTCTATTTTGTATCTTTTATTTTCATTATGTATTTTATTTACATAATATTATATGTACATATTTTATATATTTACAGTATTATTTAATATGTATTTTCATATTTTTATATGTATTTCTTGATTTTATTTGTTTGTATAAATAATTGCATGTATATACATTATAGGTATAGTATACCTATATTTTGACCTTTATTATTTATTTTGAATTTCTTTTACAAGTTTTTAATTTGAATTCATATTTTTAATGTTTCTTTTATATCATATGCATTAAGTAAAAATATATAAGTGTTAGCCATGTGAGCCCGATGCGAACCAATCCTACAATAGATGTTATTGTAATATATGATTTATTAATAAAAGTTATTGATTGTTTCACTCCCTTTATGAGATTAAATGAATGCACTATAAGGTCCCTCTATACAATTAGGGTTATGTACCATGGTCGTCATGATAATCATACAACTGCTGATTCATTAATTGAATCATAGAGGCTGGTGCTTGGATGAATATCTAAGGAGTTATATAGAGGACTCATCAAGCACCATCAAATGATTATTAAGTGATGATCTCCAGCCTGAGTAGGAGATGGCAATCCTTTCTCATTTGGCTGATATCTGACCGACCACTTGATGCAGGTCCTCTGCATGGGAATGGTGATTCGAAGGTATCAGATTAGTTGAGTATAAGGGTTGACTTAACGAGATCGAGATAACCAAAGACCTATGTTGAATGTTGTCACAACATAGGCACACATCCTCTGACCAGAGACAGATGTGTTACTATATTTCTTAGTATGTACATTTGGCAGACCAATAGGTTGATGACCTAACCAAGGTCTATACACTGTGCACGTAAGGGCATATGAGTAATACGATCTCTCAAAGGGATCATACAGGTTCACTTGTAAACCGAAAGAAATGAGCTCACTCATGAGGTATTGGGATCGATCAAATTCCATGCATAGTCGTCGTGCTTTGGAAGCATGTCAAGAATATGAAGGTATGATATATGCTTTGGGAAAGCATATGATCGATACCAATTCCCAATGACCAAGATTGAGAAACTTGATGATTAAACCCTAAAGAAAACAATATAAAATGAATCTATATCTTTGGGTTTATCATGGGTCTTCCAGTATGCAGGATGTATAGGTCTTAGGAATACCTGAGGGTGATGTGATAATAAACGATTGTATAACAATGACACTTCTATTCTAGGGCAGTGATGAAACATATTTGGATTTTAGTGACTCCTCTCAGTAAAGAAGTAACATGATCTTGGTCCAAGTATTGGATATTGGTCTGAATGAGAGTTAGATGCAATGAGAAGATTAGGTTTACGGCCTTGATTTAATCAAGCATTTATGGGAGGTCCATGAGATCAGGATTTGAGATGTGATCTCAATATCCAAGTCACTATAAGTGAAACAATACAATCGCACTGTCCTTATCTCCAAGTATTTGCGGAGAAAGCGCATTATTCTTGAAAGGGTTTGAGAATAATTCCATAGGTTAATTATATCTAAGCATTGAGAGATTGGTAATTAAATGCGATTTAATTATCATGATGCATGTGAATATTTATTCTATATAATTAAATGTGATTTAATTATAGCGGATAAGAATAAAGTAGATAGCAATGTCTAATTATTCGTAATATGTTATAAATGTGATTTATAATGTATTAAAGAGAGCTTATTATGATTTATATTTGTTGATTAATTATTGGTGTGAATTGGATTCACATTGTATAATTAATTGAAAATGTAAATCACATTTTATTTTTGGTTGTGAATGTGGTTCACAAATTTCCAATGGCAAGATTGCAATATTCTCAAAATAGTTGTGAATTATTTTGTAGAATAAATTTACAACAAAAATTGTTGTAAAAAATCTTGGAGATTTTCAGAGATTAATGTAACCTCATGAGATTGCATGAGATTGCCTCCACCATGAGGTATGGTGGACGGCTACCATCTCCTATATGGAAATTGGTAGCCGTCCAACCTATTACCACATTGGGATGCAATCTTCATACAAAAATCTCCATGTTTGCTTGATTTGGTTTAGGATTGAATTATATTTGATTTAAAATATACTTAATATAAATTAAATTATTGGTTGTTGTGTTTTTTACCAACAACATCTTGACCACTGAAAGAAGCACAAATCAATCTCATTCATTGATTTTGTGTGTCCCATGGATTGTGATCCATGGACTCCCAAAACCCTATATATAGAGAGTCACCCCCATGCTCTCTAGGTTACAAGAATAAGAAACAACAAGCTCTCTCCTCTCTCTATTCAAACGCCATCTCTCCTCTCTCTCCATTGGTGGTCGTCCACCATACCCTAGAGGAGGAGTCTCCGTCGTCGCTCCGTCATTGTGTCGTCGCTTCGACGACTCTCGATTCTCCATCTTCTTTGGTGTGCTTTGCTCACGAAGGAGTTAAATCTCGTGCGATGAGATCAGGAGTTCCCTTGATTGGATCAACACCTTGGATTGCGAGGATCACGCGACTCAACCCCGCGCTCGCAAGTGTTTTCTTCGAAGATTGGACTTAAGACAGGAGGTATCTTTTCATAGAGACTTGATCAACCACACTACAAGAGGTATTCATATATACTTGATGTGGTTTTATAGGAAATGATCCGAGAATTGTTCTTGGATCATGTGGTTTCATCGCATGATAATTTTAAATTCTGTTGCATAGAACAACTAGTGCGACTAGTCGTTCTTCATCGTATATGATACGATGCTCACGCTTCCGTGATGCACTTGAGGATTATCCCATATACTTCAAGTGGTATAAGAGCCAGGTTGGAGGTTTTGGATACGGTCCGTAAACCAAGGAAGACTTGGGTTCATTAGGGATGCGAAAGTTTTTTGTCGCGTTTCAATTTTTGCACCTCTGCTTAGTGAATAATTTCGGCCCTGTTTAAAAGTTTAAACACGAAATAATCTTGTATTTTATTCCCCATTAAATGAGGAAATTGTAGGATCTGAGTTTGCGTAATTTGGATTTTGTATGCTCGAGATATGATCATTTGAATGAACATATATCCACAATTTCGGGGACTGCGAATCTTAACATAATTAATGAGTTAATTATTGTTTTGAAACAACTTGAAATGCATGATAATCACTTAGGTTCTGTTTTAAACCAAATTAGCAAACATTGGACACTTATTTTGTCTAATTTAGTTTAAATTGAATGAGATAAGTTAATTTTAGTAAGTAGGAGTCACTTTTGAAATTACATTCCTAATCAAGAACCATGTGATTGTTAGTTAGTGAAATTAATTGTTAATTTCCTGAAATAATTTGGAAAATATTTGAGAAATATTTAGTGATAATTATTTCTTTAATTGACTTGGCCTCAAACAACAAATTAATTAGATTTGATCTAAATCACAATTGATTACATAATCAACAAACAAACTTGCTTGAATAGGATTGGGAATCTGTTTAGCAAATTTCCTTATAATAAAAATGATTTTGATTATTACTTTATAGTATAATTTCGGTTGAAAAACCGATGAACATCTCAAGTACACAATGATCTATTTGGCATTATCCTTTCTTGAAGTGGATATGGTGTCTAGTCGGGGAGCGTTGGGGTAGCAGGTTGCACCGTGTGCGGTATGTCACACTCCTGTCGGTACTGGCCATGACAGTGGGTAGGGACTCGATAATGCAGGAGAAATCAAGGTGTATTTTTCTAATTATTAAAATTTGAATTAATACGTACTTTGAGATAATACCATATATATTCAAGTAAAAATCAAGTTTGTTGATTGAATTGGATTGATAATTGATTTAATGTGATTAAATTGATTATATCCAAATTAAAACACTCTATTATGAATAGATGTGTATTTTTCCTTGTAAGAATTAATTATATGAATATGATTCATGATAATTAATTCAAATTTGAATATGAGGTGGTGGATCACATAAGTGACATCCACGGTCTCCCGTCAAGGCGAAGGGTTCCATCGCCAGGGATCGTATGTAGGAGACGCATGTCCAAAGTGACAGCTCATGTATGCAAGCACATCTGGATCGGGCTCTTTACTTCTTGAAAGAGTAAGGTCGTATACGTAGTGACTCCAATATCAGGTCCGCATATTATTGGGGCGATATTGGATTACATATAACGAGTTTTAAGTATGTTGACGGTTGGTTCAACTAACAACGGGTCAACATCACCTTAGGGGTGGTGGGCCCAGGTGTTAAAGATCGAATCGGGAAATGCGAGTTGAACTTGCAAGGCGGAATGTATTCCCGCTTCTCTTTATCCGAGTCACAAGTTCTCATATTATTGGGATGTGATAAAGGTAAAGAGGAGATCCCAGTTCTTGCTTGAGATATATCAGTAAGTATATCTCTTGCTTTGAAAGTGATTAAGGGAATAAACTTTCAAAGTTGACAAAGCAAGAGTAATTTGATTTAAAATGCCTTAATCAAATGTCTTAAAAGTAAATATGTAATTATTTATATATTCTAATATAGTTCATTCTTAATTTCATAAAATGAAGTCCATGAACCCACTTAGCAGGCTCTTGGAGGTCAATCAGTTGACCGGACCAAATTATTCATATTGGATCTGAAATTCGGATCTTATCCTTTCTGCTGAGCGCATTTCATATGTGCTATCCAAGGACAAGATTGCAGACCCAAAGACTCCGGAAGACATCAACTATAATGAAAAATATGATGGAGATCATAATCTGGCAAGATGATATATTCTTGGCTCATTGTCCAATGTGCTTCAGAAGCAACATGTGGAGATGAACCATTTCCAAGAGATTATGTTGAATCTGAAAGAAATGTTCGGTGACGTGAACCGCACACAACATTACAAAATTATGAGAGATGCTATTCGCTACAAGATGCAGGAGGGCACCTCCATCAGAGAGCATGTACTCAAAATGTTTGGGTACCTCTCTGAATTGGAAACCCTATGAGATGACATGGATGTAGATATGCAAGTTGACTTCATTCTGTAGTTGCTCACTGTCTTTCAATAACTTTGTTGTCACATTTCACATGAGCAAAGTTGATTATTCTAACACAGGGCTATTGGCTGCATTAAAGTCTACTGAAGACGTAATGAGGAAGGATGGCCCCTCTATAGTGCAATGGTTTCACAGGTGAAAGGAAAGCGCAGTCGGAAGCAAGGTTCTCGGAAGGGCCCGACCCAGAAGAGAAAGAATAAGTGTCAAGGCGTTGGCTCATCTTCTAGTGCATCCACGTTGATAGTGTCAAAGAAAACCGACATTCGTCACCACTGCAAGAAGCCGGGGCACTGGAGGCGTAACTGCCTGGAATACCTAAAGTCGTTCGACAAAGGTAAAGCTTCTGTAGGTATGAAATCTACTTTCATCATTGAAACTAGTTTTTTCGTTAGACGAGAAGGAAGTTTGGTTGTTGATTATGGTGCTTATGTTCATGTATGCAATGTGTTGCATCTATTTCAGGAAACTAAGAATCTGGAAGAAGGGGAAATAGTCATCCAGATGGGATCTAAAGCAAGTGTTGCAGCAGTCGCTGTCGGGACCTGCTGACTATAGTTATCTAGTGGAAGAGTCTTAGTACTTACAAAGTGTCTTTATGTACCTGAAGTCAGAAGGAATCTAATATCTGTATCTAAACTTGTTAGAAGTGGATATTCATTCTTTTCAATACTAAATTAGTCATAAATCATTATGATAAATATATTGCGGATGGTATTTTGACTTCAGGTGGACTCTATGAATTGTGCATTGATGAGCATGTCATGAATGTTACTACCACTAATAAAAACCCTAAAAGATCCAGAGTGAATGGAAATTATTCGAATATGATTTGGCATCAAAGGCTTGGTCAATAGATTGATAAAAGATGGACGTTTAGATTTTCTACAGATTCAATCTTTGCCTACCTGTGAACATTGTGATCGAGGTAAAATGAGTAGGATGCCTTTCTGTAACAAGGTTACAAGATGCGAAGGTATTCTTGACCTAGTACGTACCGATGTATGTGGTCCCTTTAGTACCATGACTCGAAATGGATATCGATAGTATTTGATGTTTATTGATGACCATTCACGATACGAGTTTATCTTCCTGCTACGTCATAAATATGAAACCTTTGAAAAGTTCAAAGACTTAGAAGATTTGGTTGAGAACCAAACCAATAGGAAGATCAAACAGATTCGAGCTGACCGAGGTGGCGAGTACCTCTCAGATGAATTCAAGGAATACCTTAAAGAGAATGGAATTTTCTCCAATCTCACTCCTCCTAGAACTCCCCAACTTAATGGTGTTGCTGAAAGACGCAACAAGACTATCATGGATATGGTCCGTTCAATGATTGACAAAGCATAGTTACCTCCTAGTTTCTGGGGATATGCAGTAGACACTGCAATATATATCATGAATAAGATTCCTAGCAAATATGTACCTAAGATTCCTCACGAGTTTTGGTATGGAACCAAATCTAGTGTGAAACGCTTGAGGGTTTGGGGTTGCTTGGTCCATGTGAAGAACGTGGACACAAGTAAGCTGGAATCTCGCTCTCACGAGTGTTACTTCATTGCGTATATAAAAGATGGTACTGGATACCAACTTTATGACCTTGAGACCCCAAAAGGTTTTCATCTCTAGAGATGTGTAATTTCTAGAGGATGACTTTCTTAAGGGTCAAGATAAAAATGAAGTAGAGGAACTCATTGAATCCCCTGAGGATTCTGAGATTCCTGAATCAGAAATTGAAGAGATAAATAAAGATGAAACACATGTATCTCTTGAAAGGAGTTCGAGGGTGGTTGTACCACCTAAAAGGTATGGATTCCATGTGTTAGGTGAAACTGAAAAAGATCCTGCTTCATTTGATGAAGCACTTGCGGATCATGACATGGATAGATGGATGCTAGCAATGAACTCAGAGATTGTTGCGACCCCGATTCCAGGCTGTCGGATCCTCCCATATCCGGATCTGGTTACTCAGCAATAATTTATCCAGCAATCACAACTAACATTCAGAAACAAATTGCAAATAAAAATACTCAGAAGAAAGCATTTCAACACTTTTCCATTCACAAAATAAAGTTTACATGATCCATTGTCCCACTACAACCATTTACATGTACATCAGCTGAAAGTAAATACACAGAAAGATTACTAACTACCTTACAAAGTAAAGCTACTCTGGTTGGCTGGATTACTAAAGTCCTTGTGATGGATCACCAGCACTTGTTGGGTTTTCCATAAATCATAGGATATAAATTAGCGAACGCTAAATAACGAAGAAAAGAAAAGCAAACAAATTGTGTAATTTTCAAAACTTGCTATCACCAAAAAGTTTCATTCGTTCTCATTAATTTAAGTCATATTCCTTTTCTATTCCACATCAGGGATTAGTCCAGGGGAATCCCACCATTCTTGGACTCCAAAGCTGTAGATCCTTTGGGATTGGAAATTGTGTTGATCTTGGTAAGTTTATGTTGCCGCACGTCGCCTCAACCAATCCTCCAATACTACCCTGACAATTTCCTTTTCTTTTATTAAATAGGGTATCAAGCCCTCATCCTGGAAAACAAATGAGCACACCATCCTTTAGGACTCGGTTGCTTAAAACCTCAGGCTAACATTTAATCATATAACCTAGCGGCTTTAAATACATATTATCGTGACCCAGCTGCTATTGAACCACTTGTGCCTCCACATGGCACGACCACATCTTCCGTCGTTCAACCCGAAGATATTGGCTCGCAGTACCACACGTTGCAAAACATTCATTTCGTGCGCACTTATCATAACAGGGCAACCGTGTACCACTTAGGTAGGGAAACGTCAATACGGGTTCCTTCCGACAAACCTACAGGTTGCATGTCCGACCTGTAGTTCTACTCCCAGTCATCCTTAACGTGACACATGATCCTTTTCAGGATCCAACTCAAACCGCATCAATTCACATGATGTAATTCTTTCATTAAGTCTTCGATTTGCATAATCAACTACACTCAGTATAGACTCACATATATATTTTATTCATAAGCATATATACTTGTATTTATGCCTATTTTAACTCCCAAACCTTAACTTTCAAAGCCAATACATCAATTTGATGCTTAAACCTTATTTTAGTGGGAATCGCAAAGCAATTCTTCAGACTTTTTCAAAAATAGCCAAAATTAGGGTTCTTCGTAGCAAATAACACAAAATCAAGAATTTCAATAATTTCGTATGAAAACCCAACAGCAAAAGGAAGAATTTGGTTACCTAATCGAGCTCTCTCTCGCGTATGCAGTGCTTTATCGTGTTTCCTTTTCAGAAAAGATTATTTAAAGCTCCTGAAGAGATCGAATTTCATTTTCATATCAAAAATGCTAAGAACGTGCGAAGAATGAACAAAGAACACGAAGAACATGAAGAACGCCAAGAACATATTTTCTCTTAAAATTTCGGCAGAACTTCCCCTTATACAGGGTGATATTTCTAGGAAAATTTCAGCTGAGTTTCCCCTTATATCGGGACATGTTTCTCGGAAAATTTCGGCAGAGTTTCCCCTTATATCGGGACATATTTCAAAATAAAAACGAAAAGAGTTTCCTCTATAAAATCAATCGTGAGGAAAACAACAGCAAAACTGAAAGAATATACTCAAACAACTAGAGCTGAAGAATCTGTAGACACCACACATCTTAGGTGAGTGAATGTGTGATGAATCACAGGGTTCACTGACATGCATAGCCACCCGCACCTAAGTAGGGTATTACACAGATTTCTCCATCAAAATAACTATAAAAGCATAATTGAAAGAATAGAAACATAAGCGATGGAGAATAGGTAGATACCACGCGTCTTAGATGAGTGAATGTGTGACGAATCACAGGGTTCACTAGCGTGCATAGCCGCCCGTACCTAACTAGGTTGTTACACAGATTTCTCCTCGAACCACAACAGAAAATGAATCGGAAAGAAAGATGAATCAAGAACAAAACTTGGAAGAAAAAGAGGATGAATTGAAAGCGTAGCTTACGAAGTAACTAAGAGAGGATCATACCTTCCTCCTCCTCGTTCTCCCGGCAGTGCTTCGCTAGCGCTCTTTTCCCACCTCCCACTCCTCCTCCCGACCACTCAACCCTAGCCCTTGGGTAGTGGTGGTAGTGGAAATCGTAGAGAATGAATGGGTAGGAGGGGTATTTATAGGCTCCAGAAAACCACTAATCATGGTTAGAAAACCATGGTTTAGACATTAATCACGGTTTAGCGACCCATGGTTTTGGCCCCATGGTTTTGGCCAAAACCTATCTCAAACTTGGGGCTTAAGTTAGAACATTCCAGATGATTCTTGATTTGCTAATGATGCTTAATTAACACTAATCGTGATTAACCTTCACTAATCGCGATTTAACTTTCGCGACTTATGCTTATCTTTTGCTAACTATTGATTAGTGTCTACTAATGATCATTAGCGGTTTTCAATCCGTCATTAGTTTCTTTAATCACACTTAATTAGTCTTAATGATAGTCATTATGGGTTGATGACTTCTTAACCCTCCTTACTTCTCTTTCTTCCGAAAATCATAACAAATCGAAACGAAGTTCGATTCACACGAAACGAATTCCGTGGGTTTTCTCTTGACGAGTCGGATCTTATGATATAGGATCCGAGGTACGCCAAGTTCAAGGCTTTATAATTATAACAACCTTAAAGGAAGTCTCGTCCTCGAGATTAGAAATGCGGGCATAACAACCTTAAAGAGGATTGAAACATAACAACCTTAAAAAGAATGAACGTTCTTTCATTTATAATGAACATATACAGAATACATAGTGTTTATCATTCAAACAAGTACGGGTATTTATCTCTCATTTCTGCCTCAGGTTCCCATGTGGCTTCTTCAAACTTTTGGTTCCTCCACAATACTTTAACTAGAGGCACCTCTTTGTTTCTCAACTTCTTGATATCGCTATCAAGTATTTGCACAGGTAACTCTTGGTATGTCAAGTCTGGATCAACATGTAAATCATCATAACTTATCTTATGCTCTGGATCCTTAACGTACTTTCTCATATTTGATACATGAAAAACATCATGTATTACCGAAAGATGTGGAGGAAGCGCAAGTCTATAGGCAACTTTCCAATCCGTTGAATAATTTCAAAGGGACCCACGAACCTGGGTGCTAACTTCCCACGCAAGCCAAACCTCTGAACACCCTTCATAGGTGATACTTTGAGAAATACAAAGTCACCTACCTCAAATTCAAGGTCTCTTCTCCTGGTATCACTATAACTTTTCTGGCGACTTTGAGCAGTCAGTAGTCTTTTTCGAGCAAGCTCTACAGCTTCTCGTGTCTCTTGCAGTCTATCTGAATCATAAAGGTTCTTTATTCCGACCTCTTGCCAATGCAAAGGAGTAGTACACCTTCGTCCATATAGTGCTTCAAATGGTGCCATACCAATACTTGTATGGTAACTATTATTGTAGGTGAATTCTGCAAGAGGCAAATGTTTAATCCACGATCCCTTCCATTCTAAGGCACATGCTCGTAGCATATACTCTAGTGTCTGAATCGTACGTTCTGACTGACCATCTATTTTTGGATGATATGTTGTACTCAAGCATAGTTGTGTACCTAAGGCTTTCATGAAGTTCTCCCAATAGTGTGAGGTGAATCGTGAATCTCGATCAGAAACTACTTCCTTTAGGATACCATGAAGGCGAATCACATGTGTAATATATAACTCATCAAGCTGGTCTGGAGTGAAAGATAAACTTATCGGAATAAAGTGTGCTACCTTTGTCAGACAATCTATTATAACCCAGATACTATCTTTACTACCGGTCGTCTGAGGTTATCCAGTAACGAAGTCCATGGAAATGCTTTCCCATTTCCATTCAGGTATAAGGAGGGGTTGCAATAATCCTGATGGCTTTTGGTGTGAAGCCTTTACCTGCTGGGAATTGAAAGATGCATTCACAAACTCAGCAACATCTTTCTTCATTCCTGGCCACCAAAAGTATGAATGAAGATCCTTATACATCTTTGTAATTCCTGGATGAATAGATAATCTAGAACAATGAGCTTCATGTAAAATGTCTTTCCTCAGTTCAGGTTTGTCTGGTATACAAGCTTTGTTATGGTTATATAGTAATCCATCTTGTATATGGAATCCTTCTATCTCATTCTTCTCAAATTGTTGTCTCAAGTCTTTAAGGACTGGATCATCCTCCTATCCTTTCTTTATTCTATCCCAGATCTCTGGTTTGTATCGGTGAGGAATAGTTATAGTATCGGCACTACTATTAAATGGTTTCCATTCACTTAACGTTGATAGTAAACCCTAAAAGTGGATAGCACTCACCAACCCAGGTGAATAAGTTCTTCTGTTAAGGGCATTTGCTACGACGTTCCCCTTACCAGGGTGGTAGGAGATAGTGCAATCATAATCTTTCAACAACTCTAGCCATCGTCTTTGTCTCATATTGAGCTCCTTTTGATCAAATAGATATTTCAAGCTTTTATGATCGGTGAAGATTTCAAAAGTAATACCATATAGGTAGTGTTTCCATATCTTTAAAGCGAAAACTACGGCAGCTAATTCAAGGTCATGTGTTGGGTAGTTCTTCTCATGTACCCTGAGCTGTCGTGATTCATACGCAACTACCTTACCATGTTGCATAAGAACTGCCCCAAGTCCTTCTTTAGATGCGTCAGTTTATATTGTAAACCCTTCACTCCCGGAGGGTAGAGTAAGGATGGGTGCAGATGTTAGGCATTCTTTCAGTGTTTGGAAACTTACTTCGTATGCATCTGACCATATGGATGTAACTTCCTTCTGGGTCAACCTAGTCATTGGCAATGCTATTCGTGAAAAGTCCTTTACAAATCTTCTATAATATCCAGCTAATCCAAGAAAAGATCATATTTCTGTGATAGTCTTCGGGCGTTCCCAACTCATCACCGCACTAACCTTTGTAGGATCAACTGATATACCTTTCCCAGAAATAACATGGCCTAATAAAGATACTTCAGATAGCTAGAAGTCACATTTGCTATATTTTGCATACAATTTGTTCTTCCTTAGAGTTTCAAGTGCCTGTCTGAGATGATGTTCATGCGGATACTTATCCTTGGAGTAAATAACCACGTCATCAATAAAGACTACTACAAAGTGATCTAAGAACTCCTTGAATACTCTATTCATGAGATCCATGAAAGCTGCTGGGGCATTTGTCAGTCCAAAAGGCATAACTAAGAATTCATAATGCCCGTATCTAGTTCGAAAAGCTGTCTTGGGGATATCTGCATCTTTTATCTTCAACTGATGGTATCCATATCTTAAGTCAATCTTGGAATATACAGTCGAACCCTGTAACTGATCAAAGAGATCATCTATTCTTGGCAGAGGATACTTGTTTTTTACGGTCTTCTTGTTTGGTTGTCTATAGTCAATGCACAACCGCATTGACCCATCCTTTTTTCTGACAAATAAGACAGGTGCACCCCATGGTGAAGTACTAGGATGAATGAATACTCTATCTAATAGTTCTTGCAACTGTGCCTTTAACTCTCGTAACTCAGCTGTTGCCATCCTATATGGAGGGATAGAGATAGGTTGAGTATCAGGTATGAGAGAGATTTCAAATTCAATCTCTCGCTCAGGTGGTAATCCAGGTAGTTCCTCTGGAAATACATCAGGATACTCGCATACTATAGGTATATCTTCCATCATTCTGTCTGACCCTGATGTAGTGGTTACATAGACTAAATAACCATGGCACCCTTGCTCTAACAACTGTTGTGCCTTCAATGTAGAGATATATTCGATATTATCATTGGATGTCTTTCCAATGAACTGGAACTCTATTGAGTTAGGAAGGTGAAACGTTACTGTCTTCTGAAAACAGTTAAGACATGCATGATGCCTTACTAGCCAATCCATCCCAAGAATGAGATAAAAATAATTTATTTTGATAAGTAGCAGATAAGTAGGTTACTGATGTCCTGCAGTCTTTCCCATACAGCCGTCTAAGATCTTCTTGATAATTGACCTCCTTTTTCTTTTCTTTTTTTTTGTCTAGGAAGCGACTCCGCCAATGCTCCTCCAAATAGAGTAGGGGAAACAAATTATATGGACTGATGCTATCTAGACTCTTTCTTATGAGGGTGAATATAACCCTCAACTCTAGCATACACAGGTTTGGATGACTTTGATCTCTTATCGTGGCATTGAGTCTTCGCTCTAATGCTTATAACCTTTGACCCACCTCATAGGTCATCACTATCATAGTCGCTAATTGCCTAGACACAACTTAATCTTCCATTGGGACTAGTAAAGGCAAAAGGTAACATTCTATACATCTTAACATGATGTACATAAGGGATAATGACTTGTGAATGGTACTGTAGTTACTTATTAAGATCAAAGGATCTTAATACAACCTTAGTTATTGAATACAACTCATAGTTGTAAATTACTAAATAAATTACTGGAGTAACCTTGCTCTGATACCAATCTGTGGCGACCCCGATTCCGGGCCGTCGGATCCTCCCATATCCGGATCTGGTTACTCGGCAATAATTTATCCAGCTATCACAACTAACATTCAGAAACAAATTGCAAATAAAAATACTCATAAGAAAGTATTTCAACACTTTTCCATTCTTAAAATAAAGTTTACATGATCCATTGTTCCACTACAACCATTTACAGGTACATCAGCTGAAAGTAAATACACACAAAGATTACTAACTACCTTACAAAGTAAAGCTACTCTGGCTGGCTGGATTACTAAAGTCCTTATGATGGCTCACCAACACCTATTGGGTTTTCCATAAATCATAGTAAAAAATTAGCGAATGCGAAATAACGAAGAAAAGAAAAGCAAACAAATTGTGTAATTTTAAAAACTTGTTATCACCAAAAAGTTTCATTCCTTCTCATTAATTAAAGTCCTATTCCTTTTCTATTCCACATCAAGGATTAGTCCTGGGGAACCCCACCATTCTTGGACTCTGAAGCTGTGGATCCTTCGAGATTGGAGATTGTGTTGATCTTGGTAAGCTTATGCTGCCGCACGTCGCCTCAACCAATCCTCCAATACTACCCTGACAATTTCCTTTTCTTTTATTAAACAAGGTCTCAAACCCTCAGCCTGGAAAACAAATGAGCACACCGTCCTCGAGGACTCGGTTGCTTAAAACCTCAGGCTAACATTTAATCATATAACCTAGCAGCTTTAAATACATATTATCGTAACCCAGCCGCTATTGAACCACTCGTGCCTCCACATGGCACGATCACATCTTCCGTCGTTCAACCCTAAGATATTGGCTCCTGGTACCATGCGTTGCAAAACATTCATTTTGTGCGCACTTATCATAATAGGGCAACCGTGTACCATTTAGGTAGGGAAACGCCAATACGGGTTCCTTCCGACAAACCTACAGGTTGCATGCCCGACCTGTAGTTCTACTCCCAGTCATCCTTAACGTTACACATGATCCTTTTCAGGATCCAACTCAAATCACAACAATTCACATGATGTAATTCTTTCATTAAGTCTTCGATTTGCATAATCAACAACACTTAGTATAGACTCACATATATATTTTATTCATAAGCATATATACTCGTATGTATGCCTAATTTAACTCCCAACCCTTAACTTTCAAAGCCAATACATCAATTTGATGCTTAAACCTTATTTTAGTGGGAATCGCAAAACAATTCTTCAGACTTTTTCAAAAATAGCCAAAATTAGGGTTCTTCATAGCAAATAACACAAAATCAAGAATTTCAATAATTTCGTATGAAAACCCAACAACAAAAGGAAGGATTTCGTTACCTAATCGTGCTCTCTCTCACGTATGTAGTGCTTATCGTGTTTCGTTTTCAGAAAAGATGATTTAAAGCTCCTGAAAAGATCGAATTTCATTTTCGTATCAAAAATGCTAAGAACGTGCGAAGAACGAACGAAGAACACGAAGAACACGAAGAACACGAAGAACGCCAAGAACATATTTTCTGTTGAAATTTCGGCAGAGCTTCCCCTTATACGGGGTGATATTTCTAGGAAAATTTCAGCAGAGTTTCCCCTTATATCGGGACATATTTCTCGGAAACTTTCGGCAGAGTTTCCTCTTATATCGGGACATATTTCAAATAAAAACAAAAAGATTATCCACTATAAAATCAATCGTGAGGAAAAACAACAACAAAACTGAAAGAATATACGCAAACAACAAGAGATGAAGAATCGGTAGACACCACGCATCTTAAGTGAGTGAATGTGTGACGAATCACAGGGTTCACTGACGTGCATAGCCGCCCTCACCTAAGTACGGTATTACACAGATTTCTCCATCAAAATAACTATAAAAGAATAATTGAAAGAATCAAAACATAAGAGATGGAGAATCTGTAGACACCACGCCTCTTAGATCAGTGAATGTGTGACGAATCACAGGGTTCACTGATGTGCATAGCCGCCCGCACCTTAGTAGGGTGTTACACAGATTTCTCCTCGAACCACAACAGAAAATGAATCGGAAAGACAGATGAATCAAGAACAAAACTTGGAAGAAAAAGAGGATGAATTGAAAGCATAGCTTACGAAGTAACTAAGAGAGGATCATACCTTCCTCCTCCTCATTCTCCCGGCAGCGCTTCGCTAGTGCTCTTTCCCCGCCTCCCACTCCTCCTGACCCTTCAACCCTAGACCTTAGGTATTGGTGGTAGTGGAAATCGTAGAGAATGAATGGGTAGGGGGGTATTTATAGGCTCCAGAAAACCACTAATCATGGTTAGAAAACCATGGTTTAGACATTAATCAAGGTTTGCGACCTATGGTTTTGGCCCATGGTTTTGGCCAAAACCTATCCCAAACTTGGGGCTTAAGTCAGAACATTCCAGATGATTCTAGATTTGTTAATGATGCTTAATTAAAACTAATCGTGATTAACTTTCACTTATCGCGATTTAACTTTCGCGACTTATGCTTATCTTTTGCTAACTATTGGTTAGTGTCTTCTTATAATCATTAGCGGTTTTCAATCTGGCATTAGCTTCGTTAATCACACTTAATTAGTCTTAATGACAGTCATTATGGGTTGGTGACTTCTTAACCCTCCTTACTTCTCTTTCTTCTGAAAATCATAACAAATCAAAACGAAGTCCGATTCACACGAAACAAATTCCGTTGGTTTTCTCTTGACGAGTCGGATCTTATGATATAGGATCTAAGGTATGCCAAGTAAGGCTCTACAGATATTGACTCCATGCATAAGAATGGTGTATGGACCCTAGAGGATCCACCTAAAGGGGTAAAACCCATTGGGTGTAAATGGATCTTCAAGAGAAAGAGGGGACCTGATGGGAAAGTAGAGACTTTCAAGGCAAGGCTCGTAGCCAAGGGATACACACAGTGGAAAGGCATCGACTACGATGAGACATTCTCTCCTGTGTCTATGCTTAAATCCATCAGGACATTGCTAGCTATAGCTGCATATCTTGACTACAACATCTGGCAGATGGACGTTAAGACGGCTTTCCTCAATGGATACCTAGAGGAGGATATCTATATGGAGCAGCCCCAGGGCTTCTTAGTTGAGTATGGAAAAGTATGCAGGCTGAAGAAATCCATCTATGGGCTCAAACAAGCTTCTCGTAGCTGGAACATCAGATTTGACGAAAGCATAAAGAGTTATGATTTTGTGCAGAATCCTGATGAACCTTGTGTGTACAAAAAGCTTAGTGGGAGCGCCATTGTATTCATTGTGCTTTACGTAGATGAAGTCCTTATCATTGGGATGATACAGGGATGATGACTAGTGTGAAAATTTGGCTATCCCATACCTTTAAGATGAAAGATCTTGGAGAAGCCTCTTACATCTTAGGTCTGAAGTTGTTCAGAAACCGAGAAAAGAGGATATTGGGATTATCACAACATGGGTACATTAAGAAGATTCTTGAACGTTTCCATATGGATAGTTCCAAGAAAGGATTCCTCCCCTTAAGACATGGTATCCACCTGTCTAAAGGGATGTCTCCTCAATGTGTTGAGGAAAAGAAGGCCATGGCTGGATGCACCTATGCATAAGATGTAGGAAGTTTAATTTATGCCATGATGTGTACTAGACCAGATATCTAACATGCAGTGGGAGTGGTAAGTCATTACCAATCCTGCTATGGAGAGCAACACTAGAATGCAGTGAAGAACATTTTCAAATATCTAAGACAGACGCAAGATTACATCTTAGTATATGGAGATGGTGATCTCTAAGTCTTGGGATATACAGATTCGCACTCCAGTCGAATATTGATGATCGTAAGTCGACATTAGGGTTTGTATACATGTTGAACGGTGGTGCTGTGAGCTGGAGAAGCAAGAAGAAAGACACTACAACAGATTTAATAACAGAAGCCAAATACATTGCCGCATCAGATGCTGCAAAGGAGGCGGTGTGGTTGCGCAAGTTCATCCTGGAACTTGACATAGTTTCCTCTGATACTCCCATCTCGTTACTCTGCGATAAGATGGGAGCCATTTCCCAGGCAAAGGAACCCAGATGACATCAAAAGAGCAAGCACGTGGAAAGGAAATACCGCATTATTCGAGAGATTCAAAAGCGTGATGATATCATCATCACAATGGTGGCCTCTGCCGACAACGTTGCTGATCCTAACCTCTGACACAGAAGGATTTCGACCAGCATGTAATGAGTATGGGTCTAAAGACTGTTCCTGAATGGTTCCGAGGGTGAGTGGGAGATTGTTAGCCATGTGAGCCTGAGGCGAACCATTCCTACAATAGATGTTATTGTAATATATGATTTATCAATAAATGTTTTTGATTGTTTCACTCCCTTTCTGAGATTAAATGAATGAATGAACTATAAGGTCCCTCTGTACAATTAGGGTTATGTACCATGGTTGTCTTGATAATCATACAGTTGTTGATTCATTAATTGAATCATAGAGGCTGGTGCTTGGATGAATATCTAAGGAGTTATATAGAGGACTCATTAAGCACCATCAAATGATTATTAAGTGATGATCTCCAGCCTGAGTAGGAGATGGCAATCCTTTCTCATTTGGCTGATATCTGACCGACCACTTGATGCAGGTCCTCTGCATGGGAATGTTGATTCGAAGGTATCAGATTAGTTGAGTAAAAGGGTTGACTTAACGAGATCGAGATAACCAAAGACCTATGTTGAATGTTGTCACAACATAGGCATACATCCTCTGACCAGAGACAGATGTGTTAATATATGTCTGAGTGTGTACATTTGGAAGACCAATAGGTTGATGACCTAACTAAGGTCTATACACCGGCGATCTGGTGTGCATGTAAGGGCATATGAGTAATGCGATCTCTCAAAGGGATCATATAGGTTCACTTGTGAACCAGAAGACATGAGCTCACTCATGAGGTATTGGGACCAATCAAATTCCATGCATGGTCGTCATACTTTGGAAGCATGACAGGAATTTGAAGGTATGATATATGCTTTGGGAAAGCATATGATCGAAACCAATTCCTAATGACCAAGGTTGAGAAAATTGATGATTAAACCCTAAAGAAGACAATATAAAATTGATCTATATCTTTGGGTTTATCATAGGTCTTCCAGTATGCAGGATGTACATGTGTTAGGAATACTTGAGGGTGATGTGATCATAAACAATTGTATAACCATGACGCTTCCATTCCGAGGGAGTGATGAAACAGGTTTGGATTTTAGTGACTCCTCTTAGTAGAGAAGTAACCTGATCTTGGTCTAAGTATTGGACATTGGTCTGAATGAGATTCAGATGCAATGAGATGATTAGGTTTACGGCCTTGATTTAATCAAGCATCTGTGGGAGGTCCATGAGATCTGGATTTGAGATGTGATCTCAATATCCAAGTCACTATATGTGGAACAATATCATCATCATGTCCTTATCTCCAATTATCTGCAGAGAAAGCGCATTATTCTTGAAAGGGTTTAAAAATAATTCCATAGTTGAAATATCTAAACATTGAGAGATTGATAATTAAATGTGATTTAATTATATTGATGCATGTGAATATTTATCCAATATAATTAAATGTGATTTAATTATTGCGGATAAGAATAATGTAGATAGAAATGTCTAATTATTCATAATATATTATAAATGTGATTTATAATGTATTAGAGAGAGCTTATTATGATTTATATTTGTTTATTAATTGTTGGTGTGAATTGGATTCACATTGTATAATTAATTGAAAATGTAAATCACATTTTATGTTGGGTTGTGAATGTGATTCACAAATTTCCAATGGCAAGATTGCAATATTCTCAAAATAATTGTAAATTATTTTGTAGAAGAAATTTACAACAGAAGTTGTAAAAATCTTGGAGATTTTCATGGATTAATGCAATCTCATGAGATTGCCTCCACCATGAGGTATGGTGGACGGCTACCATCTCCTATATGGAAATTGGCAGCCGTCCCACCTATTACTACATTGGGATGCAATCTTCATGCAAGAATCTCCATGTTTGCTTGATTTGATTTAGGATTGAATTATATTTGATTTATATATTTAATCTAAATTAAATTATTGGTTGTTGAGTTTTTTATTAACAACATCTTTACCATTGAAAGAAGCACAAATCAATCTCATCCATTGATTTTGTGTGTCCCATGGATTGTGATCTATGGACTCCCAAAACCCTATATATAGAGAGGCACCCCATGCTCTCTAGGTTACAAGAATAAGAAACAACAAGCTCTCTCTTCTCTCTCTCTATTCACACGCCATCTCTCCTCTCTCTCTCCATTGGTGACCGTCCACCATACCCTAGAGGAGGAGTCTCCGTCGTCGCTCTGCTGTTGTGCTGCCGCTTCGACGACTCTCAGTTCTCCATCTTCTTTGGTGTTCTTTGCTCACGAAGAAGGAGTTAGATCTCGTGCGGCGAGATCAGGAGTTCCCTTGCTTGGATCAACACCTTGGATTGCGAGGATCACGCGACTCATCCCCACACTCGAGAGGGTCTTCTTCGAAGATCGAACTTGAGACAGGATGTATCTTTTTGTAGAGACTTGATCAACCATGCTACAAGAGGTATTCCTATATACTTAATGTGATTTAAGATGAAATGATCCAAGAATCGTTCTTAGATCATGTGGTTTCATCGCATGAAAATTTTAAATTCCGCTGCATAGAACAACTAGTGTGACTAGGCGTTCTTCATTGTATATGATACGATGCTCACGCTTCCGTGATGCGCTTGAGGATTATCCCATATCCTTCAATAAGGAGATTAAAAATGTAAAGAATAAGTTATATTAACTTTATATACAAATGCCCAAGTACAATGATACCCAAAAAGTCACCTTTTGTGTCTTAGTTCTATTTTTAATGAAACCACCTTCATTTGATGGATAATTTAATTTGAAATGCAACGGAAGTGAGTTTGATTCAATTTGAGTTCATATTATAAGATGTTGATCATTGAAGATTGGTTTGTGGCTTTTTCATCTGTGTGTACCATGTGCACTATGCATGATTTATTGTGGCTATTATTTTTATCATTTTCAATATATTATTATGTACGAGTTTTGTATTGGAAACTTAAATATTTGAGGTATATAATAAAGAATAAAATAGTGTAAAGCAACTATTTATACAGTATAAATAATTAGGGTTTTATGAATATATGTATAGTGTTTGGCCCTTATATCCCCCTACTTTATTCCTGGTCGACCAAATCAATATTTGACTTGGTCTCAGGGTTTAGGGTCATTCAATATCTTTGACTTACTCCTCATCATGTGCCCTCTCCTCCTCTATATTGGGTGCCTGTGGATATCCACCGCTCCTAAGATGAATGAAGTTAGATAAAAAAATCAAGAAAAATGATCGTACCTGTAGTGGTGTTGACCTGATCTCAATGTCACCTTTTGTTATTCGTATTCATCTGAGGTTGTGTTGGGAGAGTGATCTTGGGCGTGACTAACTCACCTAGATGATGGTAAACCCACTCATCTCTTTCCTTTGTGTTGTATGAAGCATTCTCAATATGTCCATGATTTGGTTCAGTGCTAGGGACAGTGAAGATAACTCTAACTCAGTGTGTTGTCCCTGGAAGTCTTCTCTCTCCTCTAACTCAGTGTGTTGTCCCTGGAAGTCTTCTCTCTCCTACATAGGAGTGTAATATTTTGGTATATAACGCTGAATAGACTTCTTTTGTGTGAAAGTAGATTGTTGTTGCTGCTGGTGCTGATAGGAATGTGAATGTATAACAGGATCCTAATATGAATGTGGTCTCTAATAAGAACGCTCGTTTATGTTGTGTTGACGGTGCTGGAAATGTGGACGTCCATACTGTGGATGACTATGTTTCCTGTTGTTGCTAGTTTATGTTGTGAGGAGTAAAGTGTGCTGATGGATGAACAAGAGCGTACCATATCTCATTGATCTCAAGAGTAGAATGTGAACCAACATCATTATCTACATGGCTAGTGATCTGACTCATGTTGGCATTGGATGGATCCTCATACCAATCAGACTTTAAAGGCTCAGTAGTATGTACCGACTCGCTATGAATGTACCAAATCTGACGGGTGGGACGAGCGAGTAAAGATCTCCGTATAGGATGGGAAGTAGAAGAAGGACGCGACCACTAGACTGAAGCTGTAGTTCGGTCACCTTCTTCACCAAAACACTCAGTTGCTGAGGAAGTGATGAGAGTTTCTCCAACTCTCGTAGCGGGTGTAATTCCTGAATTTGCTTCTAAAGCACATCGACCAATGTAAACTTCTCGCTAATCATTCCCATGTTCAATCATAAATCAGACTCTGAAACATGTGCCACCTTATGATGCTCTCTCCGGTGTGGTAGTTGTGGGCCATTTTGGAATGCCCAAATAGAGTCAACTACGCATGAATTCTCCACCATCACCTTAAAGATGGACCAAACCAACTCTACATCCCTATTCAGATAGTTGCCGCCACATGCAGTGATCACTAGGCATTAAACATTAGGTTGGAGTTCTCCATAATAATTATGTACAAGCACCTTTAATGGTATCTCATCAATGACAAAAGTGACTCAAATCTGGGAAAGAATACTCAACAAAAAGCTCATAAAAACTGATAAAAGAAAAAGTGAGAAAATCTCGAAAATTAAAAGTAAATAAAATCACTTAAAACTAGAAGAAAATCAAAGAGAAAAATCAAAAAGAAAAAGAAACTCATGAAAATCAAGAAAAAACGATGAAAACCGAGAAACGAGAAGAAGAGAATATAGAAAAATATCACAGAAAATAAAACTCGGAAATCTCAAGCATGGCTACGCCTCCCCAACAATGGTCCCACTTTGATAACCGAATTTTTCCAGATGCTAAAATTGTGTCGGTTGTAGAAAACTTCTTGAAGCAAATTCAGTTGATCAGATATATCTCAACACCTAAAATAAAATCGGTGATGTCACTATTTATTTATCCAGGTAAGTGTTCTTGGGTCGAACACAAGGAGGTAGAAAGTCGTGCTTGATTTTTTGAGGGAAGAAAATATTTGTGATTTTTTATCTTCCTTTTCTTCTCTTTTTCAATGAGAAAACTCTTTTTTTAGTTTTTATTCTTTTTATTTGATTTTCAATTTTTCAATTTTTATTTAATTTTCAAAAGAGATATTTTTCAAACAATTTATCTACAATATATTATGTGAAATAATAACGATATATATATGTATGTGTGTGTGATATTATATAGTAGAGAAATCGCTTGAGCCACAGGCTTGAGAAAGATCACAAAATAAATCAAAATATCTCGAGAAATCCAAGAAAAAAGAGAGAATAAATCCTAAAAATTCGATGCAATTAAAATAATGTTCAATAAGTCCACAATAGTCCAAAGTCTATTGTAGAATATGCAGAGGAGAAATACAATAAAAAAAGGAGGTTCTTACAATTAGATCCCTAGTTATGGATCTAATTACAAGAAAAACTAGAAATTATTACGCGTATATCCTTGTACAGGGACCTAAATGTAATTAAGAGGAGCTTTGGAGGAGAAAATGTATTTTAGAGTTTTTCATGGGTTACTTAGCAAATTATCCAATGATTCAAGCACCTATGGTCTGGATTAGAAGCGTTGTACTCGATCAGGCCTTCCAATGGTGACACGTGGAGTGATTCTAGGGCGTGTGTTCCTAACGATGTTCTTTCCCAAAGGTGACAGCAGACTTCCTTATGCTTGATCCTCTAACGATGAACACGGCTATGGCAGAGCTTCGATAGGGATAGAAGGGGGTCACCTACCCCTTTCGGGATCCCATTGTGGTGGGAGGTGAATGGAGAAGGGTGACGACGAAGCTTTTGAGCTCGGCTAGGGTTTGGAGACCTTGAGACGAACTTCACCTTCATTCAATGGATTGATGAAGAATTTGATTACTCCAATTGATGAAATTATGCTCCAGAACGAGAATATGACCTACAATTAAGAATTAAATGCTCAATTCTCGATGGAATCAACCAAATTATTGAATCATTCTTGCAAGTCAAGTAAGGTTCCAAGGATTGAGTTTTCAGATGGCAAATCGAATAAATCAAGTTTGGGTTTGACTTAACATGTAAATCGAGGATGATGATTAGAGTGATACCAAGAAATAATTAACATCCTAATTTAGAATAGTTAAGAGGAAATTCGAAAGAGGATAAAGGATGTACCTGAGGGGTATTTTTCGGGTTTTTAAATAGAAGTGTGAAATAAAAGTGCAATGGTCGTTGTAACCAAAATATCCCAAAACAAAAAATTTATTTTTTTATTCTCAAGCTGCATTAATTAAAAAAGAAATGTAGCGAGATAAATTTTGCTATTTAATTAACCTGTATAGCAAATAGAATCGAACTCAGGGTGTCTACAATTCCCGAGGGTTATTTAAATAATCGAAAAAAACAATTAAAGGAAAAAGGAATCTAAAATGTTAACTACCGTAGTTTTTGTGAATTTTTTATCTTTTTATTTTTTATTTCTTTTATTTCTATTTTTCATTTTCTATTTTTCAACTTTTTAATTATTTTAGTTTTTACAATTTTTTAAATTTTCAAAAATATGATTTTCAAAACAAATTCATGCACCAAAGAAATGCAATTTTCATTGGATTTTTCAAATATAACAAAAATGCTCAAAAATGTCTAAAGAAAATCATTTTTATGATTTTTTTTACTGTTTTTGAATTTTTAGAGATTTTTATATTTTTTTAGGATTTTCAAAAATGAATAAAAATAGGAGAAAATGCAAATAGTGAGCACACAAGATTATTTCACAATATAAAAATATAAAATTAAATAAAAAATTTTAACAATTATTTTTCTTAAAAACTAGAAGGAATTATCTACAAACAGGAACTTAAATCACATTTCTTTAATTTTTCTATAATTTTATATGATTTTTTTAAGATTTTTAGTATTTTTAATTTTTTGGGTGTATAAATAATTAATGCGTGAAAATTGTACATGATTTAAAAGATAATAAAATAGAATTATCTATTTGGAATTTTAATGCGATATTTGAATTTTTATGATTTCTCAAAGTGTAAAAAGTAAAAGAAATGATGTTTTTTTATTTTTAATAATAACAAATCAAAATGAAATGCAATGAAATTATTATACAATGAAGATGCACACAACAACAGTCTAACTTGATTTTTGGGGAATTTATTGAACAACAAAAATATTTATTTGAATGAAAAGAACATGCAAACTAATTGCCTGGATAATAAGATTGAAATGCAAATAGCTAATGTTTTGCATTAAATAAATAGCATAAATAAACAGCAGGGTGGAAACTGCAAATTACCTAGAACGGAGGCATGCACTGCACGTGTCAAGAGCTGGTAGGGGTTGCTTTGCAGATATTAGAAACTTAAGAGGCGTTAATGATATTTTTCAAAAAGATTTTTAATAACCCATTAGGGTTCCTCTTCTTCGTTGCTTCTGTTCTTTCTCAAAGTAAAATGGGGGGCACCACCTCTCTCGTTCCTTCTCTCCCAAGCTATGGTGGTGGCAGGTGGACGCCATTGGGGTCGTGCTTATAGCAGTCGGCGGGGCTCACAGGGAAGGAGCGGAGCGGCTGAGCGGCTGGTGGCCAGGTGGAGCTTGCAACAGTGGTGGAGATGTGAGCCACGCGGGGGCTTCGCGCTCTTCTTTCCAGGGCTATGCCGACAGTGATGGCTGCGTCAAATGATGGTGGAGGAGAGCGACTCAAGTGTAGTTGGCAATTGGTGGTTGAGCAGGGGCAAGGTGGTGTGGGTGGCAGAGATGGTCGGTGAAGGTTGGATGGAGGCATCGAGGATGGTCATGCGATTCTGGTGCTGCTATGAGCGGCTGAAGGGAGCGGAAGAGTCCAACTAAGGCAGTCGGAGGGGCTTCAAGAGCGTGGCGGCAATCAGGGCGGTGAGGTAGCATGGACTGCGTGGTGGTTGTCGCGTTGCGGTTTGTGCGGAGGCAATGGTTGTGCGACACATGCCCATGTCGATTCTACAGCGGGGCTTCAGTGCTCAGGCGATCAACATTGTCACGATCGAGAAGGAGCGGCAGTGGCGGCATCACTATCGCCACTTCCTTTTTAATTTATTTTTTGTATAATTTTTTAATTATAAAAACCAAAAGAGGAATTTTTTTAAAATGAAACTTCATAAAAAAATATAAATAGAAATGCAAAAAATATATTTATTATTATTATTATTATAAAAGCAACAAATTTATTTTTTTTATTTTTTTGAAGCAAAATTAATGTACCTAAAAGAAAATAAAAAGATACCGACTCGAACATGATTGTTCGGTCCAAAAATCAAACGGAAATCAGTGGATGAGGAGGTTCTAGCGTAGGTGATGGATTGGAACTGAGTCTCTGGCCACCGTACGTGGTCAGAAGTGAGAAACCGCATGAGGTAGAATGTGAACGTGGAGAGATCAAGAATATGAGATCAAATCGAAATCGAGGGCGGATCAAATAATGATGGGTGATAAAAATGAATAACTAAGATCTAGAATATAAAATGACAACGAAATTACAAAAATGCGAAGAATTAAACTATGATTAACGTAGATTAAAATAAGAGAAGAAAAATGTGGATCTCACCATGGGAGCGGAAAATGTCGTGATGGCCTCGACGGAGGCTGACTCGCTGTCACCTGACATCTCGGAGGCTAGGCTCCTCTTTGTCACAGGAGAACTCTTGGAGAATAGGCTCCTCTCACCAAAGATTGATCAAATTTAATATATAAAAGAATGGAGTTTGAAATTCAAAATTTTGAATGAAGATAAGAGATAAGAAAAAAATTCAAAATGAGATAAAAATAAGAAAGGAAATTGGTGTAAAAATTATTTACATAATTAATTGATTTCTTTTATTTTACTCAATTAAATAATTAATGTTAATATTTTAATTTTTTGTGAGGGTTATTTAAGGGATTTAACTATATACATATATTATATACTTATGGTACATTATATACATAGTTAAATAAGGAAATTAATTTTTTTTATTTTAAAATTTTTTATTTATTTTTATTTTTATTTTTATTTTAAATCTTTATTAGAAAATATTTACAATTATTTACAAATACAATATAACAAATATATGGTAAAATTGCACAAACCACCCCTTAAAATCGTCTTTCAAACCGTAACTGCAAAAATTATGAAACCACAATCATTTTAAAGATAATTTAATTTAGAATACAATGGAAGTTAGTTTGATTCAATTTGAGTTCATATGGAGCTGAAATTAGTCTTTCAATTGTCAGTTTATGGCTTTTTCCGGATGTGGTTACTTTTAATCTATACATGATTTTATTTTGCAATAATTTTTATTACTTAGAAACATATTTACAACTTTTGCTTTGAAATTTATTAAATTTGAGGTCAAATTATATACAAAAAAATAATGTATGTTTTATACAAATATACACACGGTAAATGAGAAGTATTTACAAAACTTTTTTTTGGATTTTCTGATTAAGGACACTAGCTCCCCCTACTTTATTCATGTTTGATCAGGTCAAGTCTTGACCTTTTATCAGGGTTCGGGTCAGCCAGTATCTATTACATATATACAATCCTTTTTGTTTTTTTTATTTTTCCTTTATTTTTTCCTTTCTTTATTTTAGGTTAAAATAGTAATAAATATACAATATTTACACATAGATGCAAGTTAGTTAGAATATGGAGTTAGTATTATATACATGTGTTTATTTTAAGATAAAATAAATGAATAAAGATGATGAAATGTAGATTCATCAATGACCTCAGGTCTTTGCTCGACGGCTGATACCTGCTGGACTCAACACAGCGACGATGACCATGATTTAAGGCTTGAAGCCCTGGAACCACTTCCCTGAGTTTCCTTCTTTCACGTAGGGCGGTCGTAGGGTGTTGTGACACTTTGACGGTCAGAGTAGTGTGAAAAGTTAGGTGATCAACCAATTGTGAACTAGTATGAGAGAAGTTGGGAGTAGTTAGATCGAATGGTTGGACTTTAGATGATTTTATAGATGAATCGAAAGGTATTCGGAAGAGATCCAATGGTGGACGGAGATTTTGGATGTTAGGAGGGTGTAATCAAGGGTTTGGATCATGTGAATGCGTAGTATTGATCGCGGGAAAAATAGTTGAAGGTGGTTCGGTATGACAGAAGTTGCAACATCTTCATGGGAGGAATATGGCACAGGTGCTGACACCTGTCAGAACCTGGTAGGCTGAAATATAAATAACATGTAAATTAATTAATAAATATCAAATAATGTTATTTTAAAAGGTATAAAAAAGTATGCATAATTAAATTAACTATTTATGGTATAATTTAGATTTATAAATAATAAATATTTATAAAATATAAATATATTATTAATAAATATGTATATAGTATACTTAATAAATAGGTATGTATTTTTATTAAATTATTTAAAAAATAACATTATTTTTATATTTTATTAATTAATAGAATAATAAATAATAGATGTGTGAATCTTTCTGAATTTTATCAATTTAGATATATAAATAAATATAGTTATATGTGCTACAGTTCAAATTTATTTATAAACTAGGGTTTTTGATTTATTTAAAATGTTAAATAATGATAAAGTATTCTCATATAATTTATATTGCATTTATAAGATCAAGAAAAATTTTAAAAATTATAAAATCACTAAAACTATAAATAGTATGTTCTGAAAAAAATAAATAGCCCCGAAACCTAGTTTTAATTAGGACGAAAACTGACTTTTTGCAAATGGACTATGAATTTAGTGAAATCAACTTCATTAAATAGAGAATATTATTTTATTAATTTTAAAGTAATTAGAGTGAAATTAGAGTTCATATGAAAATGTTATGATATTCATAAGTTGAGATATTTACAAATAAAAAGCTGGATTTCCTAGCATACATACAGGCTAAGATTTTTTTATGATTTTTATACACATTTTTAGAAATAAATAGAAGAAGAGTTTGGTGAATTAATTAAAAATCATTTAAGTTTTGATATTTATTGGGTAAATAATGAATAATGTGTAGAGAGCATAACTAATTAATTTTGTGATTTTCTTCCTTGCCCCCCCACTTTATTTTTTTGCCAATCTATCCATGCTGAATTAGGCTCAGGGGTTAGGTTATATAAATATATCCTTCAGCTATATTTATATTTTATTTGGACATGTTGTACATATATACATATTTATAGTCTGCCTTCCTTTTATTTTCTTTTTTTCTTTCTTTATTTATTTACATGTCTTAATCCATAAAATATTTTTTATTCATGAGTGATATTTTGATAATAAAACAAATGCGACGGAAAAGCTAATGAATCATGGGATTCATCAGATGGCTGAATGTGCCAGTTAGGAGAAATCTGAGAAGGCGTGGCATCCGCCATTTTATTCGGGAAAAAGGTTTAAAAGGGGGAGTTGACCGAGGTACCCATACCCGGGTCAGCGTTGAGTACGAAATTCTATGGGTTTTAAATATTGGAATTAATGTGCAGTGTCGTTGCAACCCTAAAACTCCCTCAAGAAAAATTTATTTTATTCTCAAGAAAAAAACAATAAAGAAAATGAAGCAAGAGAAAAATACTATTTAATTTACTTGTATAGCTAATAGGATTGAACACAGAGAGGCTAGAAAAATCCTTAGGGTTATTCTAAGCAATGAAAAATCAATGAAAAGAATCAAGGAATCTATATGCACACTATGCTAGGTTTTTGTATTTTGTATTTTTTATTGAATTTTAATTTTTATATTTTTATTCAGTTATCTAATTTTTTATTTTTTTTCCAAAAAGTTTTTTTTATTTTTGAAAATAATGAATATTTACAAAAAAAATTAAAGCACATACTAAATCATTTTTTTTCACATATATCAAAAATAGTTAGAAAATTAAACTAAAATTATTTGTCGTTTTTGATAATTTTTTAATGTTTTTTTTATTTTCCCATATTTTACCAAAACTTTTAAAGCTTTATATAAATCAAAATTAGAGAATTGAATAAACAGAGATAAACTAAATATTTTTTATTTTAAAAATAACAAATAATAACAAACAATAGAGATAAACAAAATGAAAGATATTTTTTGTATTTTCAAGAGAGGATTTTTATATTTTTGTATTTTCAATTGAATTTTTGTAATTATTTTTATGCTTTTGAGAGTTTTATAATTTTTATGATTTTTTTAGGACTAAAAAAGCCAAAAATTTCAAGAAATTTAAATAAATAAAAATAAACAACTAGGTTTTTTCTAGAAATTTTTAATTAAGTTTTATAATTTTTATGGTTTTTTGGATGCACAGAGAATTTTGGGACTGTTTTTGAATTTTTAAAAGTAATAAAAATAATGAAAATGTAAAATGCAAATTATGTATGATCTATCCAACAGGAGACTAGATGAATTTTTGAAGAATTTTTAAAGGGGTTTTTATCATTTTTATTTGAATTTTAACATGCAAATTAAATACAGACTCACATAGACCTAAATATAATTATTTGAAGTTCTTAGACTAAATGATAACACATGTGAAAAATGCAGGATGAATTATTCAAATAGTCCAAAAAATCTCGTACGTGAGCATGTGCGTCTCGTTGGACAGGACTAGAATGCAAATAAAATATTTATGTTGGATGAATAATAATGCACTAATAAAATACTTTTATTGCAATTTTTCCATAGATCACAAGCAAAACACAAGCTCAATTCTATAGGAACTAAAGTGGTAATAAAATAAATACAAAGGGCAAACACGAAAATGTTAAAATAAAGACAAGACGACACGTGTCCACACAGGGAATTATTTGAAAACGAAATAAAGGCAAGGTGTTAGCTGCAAATATACTTGTTATTGACGTAGCACGAGGAATGGCTCCGATACTTTGCATATTTGATCGGATAGTCGAGATTGAAGCGGGTTTTGAGGGCCTCGATCTAATCTAGAAGATGGATCCACGGCTCAAAAATTAGGGCATTTTGGATGGTTGAGATCAAAACTGGGTTGCTACTCATGATTGTGCAGTGATAAAAGGCCCTGGAGGAACTCAGAAGAAGATGGAGTCCGGTGAACTTCGATCGAGGAGATCTTCGTCGTTGCTCGTCCAAATCCATTTCTGACAAGTGTTATGGCTCCCTAGACTCTTTCTTTATCGACCGACTGAAGAAATGCAGCATGAAACCTCCTAATCAACGTTCTGAAGGTCTGAAGGTATCATCTTCAAGCGAACCTCCACAACTCTATTCAGTGTTGATTCACCATGCTTTCACCAAGCAATGGAACGTTGATTCTCAAAGGAAGCTCCAGCCAAAATATTAGGGCAAAAGCAGAGGTAATGGTGAATGGACGGGGGTCTTCGATGAAGGGTAGTCGGAATGTAGACCGAACACCGGATATGTGAGGATCTGAAGGTGGGAAGAGGGTGGAAGAGCTGGAGAATGAGATGGTGGACATGTTGGCGTAGTCGAATGGGGTCTGCTATGATCAGAACTCCTCTGATCGTGCATATCTGAGGTTGGAGATGTTGATCTGATCTAGGACATTTAAATGAAATCAAAGTGAAAAAGGAATGCTAAATCAGAGATAAACTACCATGGTTACCTATGGAGAAGGTAGAAGAATGGAGTTACCTCGATCTGTGGTTTATGGCTGAGAGGAAGAACGTGCGACAGAAGGATCTGACAACGTGGATGAATCGTGATATAGGGTACCAAATTCACACTCCAGATTGGGGATATGCTCCTTTGTCACAAGAGCACAATCCATGTCACTCGGTTGCAAGTGATCATGGGCTAACATCGGATTAACCCCTGTCAGAGGTGGAAGGGTCTTATTTATAGACTCAAGTCTGGTGTGGGTTTGAATTCAAAATGTGTGCAAACCAAGGAGTGATTGGTGGATCTGAGGTGCTGGCGAGTGAGAGGAATGATCGTGTGAAAAGATCGGACAAGGACGGTTGGGTTGCTAGTGAATGAGACTCGTGGGAAAAAGGGGCGAAGGAAAGGCGGAATGCGAGGGGGGCAACAGTTAGGCGTAAAATGAGCAACTGACAATGAAAGTGGAAGTGAGTTTGATGAATTTGGTGTCTTGGTGGAGCAGAGATCTTGCAAATTTGTACTTTGTGCCTTTTTGAGAGTGTTGTCATTTACACAATATATACAAATTTGTGTTGTAATTATTTTTATTATTTACAAAAGAATTTTATTCGCAAATTTCAAGAAGAATTATTTTTATTTATAAAGAATCTGGTAATGAATGAATTATGTTATCGACAATAATGTACATATGGTGAATAAATACATGTGACAATGAATTTTCTTGATTATAGGCCTTATTCCCACTACTTTATTCCTTATCGATCAGGTTAAGTCTTGACCTTCTCTCGGGCTCTGATTCCACCTGTATATATTGCATATATACAGCCTTTTATGTTCTTTATTTTCATTTATTTCTTTACTTTTTTTATTTTAGGTTAAAATAGTGATAAATATACAATATTTACACAAGAGTTATAGTTAGTAAAAGAATGAATTTAGTAATATTTACAGGTGTTTTATTAGGGATTTTAAGCTAAAATAAATGAATAAAGATGATGAAATGCATATTCATCATCCCACTTATGCTTTACCTTTGCTAGTCCCTTATCAAACTGTTATTTGAAAGAATAAGTGAATAAAAGAAAAAGAAAATAATATAGGGAAAATAAATAACTTAGAACAATATTGAGTATTAAACTTATCTTCATAAATTGTAGTATGGAGCTCGGTCAGACCTTTGTATTATTAGTTTGGAGGAACCTTATAGGGAAATGGATTTAAAACCTAATATCCATCAAGTTCCACAAGAATCCTATTCAGGTCACCTTAGTAGTCAGGTCAGAACAAGTCTGCATATGCAAATTCTTATGACTATGTATCTTTACTTGACAATGTAAGTGAATACAGCTCCCCACCTCAAAAGTGGCAAAGAAATAGCCTCCCTCAACATGGTAACTCCAGTCCCCTGGTCTAACTACTATTTCATCAAGGAGCGTGGTATTCCCTTCGAAGTTCAAGTGCAACCAGTTAAAGAAGAGGGGATGAAGAAAAGAATGGAAGGTAGCCATTGTAGTTACCAATCCTTCGATGCATGACCATTGTAGCCAAGTGATCCAGCTGTAAGCTCACAAGAATATGACTTTGAAGCTCATCCTCGCTTATTGACTATATACACTCCGGTAAGCATTTTATTTTCAATCAAACCAGTCCACTTTTTTAAAGCTTTTGATTTTGCATTTTTTTAATTTATACAAGGGTGCAGCATGTACATAAGGAGTTTTTCTTCATGAGCCACTTGACTATCCTTCTTTTGAAGCATTATTGCAAACCCCACAACATCCTGTCGTTTCCTCAATGCTACTAGACTAGATTGAGAAGCACTACCCTACCTAGAGGAAGACGGATGTTTCCACTAGTTGTTACACACCCATGTGCTATCCCAAGCAAAAGGATTCTACCCACTCACCACCTCCTCCATGAAGAGCTACGTATAGAGTGCTTGTCTACGTAAAGCCACTATCTAAAAGAATCATGTATGTGTTGTTAAATATTCTACTTAGACTAATCAAGATGACATGTGAACCTAGTCTTTTGGACTCAAAGAATTAAGTCGCTAAGACTTGAAAAGTCTCAACTTAAGTTCCTATAAGGTTCCTATAAAATTAAGTGGATTATGGTCATAATCAAGCTCCATTCTTTAATTTTATTCTAGACTAGTTGAAATGTCAATACTATTCTGAAAAATGCACATGCAAATGCAAGAAGTATATACAAAGTTTTTTTAAGAAAGAAAACTAAATAAACAGAAAAAGTTTTCAAAGGGTTTTGCAAATTTTGATGGATTTAAAGCATTTAAAAAAATAGAAAAAAGGGTTAGTAACTTAAATATATACAAGTGTACACAAGGATTGTACAAATCTTATACAAGATTTTACAAGGGAATTTTATACACAAGTTTAAGATACAAATTTTATTAAAGAAATTTATATACAATAAAGAATTTTATTTATATGAGGATAAATGATTAAGGTTGTTTTACAAACATGGATTTTATGAATATATATACATCCCATAATTTATAAATATAAAAACCATATTTGTTGATAAAAGTACGAGTTATGGATAAATTATATATGCAATATATATGACACCCCTCATACTTAGCTGAACTATGTCCTCATAGTGACCAAAGAGTAACAAAGGAAGACATAACTCGTGCTAAGTACAAAAAAGTGAAAAGAGTCCTACACAACAACAACTCACAGATTAGATGAAAAGAATAGAAGTCGGTGATCCCCCTTAGACTTAGGATTAAGTAATCCTAAGTATAGAAGACTCTACAAATGGGGAACACCGAGGAAGAGAATGGACAAACTCAACGACTCGACTCGTCCTCCCCAATACTTAGGGTAAAATATCCCTAAGTATATAAAAAGAATATCAACAAGTTGAAGGAGAAGTGAGAGATCATATAAATAAAAGAAAATAAAAACACGAAAAGACGTTATGAACAACATCAGTCCCCCTTACTTATGGTAAAGGATCCCTAAGTATAAGCAACAACAAGAGTGATGAAACAAGACGAATATTAACAATTCAAATCATTCACCTCTCCTATACTTACTATAGAGCATGGAAGGCCGTATCCCGATATATCGGCGATATATCGCCGATATATCCATATCGACATGGGACCGATATCGAAATCAATATATCGATATATCCGATTTCAGGCATTTTCTTTAGAAAGAATCCTATATATAGCAATATATCGGCGATATATTGCCGATATATCGATATCGACACGATATCGAAACGATATCGATATCGATATGTCCTTCCATGCTATAGAGTACATCCTAAGTATAGCACACACACACAGAAAACAGGTGAACAATAAAAACAGAAGAAGAAAGAATAAAATGAATGGATATATACAAGAGATATTCATCTCATGTATTAGTATAAAAGATGTCAAAAAGTCATTGTCTAATACCATAGATATAGAATCAACCACATGCAGGAATGTATCATGATCTAGATATGGTTTCAGCAATTGTCCATTCACAACAAATGGTTGTGTGTCAGATGACAACCCAGATGTGACAATACTACAATTGTAACACACATCTCATACAATGAACGGTCCTGACCATTTGCTTTTAATTTGCCTTGAAACATCATCAATTTAGAATCAAACAACCAAACTTTCTAATCAGGAGAGATAGTCTTCGTTCTAATGTGTCTATCATGCCAACGCTTTACTTTCTCCTTATAAATAAGTGAGTTGTTGTATGCAAAATCTCGGAATTCTAACAATTTAGTCAGATCCAACTTCCATTCTTTCATGCCTTCTCATAATCCAAATTGCATACACAGAGTGCCCATAATGATTTGTGAATTAATTCCACTAGCAGGTGACAAGGCTTTCCATACACAAATTTGTATGGAGACATACCCAATGGAGACATGTACATCGTTCTATAAGCCCATAGAATTGAGTCAAGCATCTGGGATCAGTTCTTCCTATCTAGACGTACAAGTTTTTACAATATTGTCATGATCTCCCTATTTGAAATCTCAGTCAATCCATTAGTCCATGGGTAGTAAGGAGACGCTACTCCATGCTCAATGGCGTCCTCCTTCACAAGATTCTTGACTTCTCTATTAATGAAATGTCTTCAGTCATTTGAAATGAGTATCTCGAGAATTCCAAACCACGCAATATTATAGTCCTTAACAAAGGAACACACTGCACGACTATCAACGGCTCGGGTGGGGATAGCCTCCGCCCATCTACTAACATAATCCATGGCAATCATGATGTACTGATATACCTGACTGACATGAAATGGGCACATGAAGTCTATGTCCCAAGCATCAAAAACATCTGAAATCTGTAACGGTTCCTCCCATCTCATGACAGTTGGTACAACCTCGAATAAACTTTATAGCATCCTTAAATAATGTTGGCAACCATATGCCACTCTATAAAATCTTTGCTGTTGTGTGCTTCCCGAAATGATGCCCAACAGACTCTAATTGTGACAATGCTCAAAGTACGCTGGTTTATTCCTCCTATGGAATGCATCTTCTCCTGATACATTACATACCCTCACGAAATCGGTACAGATCCTCCCATTAGTAAAAATGTATCTCAGATAGAAATCTGTCTACCTTATGCTTCATGCTATCTTGTGGAACTTTCTTGGAGACAAGATAATTCACAATATTAGCATACCATGGTAGTCAGTCAACAAAAAAATGAACTCATCTAGAAATTTCTCCGAAATATGAATTATACTCTACTCAGATGTTTATGCATCTGTAATGCAGGAAAGGTGATCTACCACAACATTCTTTACTCCAGGTTTATCTCGAATCTCTAAATCAAATTCTTGGAGAAGAAGGATCCATCTCATAAAGCATGGTTTGGCATCCTTCTTTGCCTGTAAGTACAGTATCGCAATGTGATCCTTGTACAAAATAACATGCGAACCAAGGAGGTAAGATCTAAACTTCTTTAATCCAAAGGCAGCTGCTAACATCTAATTCTCTGTGACTGTGTAATTTCGTTGTGCCTCTTCCAGAGTTTTGCTAGCATAGTGTATAACAAAATTTATCCCATCTCGTTTATGCCCTAAAACTGATCCAACTGCATAATTTGGCACGTCTATCATGATCTCAAAAGGAAGAGACCAACCAGGTGGTTGAAGGACATGAGCACTAGTAACCATGTCTTTCATCTGATGGAATGCAAGGAGGAATTTCTCATCAACAACATACTCAGACTCCTTGCATAGAATCTCAATCAAAGGTATGGAGATCTTGTTGATGTCCTTAATGAATCGCCTATAGAATCCAACGTGTCCTAGAAATGACCTCAACTGCTTCAAATTTTTTGGTGTCTCTAGCTTGGAAATCGCATCGATCTTAGATGAGTCAGCATCCTTACCATGTTTGGAGATGGCGTGGCCCAATACAATCCCATTAGTCACCATATAGTGACTCTACTCTCACGAGAGCACTAGGTTAACCTTGCAGCAATGTTGAAGGACTCAGTCTAAATGAGCAAGACTTGTATCAAAACTATCCCCATAGACCAAGGAATCGTCCATGAAGGCCTCCATAAAAACTACCCACCATGTCGAAAGAAACAACCAACATACACCTTTAAAATGTAGAAGTGGTGTTACACAATCCAAAGGACATCCGTCTAAAGGCGTAGGAGCCAAACAGACAAGTGAAAAAAGTTTTATTCTGATCCTCAAGAGCGATAGCAACCTGATCATATCGTGAGTACCCGTCTAAGAAACAAAAGAACTCTTTCCTTGCCAACCTCTCAATAATCTGATCAATAAAGAATATTAGAAAGTGATCCTTCTTGGTAGCTGAATTCAACTGTCTGTAATCTACAGACATGCCATGAAGTAGGTACACGGGTCGAAATCTCCTAACTATGGTCATTCTTCATGATGGTAATCTTGGTTTTCTACGGGACCACATGTAAATGACTGACAAAGTTCGATTCCGAATAGGATAAATAAAGCCAGCATCAAACCATTTCTTAATTTCTTTCATGTCAACCTACCTTAGATTCGGATTGAGATGACGTTAAAACTCACACGATGGTCTAGAATCATCCTCTAAGTAGATATGATGAGAGCAAAAAGATGGACTAATCCCACAGAGATCTGAAATATTCCATTCTCAAGAACCTCTAGCACGTGATACTCTTGTTCATCGGGTCAACTGCCCCCGAGGATGACCAAAAACATTTGGGGGTGGGGGCTGCAAGGAAGGTATACTTCAACGTTCATGGTAAAGCCTTGAGCTTAGGTGGGGTCTGAATCGGCTCTGTGACGACCTCTATAATTGCATTGGTAGAAGGTATATGATTTGTACTCTGTGAACTATCAATTGTGGCCATTATCGGCTCAGCAAATAGAATCTCAGAAAGATATGCAATGAATGACCTCTGCTTAGAAAGGAATGGCTCATCAGGATGTTCAGAAATCTCTGTATTTTAGTCAACAAGGGCCCAGATATTCCAGTAATAATCTCAGAAATGTGTCTCTCATCAGTGCATATCTCAAAAAACTCAGCAAGTGGCTCAGACATCTCAGTTGGAGGTATATTTGCAATAATCTTACAACGATGTATCAAAGTAATATCAGAAAGTACCTCAAATCTCTCATATTGATCCTCAGAAATCAACACAAAATTCCCATCAACAAATACATTAGTAGGATGAACAAGGGAACTCATGTCGACTGTGCTTTCTAAAATGTCCTTCTGGGAAAGGAACTCCTGTATATCCATGAAATCAGTAAACATATTCGTCTCTCTAAACTCATCAAGAAAATCTTAGTCCTCAGTATCTGGTGTAAATAGCTCTCTCATATTTGTTTCTATTGGTAGCGTGATGGTCTAGGATCAGGGATTGTGTCAATTTTCACCTTGTCACTATGAGATTGAAAAATGATCTCTCCAGTACCGTAATCAACTATCACTTTGACCATTCGAGGGAACGGTCAACCAAGGATGATTGGGGTATGGAGTAATGATGTAGATGTGTACATATCCATGACAACAAAATCAATAGGGAATTGCATTCCCTTAACCATTACAATAACATCCTCTAAAATGCATCTCGGCCTCTTGATCGATCTATCAGCAAACTGAAACATCACCATGGTTGATATAAGAGGTCCTAACCCAAACTCAGTGAGTAGAGAGTACAACATGAGATTAATGGAGGAACCTCTATCGAGAAGCTGCGATCAATATCTTGATCAAATATGTGGCAACTGATGTGAGGTGCTACCTTATCTTTCTGTTTGGGCAGGAGGTTGTTGGTGGTATGAACTGTGGGTAAGGCCAAGATATGTTTTCTGTCTTTTTTCGTCTATTCTGCTTTGTTTGACGCTTTTGTGTACATGCTTCTTTTATTCATTTTTTCAATGCAGGCATGTACTCCAGGGCCTTAAGTAGTGGAATCTCTAAAAAGATGTTCTGTAGGATCTCTACCACTCCAAGATCAGATAAGGTTGTTTTTTTATTTTTGGATTTTCTTGGTTTTATTCAATGTAGAAGGAAATGGCACATAATCAGAAGAAACATTCAAATGTTCATTTAGAATATTCAAAATAGATTCCTCATGTATAATTGGACAACCAGAATCAGTCTGTACAGGGTTATCCAAAATGGGGGGTAGAAGAAACAAAATCAAAAACTAGATGGGTTGTTGCTGCTGGTGGAGGAGAAGAATCCATGACTGGTGTGTTCTCCCTCTCTGCTAACTGTGGACCACATCTAATTGTAGAAGGTTAAGTAGGTGGTGGTGACAAAGAAGATGGTGGAACTCCATTATCGGGTGTTGCTACACAAGGTCTCTACACTGATGTTGAAGAAGATGATGTAGAAGGTGAAGCTCTCTTACTATGTTGATCTCCCAACCCCAACGGCATTGAGGTGGCTGCAATCTCCTACTGCTCCTGAGATGAATGTGTCAGATAAGCATGTAAAATCAAGGGCCAAACCTATCTTGGATGTGGATTGATCATGTGATACCTAGTCCTCACGTCTGAAGTTGTTGGGATTGGCTTCGACCTGTACAGGGATCACTATCTTTATGGTGGTTAGGTCATCAAGCCTCTGAGTAAGTCCATTCATGTTCTTCATCAGTAGTGCTAACTGATCGAGTGTTGCATTCATAGAAGGTGCCTCTGGATGCTTAATGACAGGTTGTCGATGAGACTAGCAGTGAGGAGAGTGTTGGTATCCATACTGTTGGTAATGAGGAGGAGGATGTGAATACTATCCAAACGATGTAGATTGTTGGTGGTAAGGTTGGGGAAAATAGGCAGACTGCATTTGTTGCTAGCCATGTCTCCAGTTATGTAAGTGAGTTAGAGACTGAATAGATGCTGGAACTATAGGTGCTGGAATTCTAGTTGTCTACCTCCCTGAAATTGATGGGTTGGTTTCTGACTCTACTGGGAATCCAACTGGCCTTGATCTGACGGACGGAGTTGGTTGCACTCTCGGTCGAACCAGATATCGTTCACCTCCTGAATGATTGGTGGAGGTGGAGATTGCTGCTCAGAAATGTATGGACCCTCCTGTTGGTACGGTACAATCTGTTTTGAATGTTGTTGGACCTGGTCAGGGGTTTGCAAGTAGTAAACGTGCTGAACAGTGGACTGTCCTCCAGTACTCTACTGGGCAGAATTGGAGAAGTCTGCTCCCGAGCAGAAGTGTCTCCTGTTGTACTCACACTCTGCCATGCGCTGATCATACTCACAATAAGATCCACATGCTTTCTTATCTCATCCAACTTATCCAGGTTCTTTATCCTCTGTTCGATCAATTGGAGCTTCTCCAATTCCTTGGAGTGTTTTTCAATTATATCCACTTTGGATAGGTGATTTTCTATGATGGTCAGATTAGAACTGTCCACCCTATCCACTTGATGTGATGTCGTCATGTTGACAACCTTGTGGGGTGCTGTAGGAGAAGGTAAAGGATGCTTCTGTAAAGTATGTGAAGAAGAAAGAGCTGTAGAGATCTCTGGCATGTCCTAAAAATCTGACATAGGACATCATCATCCTTGTCGAAATGACTCCTCCCACAAGGAGCATCTACCATCTTCAGGTTCTCATGACTCAAGCCCCCAAAGAAATTTTGCACAAGGCTTGTCTTTGGAATATCGTGATGGGGGCACTTCTTCGTTAAATCTTTGGTTCTTTCCCATGCCTCATGAATAGGCTCATCGGACATTTGGGAGAAGTTTGCTATCAATTATCGCATTTGGTTCAGGCATCCAAGTGCGTAGTATTTTCTTAAAAAAGCAAACCTCAACTCTTCCCACGTAGTTACAACTTTTCCTAAATGATTTACCCAATATAGGGCCTTGTCCATCAAATTGAAAGGAAACGCCGTCATGTTCACTACCTCTAATGGGATGTTAGGGTAATGGATCGTGTTACTGATGTGATCGAATTGGTGCACGTGTACAAATGTCTCTTCATTAATATTTCTATGGAATAGGGGGAGTACATCTAAGATAGTGGTATTAAGCTTGAAATGCCATGAATCGTAGGAATTTGAATCCATGTATGTGTTTGTCCTTCTCCTGAATTATAGGATTCTCCAAGTAAGAGCTTAGCCACTGGCTCTACAGGCTTCTCTCCCCCATTCCCGCCTCCTACATGGTTTCTATACTCCTCTCTCCTATCTTGTCTCAGCTCAAGAACCATATCTCTCAATTCATCTTGAAAGTCAGCTTGTTGGTCAACTGAGACGAAATGGCCTGAATGGAGGCTAACATTTTGATCTTGCTCAACTCAACCATAGAACCCTTTCCCTTAGGTGGCATCAAGTGCACTGTATCGGTTTCTGCAAGTGTAAATTACACTAGATTAGTCTTCAAGAATGATGGAGTCCCAGATGATAGTTCAAGATAATAGTAAATATTGAACAGTGGATTGATCGATGAAGTGAATGGTGAAGTGGAGAAAAAGGAATACTCGGGAAGTGAGTCTTCTCGAGTAGAAGACGAGTGGGTTGGAGTGTGAAATGAGTCCACAAAGTCTGAATGAGAAATGCTCCAATTTGACATCTTCGGTATAAAGAGGCGAGATGTGAGAACACGAAGGTCAAACAAGAAGAGAATGAGTAGTCACGAAGGGCACGGAAGGATCTCTAGCACTAGTAATCAAACACAATACAAACCCTGAATTCGTCAACAGAACACAAGTAGATACTGTAATAATTCTGTTTTTTTATCTTTTCAATTTTAATTTGTGATAATCTCAATCTTGTACAAGAGTTAGCAACCCGTTAAGTGCCAGAAAGTCTCCTAAGGACTGGCCTAAATTCTTACGGCTAGTTGCATCCACTTCCAGTCAGTATGGGTGTAAGTACACACCGTAAAACGACTACCCGTGCAACTTAAGGATGGTGCCTTACACAGTGTACTTTAAACCTGTGCTAAGGGAAGTATGGACTGTAGAACAACTACCCGTGTTCCCTCACTAGGAAGTATCTAGTCGTTTTTATAAAATCAATAGTCTGAATTAGATTCTGATGCTTGGCTATATCCTAGTGGTCGTCTCTCACTCACTATGCAAGTAAATTAAAACACTGAGGGGGTTACTCTCCTCAAAAAAATGATGATTGTCCTTACATTTTGTTTTAGGGTCTAGTTTTCTTTACCAGCCCCCATTTTATATCGTTGTCACTTGTTTGGGATTTTTTTTCAATGAATTGACCACCGAATTTCCAATTTCCTTTTTATATTATGTTAGTGAAAACAAGGAAGGAAGTCGCAAAAATCAATGCATGATGAAATTCAATGATGCATGCAATGCATACCTTGTCACCAGCACTCTACATGTTGGGTGATCTACATAGAATTTAAATACAGAAAATAACTAACCTATATGATGCACGAGAATCGACCTAGCAATAACTTCTATTAGCAGGCAAGAACCAATTAACTTGACTAAGTCCAAAGTACACTCTACTTTATAGGTACATAAATTCTTGTTTAGAGCTTTGGACTTAATCGATTACATGGCTCAAGCAAGTTAATAAAACCTACTACTAAGGGATTAATCACATAAAACCGCATGAAAACAAAAAAATAAAGCGACAACAAAACCGATAAGGCCCCTCAAGTGCACCGATACTTGGTGAAACATATCTCGCACACATAAGGTATATAGTTTCTTTTAAATGAGTTTTTTATGTATAAAATGCTAAAACTAAATCAACTACTATCTAAGAAAAAATGCTCCAAATGATTGTCTCCTCCAGATTTTCTTCTCCTCCTCGTATGCTCTCCTACAGCTCGATGAAGAATAAAGCAGCCTCTGCTTCGTTTGGGCACGCCAATACTTATAAGAATGCCACCCTCGCTCGTCGGTCCCTCGCAAGAAAGAGGAAACACAAGATAATGTAAGAAATACAATTGTGAAAATATGAGCAAAAATAAATGGAAATAAATACAGTGTGTATGAAAATTGAAATGAATGTAAGAAAACATTGACAAATATCAGAGAAAGAAAAACAAGTATAAACAACCAAGAATAGTAGGTCAAAAGAAAAACCTAACTACCCTCATTGTACCTCCCCAGCAACGACGCCATTTTGTTGAGCTGGGAATTCTATGAGTTTTAAATATTGGAATTGATGTGCAGTGTCAATGCAAGCCAAAAAATCCCTTAACAAAAATTTATCCAATTCTCAAGAAAAAATAAATAAGAAAATGTAGCAAGAGGAATTGCTATTTAATTTATATGTATAGCAAACACGATTGAACTCAGGGAGGCTACAAAAATCCTGAGAGTTATTCTAAGCAATGAAAAATGAATAAAAAGAACCAAAGCATCTCTATGCACACTATGCTTAGCTTCTGTATTTTTTAAATTTATATTTTTTATGGAATTTTAATTTTTTTATATTTTTTTATGTTGCAAAAATAATATTTTTGAAAATAATGAATATTTAAAGAAAAATTAGAGCATGCAGTAAAGCCAACTTTATGTATTTTCCAAATAAATAAAAAAATCAAAAAAACAAATATATATATATAGGTTTTTGATAAGTTTTTAATATTTTTTGTTATTTTGCTGATTTTTCCAAAATTTTAAAGCCTTTAAATAAATTTAAAAATAGAATAAAATAAATAGAAAACAAACTTTTTTTGGATTTTTGAAATAACAAATAAAGTCAAAAATGGATGAAACAAACACAGAATGAAAGATATTTTTTGTATTTTACAGAGAGGGGTTTTATATTTGTTTATGTTTTTGATTGAATTTTTTATAATTTTTTTATTTTTTTGAGAGGTTTATGATTATTATGGTTTCTATGAGAACTAAAAATGACAAAAAAATTTCAAAAATTTAAATAAATCAAAATTAGCTACCAAGAATTTTTGGAATAAGTTTTATAATTTTTATGGATTTTTGGATGCAAACGGGGAATTTTGGGACTATTTTTGAATTTTCAAAAATAATAAAAAAATGAAAAATGCAAATTATGTATGAAAGATTTATGCAACAAGAGACTAGATGATTTTTTGTCGAATTTTTAAAGGGTTTTATAATATTTATTTGGTTTTTAACATGCAAATTAAATGCAGACAATGAGGATCTAAATGTAATTATTTAATATTTTCATATTAAATGATAACATATGTGAAAAATATAGTATGAATTATACAAATAGTCCAAAAAAATCTCATGTGTGAGCTCGTGCGTCCTGCTAGACAGGACTAGAATGCAAATAAAATAATTTTAGGGGTTGAATATAACAAACTAATAATTTACTTTTATTGCAAATTTTCCATAGATCACGTGCAAAACACAAGTTTAGTTCAAACAGGGACTAAAGTATATTTAATATATACAACAGGCAAACATGCAAATATTCAAATAAAGATAAGATGCCACGTGTCCTTACATGGACTAATTTGAAAATAAAATAAAGGCAAGGTGTTGGATGCAAATGTACCCTTTATTGACGTGGAACGGTGAACGGCTCTGATGCTCTGCCGATTTGATCGATGGTCGAGATAGATGCGTGCTCGGAGGGCCTTGATCTAATCTGGAAGATGGATCTCGTGGCTCATAATTAGGGAGTTTTAGACAGCTGAGATCTAAACTGGGTTGTTGCTCGTGATCATGCGGTGATGAAAGGCCCTAGAGGAACTCGGAAGAAGATAGACTCTGACGAACCGATCGAGGAGATCTCAATCATTGCTACTCTGAATTAGTTGCTAATAAGTGATACGAGTCCTTAGACTCTTCATCTATCGACCGAATGAAGCAATGGAGCACGAATACTCCTGATCGACGTTCTGTAGGTATGAAGGGTATCAGCTTCGGGCGAACCTCTAGAACTTGATTTAGTGTTTATTCACCATGCATTAACCCTACAATGGAATGTTGATGCTCAGAGGAAGCTCCAGCCAAAAGATTAGGGCCAAAGCATTGTAAATGGTGAATGGACACGGGTCTCTCGCGACGGTTGGTCAGAATGGAGACTGCACTCCAGATCTGTGAGGATCTGAAGGTCGGAAGAGGGTGGAAGAGTGGGAGAATGAGATGGTGGACGTGTTGGCGTAGTCGGAAGGGGATGGCAATGATCGGAACTCCTCTAATCGTGTAGATCGGTGGTTGTAGATGTTCATCTGATCTAGGAGATTTAAATTAAATCAAAGACAAAATAAATGCTAAATCGAATCTAAACTAGCTAGGTTACCTACGGATAAGGTGGATGAATGGAATCACCTTGATTTGCAGTTGATGGTGGAGAGGCAGAACGTGCGATGGAAATCTCTGGTGATGTCAGTGAATCGTGATCTAAGGTACCAAATTCACAATCCAGATTGGGGATCTGCTCCTCTGTCACAAGAGAACAATCCTTATCACTTGATCCCAGGTGATCTTGGGCTAAAATCGGATTAAATCATCTCTTGAGCTGTATGGGAATTGTCTACAGACTCAAGCCTGACATGGGATTGAATTCAAAATGTACGCAAATCAAGGAGTGATTGCCGCATCTATGTTGCTGACGAGCGATAGGAATGATTGGGTGAAAAGATCGGAGAAGGAAGCAGGGTCGTTAGTGAATGAGATGCGTGGGAAAAAGGGGTGAAGGAACGATAGAAATCGAGGGGGGTGGTAGTTAGGCGCAGACTGAGTAGGTGACCCAGGTCAACAAACTTGGGTCAGCTAATCAGAATGCACGCAGAATAAGGCCAAAATAGGCTAAACGGAAAAAGAGGAAGAAAAGGTAAAATAATTAAATAAAAATCGAAAATGAATTTAAAAATAAATAACGTAAATAAAAAATGTTGAGAATAAATTGAAGTTAATTTTGGCGATTTCAATTAAATAAATACTGAGTTTATAAGTGTTAGAATAAATACAAGGTGTTATTTATTGATATGTACAACTATATGAACAAAACTTTAATTTTAAATTAATTATTTATACATACATATTCATATATATGTATATATAATTTAATATTTTATTTATTTACAAAATTTTACAAGTGTTTTTCTGACATTTTTGTTTGATTTTTAAGAATTATATATTAAGGTAATTAAATATGTATAAGTAGAGTATATACATGGTGATACATATACAATATACTCATGATTTTATTTTTGTTGATTTTTATTTCTATGGTTTTTATTTGTTTTATAAATGAATTAAATACGATATTCACAAACGTTAAAAAATACAATATTCACAAATATGCATAAGAAAATAAATAATTAAATAGTATACATAGTATATATAGGTATACTATACAATAGTGCCCCAATTGGCCACATATCACAACTTAACTCTGATTTTTATGAAATCACCTCCATTTTAAAAATAATTTAATTTGGAGTAAATGAAAGTGAGTTTGATGAATTTAATATCTTGGATGGAGCAGAAATTGATCTTGCAAGTTTGTACTTTGTGGCTTTTTGAGAGTGTTGTCATTTACACAATATATAAAATTTTGTGTTTCAGTTATTTTTATTATTTACAAAAGAATTCTCTTCACAAATTCAAGAAGAATTGATTTTTATTTACAAAGAATTTGGTGATGAATGAATTAACGAAAGAATGTGTGCTATAGACAATATTGTACATATGGTAAATATATAGAAGTGACAATGAATTTTCTGGATTTTAGGCCTTATCTCCCCCTACTTTATTCCTTGCCAATCAGGTCAAGTCCCGACCTCTCTCGGGGTCTGATTCAGCATGTATCTATTGCATATGTACAATATTTTATTTTCTTTACTTTCCATGTATTTCTTTATTTATTTTAGGTTAAATTGTGATAAATATGCAATATTTAAACAAGAGTTCGAGTTAGTAAAAGAATGAATTTAGTGATATTTGTAGGTGTTTATAAGGTATTTTAAGCTAAATAAATTTAATAATGATGATGAAATGTAGATTCAGCAGACAGCCAATCAGATCAAAGGACCTGAATGATGAAAAAAGAAAAGGACAACAACGATAGAATAAAAAAGAAAAAACAAAATAGAAAATTATTTTAAATCAAAAGGCTAATGTTCATTAATTATTAACTTATTTTTGATTAAATAAGTTTAATAAATAAGGTAAAATTTAATAAATATTTTCATTCAAAGGTAAAAATACCTTTATATATAACAAACCAATTTTTGATTAATTATTTTACATAAATAAATTAGTAATTTATTAAATTAACGAATATTTTAAGGACTTTAAATATATTTTTAGTTTATTTTTGTTAGTTATTTTAATTAGTTAAATATATAAGGGTATGTATATTATAGGTACATTATACCAATAACAAAGATATACTTCTCTTATTTTTGTTAATTTTTTAATTCATTATTTTTATTTACATTTTATATAAATAATATACAATTTATATAAAATAGTAAAAATACAATATGTGCAAAAATACAAAGAAATAAATACAATAATAAAAAATATAACGTTCAACATATACAAATAGTACAACTACACAACGAAAAGCCAACATTCACATCTTAACTCTGATTTTTATGAAACCACTTTCATTTTAAAGCTTATTTAATTTGGAACCCAATGAAAGTGAGTTTGGTTTATTTTGAATTTTTCGGAGAAGAAATTGATCTGATAAGTTTTGCTTTGCGACTTTTTTAATAGTGTTGTTTCTCTTATTTTGTACAAGAATTCTTCTTGCAATTATTTTTATTAATAACAACTTATTTTTTGTACAGGTTCTAATAAGAAAATATCTTTATTTGAGACTATTTTGGTGATAATTAAACTAGTAGAATATATGTGCAGTATATACAGTGATAGATATACACATGTAAAGACTTATATTCATTATTTTTATAAATTAAAGGCCATGTCTCCGCCTACTTTATTCCATGTCAATTAGGTCAAGTCTTGACCAACTCTCGAGTTTAGGGTCAGACTACATTTATTCCATACATATAGTCTTTTTATTTTCTTTCGTTTCCTTCATTTCTGCATTTATTTATTTGAGGTTAAAATAATGATAAATATACAATATTTGCAGATGATATGGAATTATTAAAAGTGAGAATTAGTAGTACTTATAGAAGTTTTATAAGGAATTTTAAGCTAAAATAAATGAATAAAGAAGATGAAATGGAGATTCATCGTCTCCCTTTACTATACCTTTGCTAGTCCTTTAGCAGACTTATTTTAAGAGTAAGTGACTGAAAAGAAAACTAATAAAGAAAAAATAAAGTACTTAGAATAATTTTGATTTTAATACTAATCTTCATAAAGTCAAAGTACGGAGCTCGGTAAGACCTTTGGATTATTAGTTAAGCAGAACCTTATTGAAAATATGATTTAAGACTTTACAGCCTTTAAGTTCCACAAGTATCTTTTCAGTTCTCCTCGACAGTCAGGTCAGAACAAGTCCTCATAAGCAAATTTTGATGACTATGAAACTTATTTGTACCGTGAAGATGATATATATCTCTCCACACCTGATGTGACAAAAAACAATCTTCTCTTAGCAAGGTGACCCTAATTCTGATGCCTAGCAACTCTTTCCTCGAGGAGTGGAATATTTCCCTATGTTCAGGTATGTGTTGTGTCCACAATTGAAGGGTGGAAAAGATAAAAAAATAAGAAAGGATATGGAGTGTGGACAGTGTAGCCACATCTCCTTGTGAAGATGGCCAGTGTATCCTAGACTCCACTAAGATCTACAGGTTCTCTGAAGTTTGGACAATTGAGGTCATTTTAGGTATTTGTATTTTGTGTATTTTTGTCTTCTTTTTGGTAGAAAATATTGTTATACTACATTGGTCTTTTTGTGCTCAAATGGATATAGAATCTTTTTTTTCCCATATTTTGGGGTCTTAGAAAAATTATGCTAGCAGACCATCCATCATCCAAAGCATTATTTCAGCCCACAACTCATGTTTTTAGACATCCATGCCACAAGACTAGGTTGGGGTGCACTGGCCACTCGAAGTGACTGCATATATTTCCATTTATGTGCTCGCTTGCCAAAGGATTCTACCCCTCACCAACTCATGTTTGTTGAGCTACATACAAGGCGCTTGTCCAAGTTAGGTCAGTGTCTAAAAGAATCATGCATGTATATGAAATATTCTACTTAGACCAATCAATATATGTGAACATAGTCTTATGAACGCAAAGATTTAAGTCGCTATGACCTGAAAAGTCAGAAATCCAATTCCTGTAAGGTTCCTCTGAAATTAAGTGGATTAAGATCTTAACCAAGCTCCATTTTTCAGACTTCATTCCAGACTAGTTTAGGCATCAATATCATTTTGAAAAAAACAAATGCAAATGCAAGAATTTTTACTTCAACGATTTTTTTGATTAGAACTTTTATGTAATTTTTAGAGAAATTTTGCAAATTTTTATGGATTTTATCTTTTTCTTTTTATGGAACTTTTTAATAGGGCTAGAGAATTAGACCTATTTACAAGTATTCACAAGTATTTTAGCAACTTTTACAGAAAGGATTTTATACAAAGATATATACAAGTTTTATACAAGATTTTACAAAAAGAATTTCTATTTACATATTTTATGTACAAATTTTATTCAAATATTTTATCTACAGAAGAATTTTAAAAACAAATTTATTAAAGAATATTATAAATAATTTTTATTAAAAAATATAATGGAAAGATTTTACAAGATATTGCAAATTTTATAAACAAGAATTTTACAACAAGTTACACCCATATGTAAGCAACAAAATATTTATATATAAGGTGAGAAAATAGGTTACAAATTAGTTTACAAATATGTACAAAGAGTTTTACAAAAACATTAAGAATACTTTACAAAAAAATTGCAAAATATTTTATAATAATTATACACAATTTTACAAATCTATTTTTACAAACATTTATTTTATATCATTTTACAAATAATTTACACAATAATAAATTTTACAACCAATAATTTTATAACATTTTACAAATAAATTATTTTTACAAATATTTTACAGAAAAATCTGTAAAACAAATTACACAGATTTTTACAAATACTATACAAAACTATTTTACAAAAATATTTATAAAAGAATTTTACAAAAAAAAATTACAAACTTTTTACAAAACATTTTTATTCCAATTTTATTAGCCATATTATTAACCAAAAAAGTATATAAATTGAAGTATATATACTTTGCTGAAGTATATATACAATACATGCGACTCCCCATATACTTTGCTAGAACTATGTACTCATAGTCACCAATAAGCGACAAACAAGACATAACTCGTGCTTCGTATAAAAAAGTGAAAAGAATCCTATACTACAATGACTCAAATAACAAAAATAAATTGAATAGAAGTTAGTGATCCCCCCTATACATAGGATCAAATAATCCTAAATAGAGAAGACTATACAAACAGGGAAAATTGAGGAAAAGAATGTACAAAACACAACGACTCGATTTGTCCCCCCATACTAAGGTAGAAGATCCCTAAGTATAGAAAAGAATATCAACATGTTGATGGACAAGCGAGAGAATAAAAGAAAATAAAATAAAAATATAGAAGAATGAAATAAACAACATCACTCCCCTTATACTTATGGTAAAGGATCCCAAGGTATAAGCAAGAAGATGAGTGATGAAACAGAAAAAAAGTAAGAACAACTCAAGTCATTCACCTCCCTTATACTTAGAATTGAGTACATCCTAGGTATAGCACACACACATGGAAAAGAGATGAATTATCAAAACAAAAGAAAGAAAGAATAAAATAAAAGGGATAGATACAAGAGAAAATCAGCTCATGTACCAGACACAGAATTAGTTAAAGAATCAACATCTGATACTACATGAATGGAATCCATAACGGACATGAATGTATCATTATCTACATATGGCTTCAACAACTATTCGTTCATCACAAATGGTTGTTCGTCATATGACAACCCGTAAATGACAATACTACAATTATCACGAACAACTCTCACAATGAACGGTCATGATCATTTGCTTTTTAGTTTTCCTAGAAATTGCTTCAATTTTGCATCAAACAGCCACACCTTCATATTAGAATTGAAACTCCTACTCCTAATGTGTATGATGACATCTCTTAACTTCTCTTTATACATCACATTGTTGTCATAAGCATAATTTTGGAATTCCAGCAATCTATTCAAATATGCTTTCCGACTCTGTCCGACTCTCTGATAGTTCATGTTTCATACATGGATTTCCAATAAAGATTTATGAATTAACTCAACTGGCATGTGGCCAGTCTTTTCATAAACTGATCTTCAGGGAGACATATCAAATGAAGACTTATATGTCGTACGATAAGCCCATAGAACTGAGTCAAGAACCAGCAATCAGTTATTCCTACATGGACGTACAAGTTTCTGAAGATTAGTCTTGATCTCCATATTTTATATCTCAACCAAGTTGTTCGTCAGTGGATGGTAAGGATATGCGACGCGATGCTCAATGTCGTACTCCTTAAATATCTTCCTAACCTCTCTATTGAAAAAATATCTTCACCAATCTGAAATAAAAATCTTGGGAATCCTGAAGCATGCAATAATATTGTCCCTATTTTTGAAAAATTGTACACCTATAAGCGGCTCGGGTGGAGATAGCCTCCCTATCAGGATGTATAAGTTTTGGAATAATCGTCTTGATCTCCCTTTTTTCTTTCTTTTTCCTTTGTTTATGTATTTATTTATTTTAGGTCAAAATAATGATAAATATACAATATTTATATATGATATGGAGGTATTAAGAAGGATTTTCTATATCATTTGTTACTCATAAGGATATATAGACTAGATGGAAGCAATACTTCTATAAGCTTTTCATTAGGGAATAATATAGAGCGTTCACTTTGGGAAATGTATCTTGTAGTGAAAGTTACTTGAATTGTGCAATCTATAGACGAATATACAGGAAAGAAGTAGAGGAGGCTTTGAAGGTTATGAGACATGGGAAAAATGTAGGACCTGATGACATTCCTATAGTAGTTTGGAGAGTTTTAGGTGAGCCTGGTTTGACTAGGCTTACAAATTTATTCAATGTTATTTGGAGAAGTAAGAAAATACCCAAAGAATGGAGGAGAAGCATCGTGGTTCCTCTTTATAAGATCAAAGGAGACATTCAAAATTGTTCAAATTACAGACGTATCAAGCTGATGAGTTACACTATGAAAAATTGGGAACGTGTGATCGAAAGAAGGTTGAGGCAAGTTCCCAAAGTAAAAGAAAACCAATTCAAATTCACACCAGATCGCTCAACTATTGAAGCCATCCACTTGCTAAGGAGAACAATGGAGATTTACAGAGTTAAAAGGAAGAACCTCCACATGATATTTATTGATTTAGTGAAGGCTTATGATTATGTCCCATAAGAGATATTGTTGAGAGTTTTGTAGAAGAGACAAGTACATGTCCTATACATTATCCTCATAAAAAGATATGTATGACATGGCTTCATCTTGTGTAAGGATACAATCTGGGAAGACTGACTATTTTGACATCAACTTTGAGTCCTTTCCTTCTTTACTTTGATTATGGACGAGATGGCAAGTCACATTCAGCATGATATACCATGTTGTATGTTATTCGGTGATGATATAGTGTTGATTGATGAGACTAGAGATGGAGTAAATTTGAAGCTTAAGGTCTAGAGACATGATTTGGAGACTAAAGGATTTCATATAAGTAGGACTAAGATTGAATATATGGAGTGTAATTTTGATGTAAGCAATGGTGAAGGAATTGATGTTAAGATAGGTGATGATAACATTCAAAAGAGATATTCTTTTAGATACTTGGAATCTATTTTGCAACATGACAGGGAAATTGATGGAGATATTACAAAAAGAATAAATGCAAGTTCGCTAAAGTGGAGAGGAGTCTCTACTGTTCTCTATGATAAGAAAATTCCTTTGAAAATTAAAGGAAAATTTTACAGAGCAGTTATGAGACCTGCTATGCTCTATAAATCTAAATGTTGGCAAGTGAACCATAGACATGTGCAAAAAATGGTAGCAGTAGAAATTAAAATGCTAAGGTGTATTTGTGGACACACACACACGTAAATATTGTATTCAAAATGATGCCATCAGAAGGAAAGTTGGTGTAACTCCGATCGAAGATAAGATGTGAGAAAATCACTTAAGGTGATTTGGCCATTTGCAAAGGAGGTCAACTGATGCACTGTTGAGGAGATGTGAGTTTTGGAATGTTGACCTGGCAAAAAGAGGGCGAAGAAGGCCCAAGAAGGGTCGGAATGAGACTATACAAATGGATTTTTGTTTTTTGGATCTAATCTCGAGAATGACCCAATATAGATCTAAATGGAGACAAAGAATCCATGTAGCCAACCCTACTAAATGTGGGAAAAAGGCTTTGTTGTTGTTGTTGATTTGGAGTTATTAAAAAGGGAGAATTTGTAGTATTTATAAGTGCTTTATAAGATATTTTAAGCTAGAATAATTAATAAAGATGATGAAATGGAGATTCATCATCCCCTATTCTTTACCTTTGTTAGTCCCTTAACCGACACTTATTTTTAGAGTAAGCAACTAAAAAGAAAAATAATAAAGAAAAATTAAAGAACTTAGAAAAAAATTGATTTTTTAATTATTCTTCATAAAATCAGAGTATGGAGCTCGGTCAAACCTTAGGATTATTAGTTTGGCGGAACCTTATTGAGAAAAGGATTTAAGACTTTACAACCTTTAAGTTCCACAAGTCTCTATTTAGTTCACCTTGACAGTCATTTCAGAACAAATCCTCATACATAAATTATGATGACTATGAATCTTACTTGTACTGTATAGGTGATATATAGCTCTCCACATCTGAAGTGACAAAGAAAAACCATCTCTTAGCATGGTGACCTTAATTTCCTAGTACTCTTTCCTTGAGGGGTGGGGTATTTCCTTCTTGGTTCAGGTATGTGTTGTGTCCACAATCGAAGGGGGAGAAAACAAAAGAATAAGAAAAGAACTGGAGTGTGGCCAGTGTAGCCACATCTTCTTGTGAAGCCAGCTAGTATAGCCTAGTCTCCATAAAGATATGTAGGTTCTCGGAAGCAAGGACCATTGAGGTCATTTTTTGTATTTGTATTTTGTTCATTTTGGCCTCTTTTTGGTAGAAATTATTGTTGCAATGCATTTATCTTTTTATGCCCTAATGGATATAGAATCTTTTTTTCCTCCCATGTTTTAGGATCTTGGAAAAAATTGTGCCAACAGACCATCCATCATCTAAAGCTTTATTTCAACCCACAGCTCCTATCTTTAGATGTCCATTCCACTAGACTAGGTTGGCGTGTACTGTCCTCTCGAAGTGATTATGTATGTTTCCATTCATGCGCATCTCTTGCTAGAGGATTCTATCGCTCACCACCTCATCTATGTTGACCTACGTGCAAGATGCTTGTCCATGTTAGGTCACTATCTAAAATAATCTTGCGTATGTATGAAATATTTGACTTAGATCAATCAAGATATGTGAACATAGTCTTATGAACCCACATAATTAAGTCGCTATGACATGAAAAGTATCAACTACAGTTCGTATAAGATTCCTCTGAAATTATGTGGATTAAGGTCTTAACCAAGCACATTCTTCAGACTTTGTTCTAGACTAGTTTTGGCAACATTATCATTCTGAAAAATGCAAATGAAATGCAACAATATTTTTTACTTCAAAGAATTTTCTGATTTAAACTTTTTATATGATTTTTGAGAGCTTTTGGAAATTTTTATGGATTTTATCTTTTCCAAATTTTACGGACTTTTTAATAGAGTTATAGAATTATACATATTCACCAGAATTCACAATGTATATATACCACTTCTACGTAAAGAAAATTATACAAAGATATATACAAGATTTTATAAAAATGAATTTTCATTTGCATATTTTACGTACAAATTTTATTTAGAGATTTTATCTACAAAAGAATTTTATAAATATATTTAATAAAGAATTTTATAAACAAGTTTTAATTACAAGAGTTTTAATAAAGAATCTTATTAGAGAGAAGAATTTTATGCAAAGATTTTACAAGATTTTCCAGTTTATTTACAAGAATTTTACAACAAGTTACACCCATATTTGCATAACTTAAGGTGAGAAAATAATTTACAACATACTTACGAAAGATTTACAAATAATTTTACAAAACCCTTACAAAATATTTTACAAAATTTATTTTACAAAATATTTTACAAAAATTTTACAAAGTTTTACCAATCAAATTTTAAAAAAATTATGTATAATTTACACAATAATCATTTTGTACTACCAATAATTTTATAAACATTTCACAAATAAATTGTTTTTATAAATATTTTACAAAATTTTGTACAAAAATAATTTTACACATATTTTTACCAGGACTCTAAAAAACTATTATACAAAAATATTTTCAAAAGAATTTTACAAAATATTTTATTACAAACATTTTACAAAACATTTTTATTACAATTTTATTAGTCATATCATTAACCAAACAAAAGCATGAGTTTTGGCTAAAGTATATGACACCCCCTATGCTTAGCTCAAGCTATGTCCTAATTGTCACCAATAAGCGACAAAGAAGACATGATGCGTGCCAATATAGAAAAGTGAAAAGATTCCTATACTGCAATGGCTCAAAGAATAGAGAATAAAAATAATAGAAGTTGGTGACCCCCTATACTTGGGATCAAATAATCCTAAGTATAGAAGTCTATACAAACGGGTAAAACCGAGGAAAAGAAAGTATATACTCGATAACTTCACTTGTCCCCCACTATAATTTGGGTAAAAGATCCCAAAGTATAGAAAAGAATATCAAAAAGTTGATGGACGTACGAGAGAACATAAGAAAATTAAATGAAAATAAAGAAGAATGAAATAAACGACATCATTCCCTCTAAGATTTGGGTAAAGGGTCCCTAAGTATAAGCAACAACAAGCGTGATTTTAAAGAACAAAAATAGGAACAACTCAAGTCTTTCATCTCCCCTATACTTAAAATTATACATCCTATGTATAAAACACACACATGGAAAAGAGATGAATAATCAAAATGTAAGAAAGAAAGAAAAAATGAAATGAATACATATAATAGAAAAATAGCTCATGTATGAGACACAAAACTAGTCAAAGAATTATCGTATTAATCCACATGAATGGAATCCACAACGAATAGGAATGTATCATGATCTAGATATGGCATCAACAACTGTTCGTTCACCACAAATGGATGCACGTCATATTACAACCCATAAATTACAATATTACCATAGTCACACACAACTCTCACTATGAACGATCCTGACCATTTGCTTTTGAGTTCTCCTAGAAATAGCTTCAACTTTGCATCAAATAACCACACATTCTGATTGGGATCAAAGGTCTTACTCCTAATATGTCTATCATGGCATCTCCTAATTTTCTCCTTATACATCAGGTTTTTGTCATAAGCATAATATATAAATTCCAGCAATCTATTCAAATCCACATTCCTACTCTGTTCGGCTCTCTGATAGTCCAAGTAGCATACATGAATTTCCCATAAAGATTTATGAATTAACTCAACTAGCAATTGGCAAGGCTTTCCCTAAACCAATCTATAGGGAGACATGCCCAATGGAGACTTGTACGTCGTACGATAAGCCCAAAGAACTAACTCAAGCATCTGCGATCAGTTCTTCTTATCTGGACATACAAGTTTCTTAAGAATAGTCTTGATCTCACTATTTGAAATCTCAATCAAGCCATTAGTATGTGGGTGGAAAGTTGACATGACACATGCTCAATGCCATACTCCTTAACTAGATTTCTAACCTCTCCGTTGAAAAAATATCTTCCCCCCATCACAAATAAGAACTTGGGAATCTTGAACCATGCAATAATGTTGTCCTTGAGAAAGTGACAAATTGTAGTCCAATCAGTGACTCGGGCTGGGATAACCTCCACCCAATGGCGCACATAATCCATGGTAAGCAGGATGTACTGGAATCTCTGACTCATAGGGAACAAACCCATGAATTCGATGACCCAAGCATCAAAAACATTTGAATTCTAAATATACTTTAGGGGAATTTTGTCTTTGGAGCCAATGGCTCCTCCCGTTTTCTGACAATCAGTACAACACTTCACATTATTTGTAGCATCTTTAACAGAGTTGGCCACCATAGGCCAGATTGTAGAACCTTTGTTATTTTGTGCTTTCCTGAATGAAGCCACCAGCCTCTAGTTTGTGACAATGATCAACCACCCTGATGTATTCCTCCTAAGGAATGCACCTCCTCAAGATACAATCAACATGCTCACGAAATAGGTATAGATCCTCCCACTAGTAGAAATGAATCTCTGACAAAAATATGTATGCCTTCGGCTTGGGCTAATTGTGTGGAACTTTCTTGGAGATAAGATTGTTCACAATATCAATGTACCATGGGAGTGAGGCAACAGAAAAAATTGCCTCATCTGGAAAAGTCTCTATAATAGGAAGTAATAGATACTGAGGGGACTCTACTTTTGTGATCTGAGAAAGGTGATCTGCCACAACATTCTTTACTCTAGGTTTATCTCGAATCCCAAAACCAAACTCCTAGAGAAGAAGGATCCATCTGATAAGGTGTGGTTTCGTATCCTTATTAGTCTGTAAATACTGTATGGAAGTACGAGCCGTGTAAACAATCACTCTAGAACCTAGTAGATGCGATCTGAATTTTTCTAAAGCAAACACCATTGCTAGTATATGTTTCTCTGTAATGGTATAATTTCTTTGTGCCTCATCGAGAGTCTTACTAGCATAGTGTATAGAAAATGGTACTCCATCACTTCTCTACCCTAAAATATCTCCAACTACATAATCATAGGAACTCATCATGATCTCAAAATGTAAAGACCAATCAGGTAGTTGTAGGACAAGAGCTCTAGTAACCGATTCTTTCATCCAATGGAATTCAAGGAGGATTTCACATCAACAATAAACTAACTCTCCGTACATAGAAGCTCAATCAACATTCTGGCGATCTTGCTAAAGTCCTTAATGAATCGCCAATATTATCAAATGTGTCCAAGAAATGAACTCAACTGCTTCAAATTCATCAATGACTCGAACTTGGAAATCACATCAATCTTGGCTAGGTTAACCTCTATACCATGTTTGGAGATGACGTGGCCTAATACAATCCCATTAGTCTCCATAAAGTGACTCTCCTCCCACGAGAGCACTAAGTTTACCTCACAGCAACTCTGAAGTACTCGGTCTAAAAAGGTAAGACATGAGTAAAATCTATCTCCTCAGATCGAGAAATCTTCCTTGAAGACCTATATAAAACTACCTACCATGTCGGAAAAAATGACCAACATACACCTCTAGAATGTAGCTGGAGCATTACACAATCCAAAGGGAATCCGTCTAAAAGCGTAGGTACCAAACAAACAAGTAAAAGTAGTCTTCTCCTGATCCTCATCAACGATTGCAACCTGGTTATACCTGGAGTATCCACCCAAGAAACAAAAAAGCTCTTTCCTTTCCAGTCTTTAGACGATCTGGTCAATAAAGGGCAATAGAAAGTGATTTTTCTTGGTCGTTGAGTTCTGGCATCGGTAATCTACGTAGACATGCCATGAAGTGGGTACTCGTGTCGGATTATCCTCACCACAATCCATTATTACGATTATAGTCCTTGATTTCTTCAGGACCACATGTAACGAGCTGACCCACTTGGAATAAGAAATGGGTTAAATAAAACATGTGTCACACCACTTCATGATCTCTTTCATGACAACATCCGGAGATTAGGATTCATATGGCACTAAAACTCAAAGATCATCTTGTTGACATAATATAATTAGATATGATACAACCACAATGCTGGATTGATCCCACAGAAATCTGAAATACTCACACCTATGGCCTTGCGATTTCTCCCCAGAACCTCTAATAAGCGAGATTCCTAGTCATTAGTCAACTGCGAACTGATGATGACCGTAAATATATGAGTTGCACCCATAAGGAAGCCATATTTATGTCTTGATGGTAAAACTTTGAGCTTGGATGGGGTTTGAATATGCACTGTAGCAACCTCAGAAACCACATTGGTCGAAGGTAAATGATCTGCAATCTGTGAACTGTCCATTGTGGCTACAATAGGCTCAACATGTAATTTCTTGAATAGATCTGCAATGAAATCTCTGAACTCAAAATGAGATGGCTCATCAACAATCTTAGTAATCTTATTAGAAAGTAACTCAGAAAATCCATCAACATACAACTCAAAATATTCAACAACGGAGAAAATGTCGACTGTGCTTTCTGGGCCTTCCTTTCGAGAAAGGAATTCTTAGGCATAAATGTAATACAAACCAATTTATATCTCTGATCTCATCTAGAAAATCACAGTCCTCTAACTCAGGTGTAGCAAGCTCTCTCTCATCTGATGCAAGCAATGACGGCTTCAGATTCGAAATTTTCTCTATCTTATCTTTATCATTGTAGGAGTGGAAGGTTATCTCTCTATTATAATAATATACTACCGCTTCAGTGGTTCATAGGAATGAATGACTGTTGAACAGGGAATACTCGGGGTTTTAAATTAATGAGATAAAAATGCAGTGTCGTTGCAACCCTAAATATTATTTTGTATAAATAAAGAGGGAATTTCTATGCACACTACTCTTGCTTTTGTATTTTTTATTTTTATATTTTCTACAGAATTTGTACTTTTATATTTTTATTTGGAATTTTGGATTATAGATTTTTAATTTTTTATTTTACAAATGATTTTTTTATTTCATAAAAAAATGAAAATAAAAATGAATAAAAGAAATTAATAGGAAAGAAAGAGACAATTTTTGGATCTTTACAAAGTGGTAGAAATATACAAAAAATAAAATAGAATTATTTTTGGGTTTCTATTAATTTTCTAATGTTTTTCATATTTTTCCAAAAATTTTAGAATTTTGTAAGTCTTTAACAAAAATCAAAAACATAGAAAATGACAAACGGAAATGAATGTGAATGTTTTTGAATTTTTAATTAGCAAATAAACTTAAAAAAATAAAAATATGCACAAACGGAAAGACATTTTTTATATTTTCCTGAAAGCCACTTTATACATTTTTATAATTTTCCATGAATTTTAATGAATATCTTATGTATTTGAATGTTTTATGATTTTTTTGGTTATTATAAGGAATGAAAATGCAAAAATTGTACAAAAATAAAAGAAATCAAAATAAACAACTAGGACTTTTTAGAATTTTTGTCAAAAGTTTTATATTTTTCATTGATTTTTAAATGCAAACAGGGAATTTTTATCTTATTTTTGAATTTTAAAATAATGAAAATGAAAAAATGCAAATTAGAAATAATCGATGAAATATGTATAGTCAAAAAGTTAACATAATTTTTGTAGAATTTTAAAGGTGTTTTGCTATTTTTTTGTTTTTTACATGTAAAATAACATGAACACTCACAGGGGTATGGATGCAATTATTTAAAGTTTAAAGACTAAATGATAACATAGATAAAAATAGTGGACCTTTTATGCATTTTTTCCAAGAAAACACACGCTGGCGCACGTGAACCTCGCTGGACAAGACCTATGTGTAAATATTTTATTTCTAGGGCTGAAACAGTAACATAGAACATGCGGTCTTTTATTGAAATTTTCACAAAAAACACATGCAAGGCACGCTTTGAAGTTCACACTGGACTTGATTGCTAATAAAATAAATGCAAGATTAGAAGTGCAAATGTTCAAATTATAACAAGTAGACATGTGTCCAAAAGGACTTATTTGCAAAATAAAATAAAAGTACTGGTCAGGCGCGCAAATATACCCTTAAAATACGTGGCACGTTAGACACTTGTGATGCAATGTGCTTTGATCTGACGACATACGGTTAAGATTGTGTGGACGGATGAGATTCTATCTAAGGATTTCAATCCATGGCTAACTTTTGGGGCAGATCCAATGCTCCTGATGCGAACTGCAGCAGCGTTCCTGATTGGAACGGTGATGAATGTGGCTGGAAGAACAGGCTCGAAGGTTGACTCCAAGAAACTTTGATTGAGCAATATTTACTTGATCTCCATCCACGGTGGCTCTTGAGGAGCGCAGCTCGATCCTACGTGTCTCCTCTATCGATCCAAGGACTCTACGGTAGTCGACAACAACTAGAACGTGATCTGGAGGTCGAATAGTGAGAAGCTCCAAGGGGACCTCCAAATGGTGTGATTCGCTCCCAGGTTTGCTCCAGAGACCTGCAAAGCAATCTGCATTTGTAGGTGATTCTCCATGGGTTTATTAATGCATAAAAGGTAGGGAAATCGTGGGGAATGAAGGCTCAGGCGAGGGTTGTTGGAAAGGATCCAATCCTCAAATTCATGATGATCTGAGGGTGATCAAATGGCAGAAGACATGGAGAAGGGTCGGGTGTACATATAGGTTGAGTCGGAAATTGTTGAAGATGATCGGAATTCTCCGATCTTGTAGATCAGAGCTTGGATGTGATGGACTTATTTGAGCTAAATCGAGAAAATAAATGCAAAAAGGAAATTCTAAAATTAAAAAGGGGCAATCCTAATGTTACCTAGGATGGAAAACATAGGATATCATCCTCAATCCGTTATGCAAGGCAGATAGTCGGAAACACGACGGAGCTCTGCTGGAAGCTCAACCCCAGTAGTTGGATCTCGCTCTTCACTTAATCTCTCGCACTCCAAATCGAGGTGCAACTACCCTATCATAGTAGCTATCTATAAAAGCTGATCACGTGTAAAAAAATCAATGAAAAATGGATCGAATCGTCGATGGGGGATGGTTGGAAATATTTATAGACGTACAACCGGTGAGTTTTGAAATTCAAAATATGAATACATCAAGGCGAGTTTGATTGATCTGGAGATCTAGCAAAGAAGAAGGGTTTCTGGGCTAGAAATATGGAGAAGGAAGTTGTGTCAGTTAGTGATTAAGCACGTGGAGAAATTAGGAGAAGGAAGGAGGAAACTCGAGATGAGCGGAAATCAATGGTGGACCAGGTAGTTGACCTGAGTCAACTAACCCAGGATGGCCAATCAGAAGGCGTAGTGGAAAAGACAAAGTAAGGAAAACGACAAAAATTCAATAAAGTTATTAAATAAATTAAATAAAATATGAAAATGAATTTAAATAAGTAAATAATGTAAATAAAAAATCTTGAGGATAAAATAGAGTTAATTTAGGTGATTCTTAATTAACTAAATAAGGTATATACAAGTGTTAAAATAAGTAAAATGTTCCAGTCATAGGTATGTACAACTATATATATCATGTTTTGATTTTTTATTAGGTATTTATATAATTGTATATATTATAATAATTTATTAATTTACAATATTTTACAAGGGTTTTAATGGAATTTTTGTTAGATTTTTAGGAATTAATTTATTAGTCTAAATAAATATGTATATGTACATTATACACATAGTGATACCTATACAATATATACATGATTTAATTTTTTTGTATTGTTGATTTTGTTATTTTTATTTGAATTTTATATAAGTCAAATACAATACTTAAATTATTTAAAAATACAATATTTACAAATATGTACCATAAAATAAATTATACAATAATATATATAGTATACATAGGTATAATATACAATAATACCCAATTAGCCACATTTCACACCTTATCTCTGATTTTTATGAAACCACCTCCACCTGAAAGATTATTTAATATGTAGTACAAAGAAAGTGAATTTGATGGTTTGGAATTCTGGTGGAGAAGATATTGATCTTGCATGTTGAGCTTTGTGGCTTTTTGAGTGTTGTAATTTACACAATGTAGAATGATTTTTCTTGCAATTATTTTTATTATTTACAAAAGATTTTTATGCACAATTTTCAAAAAGAAATCATTTTTATTAAAAAAGAAGTGGTGATAAATAAATTAAAAAAGGAATATGTATTATAAACGGTAATGTACCGATGATGAATATATACAAGTTATAAATGATTTTCTGGAATTTTTTATATTGGGCCTCATCTCCTCCTACTTTACTTCTTGTCGATGAGGTCAAGTCTTGACCTTTCCTCAGGGTCAGAGTCAACGTATATATTACATATATATAGTCTTTGTTTTCTTTATTTTCCCTTATTTTCTTTATTTATTTATTTTAGGTTAGAATAGTGTAAATATACAACATTTACACAAGAATGTTAGTTAGTAGAAGAATGGATTTATTGATATTTACATGTGTTTTGTAAGGGATTTAAGTTAAAATAAATGAATAAAGATGATGAAATGCATATTCATCATCCCCCTATTCTTTATCTTTGTTGGTCCCTTAACAGACACTTATTAGAAGAATAAGTGATAAAAGAAAAAGAATAAAGGAAAAATAAAGAACTTCAAACAATATTGAGTATTAAAGTTATCTTCATAAAATCAAAGTATGGATCTCGATCGGACCTTTGGATTATTAGTTTGGGCGGAACCTTAGTGGGAAACGTACTCGACACTCAACACCCTCAAGAAACCACGCCACTCTTGCTCAAGTCTCCTTAATAGCCAAGTTAGAATAAATCAACTCATACACAAAACCTTGTGATTATGAATCTTTCTTGTACAGTGTAAGTAATATGTAGCTCTCCTCGGGTTAAGCAGTAAAGTCGGTCTTCTCTAACATGGTGACCCTGATTCCCCAATCTAGTACGTCTTTCTTCGAGAAGTAGGGTATTCTCTTCTAAGTTCAAGTGCAACCATGTGAAGAAGAGGAGGTGGAGAGAAGAATAGACGGTAGCCAGTGTAGCTACCTATCCAAGGATGCCTGGCCAGTGCAACCAAGTCATTCAGTTGCATGCTCACAAGTATTTAACTTTTGAGCTCAAGCTGGCTTATTTGTTATACAAATATACACACTCCGGCAAGCAATTAATTGTCAATTAGGCATGTCCACTTTTTTTTGGAGTTTTTGATTTTTTTTTCTTTTTTACAAGGGTGTAGCATGTACATAAGGAGTTTTTCCTCTAGTGCTAGTTGACTATCCCTCTTTTGAAGCTTTATTACAACCCGCAATATTCTATCATTAGACCTCGTCGCTAACCGGGTTGGGGTACAATGGCCACAAATGTGTAGCTTCTGATGTTTCGATTAGCTTGTGTCTCATGCCAGCAAATCCGGCACTTTACCACTTCAATTGAGGTGAGCAAAGTGTAAGTGCAAGGGTGCAAGTTGGGTCATTATCAACAAGAATCATGCATGTGCTCCGAAGTATTGCAGTCAAGACGACATTGAACTAAGTCTTGTGGTTTCTAAAGAATTAAGTTTATAGACCTAAAGAATCTCAGATCCATTTCCTATAAGATTCCTCTAAAATTAAGTGGATCAAGGTTCAACCACGCCCCATTCTCTGACTTTATTCTAGATTAGTTTAAGTGTCATACGATTCGGAAAAATGCACACACAAATGCAAGAAATATATACAAAATATTTTTTTAAAGAAAAATAAAATAATATAATAGTCTTTTTGAAAAAAGTTTTCCAAAGAATTTTTGCAAATTTGTTATAGTTTTAAACATTTTTAAGTAAGAAAGGGATTAGTGAATTGAATGCATTTCCAAGAAATATATATGAATATACAAACAAATTTTATACAGAAATTTTTTTATAAGATTTTACATGAGGATTTTATGTACAAGTTTTAGATGCAAGTTTTATAAAAGAATTCTATATATAACAAAGAATTTTATTTACAGGAGGAAAAGAGATTAAGGTTTTTATACATACGTGGATTTTATGAAAAAATATATATCCCATAATTTAAATCCAATGTGACAAAATAATTTATAAACCTTTTCAAAACATTTTGCAAAAAATTTTACAAACATTTTTCAAACAATTTTACAAAGATTTTTTCAAAAAGTTTTATAAATATTTTTGTAAACTATTTTATAATTATTTTTACAAACATTTTATAAACAATTTTTTAAACATGTTTTTGCAAAGTCTTTCAAAAATTTTACAAACATTTGTACAATATACCTAGTTTTAATACAAAAAATAATTTACAAACATTTTACAAGCAAAACATTTTTACATACACTTTTGCAAAGATTTGTAAAAAAGTAGTTTTACAAAAATTCTTACAAACTTTTTAAAAACATTTTATAAACAATTTTACAAAATCTTTTAGAAAATATTTTACAAAATAAATTTTGCAAATATTTTTACAAAGATTTTTGCAAATCATTTTACAAATCATTTTTCAAAATATTTTTTAAGTAGTAGCTATATTATTATTAAAGTAAAAGTTATGGCTAAAGTATATATATACAAAATATGTGACACCTCCTATACTTACCTCAAATTATGTCCTCGTAGCGACCAAAGAGATATAAAGGAAGACATAACTCATGCAAAGTATAAAAAAGTGAAAAGAATCCTATACAACAATGACTCAAAGAATACACGAAATAATAGAAGTCGGTGATCCCCCTATACTTACGATCAAATAATCTTTAGTATAGAAGATTGTACAAATGGGGAAAACCAAAGAAGAGAATGAACAAACTCAGTGAGTCGACTCATCCTCACCTATATGTAAGGTAAAATATCACTAAATATAGAAAAATAATATCAATAATTGAAGGACAAAAGTGAGAACAGAAGAAATAACAAAAATAAAAACGTGAAAAAGACGGAATGAACAACAACACTCTCAACATACCTAGGGTAAAGTACCCCTAAGTACAAGCAACAACAGCTGTGATGAAATATAATGAAAATGGAAAAACTAAAATCATTCACCTCCCCTATACTTAAGATAGAGTACATCCTAAGTATAGCACACACACGGAAAACATGTGAAAAATAAAAATGGATGAAGAAAGAATAAAATGAAAGGATATATTCAACAGAAAATCAACTCATGTATCAGACGCAGAAGATGTCCAAAAGTCATAGTCTAATACCATAGATATGGAATCACCTACGGACGGGAATGTATCATGATCAAGATATGGCTTCACCAACTGTTCATTCACAACAAATGGTTGTGTCTTAGATGACAGCCCAGAAATGACAACACTACCATTATCACGCACAACTCACATAATGAACGGTCCTGACCATTTTCTTCTCATTTTGCCAGGAAAGACCTTCAATTTAGCATCAAACAACCAAACTTTATGATCAAGGGAGAAAGTCTTCCTTCTAATATGTCTATCATGCTAATGCTTGACTTTGTCCTTATACATGAGTAAGTTGTCGCTTGCAAAATCTAGGAATTCCAGCAACTTGCTCAGATCTAACTTCCTACTCCGTCATGCTTTCTCATAGTCTAAATCGTATACACGGAGTGCCCATAATGATTTGTCAATTAATTCTACTGCCAAGTGGCAAGGCTTTCCATACACCAATCTGTAGGGAGACATACCCAATGGAGACTTGTACGTTGTCCAATAAGCCCATAGAACTAATTCAAGCATCTGTGAATAGTTCTTCCTATCAAGACATACAAGTTTTTGCAAATCATCTTTATCTCCCTATTTGAAATCTCAGACAAGATATTAGTCTATGGGTGGTAAGGAGATGCGTCTCTATGATCAATGGTGTACTCCTTCACAAGTATATTAACCACTTGATTAATGAAATTGCTTCCATCATCTTAAATGAGTATCTTGGGAATCCTAAACTGTGCAATAATGTGGTTTTGAGAAAGGAACAACCCGTACAACTATCAGTGGCTCGCATGACGATAGCCTCCACCCATCGACTAACATAATCCACAGCAAGTAGGAAATGGGCCAATGAAGTCTATGCCCCAAGCATCAAAAACATCTGAAATCTGGATATACCTCAGAGGCATGGTATCTTTGGAACCAATATTTCCTCCCATCTTCTGACAGTCAGTACAACCTCGAAAATACTCTCTAGCATCCTTAAATAAATTTGGCCACCAAAGGCCACTTTGTAAAACCTTAGTTGCTATGCGCTTCCCCGAATAATGCCCACCATACTCTAATGTATGACAATGCTCAAGTACGCTGGTGTACTCCTCCTGAGGAATGCACCTTCTCCAGATACAATCTGCACCCTTACGAAATAGGTATGGATCCTCCCACTAGTAAAAATGTATCTCTGACGAGAAGATGTCTACCTTGTGCTTTGGCCAATCTTGTGAAACTTTCTTAGAGGCAAGATAGTTTACAATATCAACATACCATGGGAGTGAGTCCATAGACAAAATTGTCGCATCTGTAAAGGTCTCAGAAATAGGAAGTATACTATGCTTAGATGCCTCTGCATCTCTGATCCGAGAAAGGTGATCTGCTAGAACATTCTTTATTCTAGGTTAATCTTGAATCTCTAAATCAAACTCCTGGAGAAGAAGGATCCATCTTATAAGGCATGGTTTGGTATCCTTCTTTGCATGTAGGTACCGTATGGCAATATGATATGTGTATACAATTACATGTGAACCAAGGAGGTAAGATCTGAACTTCTTTAATGCAAACATCGCAGGTAACATCTCCTTCTCTGTGACTGTGTAATTATGTTGAGATTCATCCAGAATCATGCTAGCATAGTGTATAGCAAATGATATCCCAACCTTTCTCTACCCTAAAATAGCTCCAACTGCAAAATCTGACTTGTCCATCATGATCTCACAAGGGAGAGACCAATCAGGAGGTTGTAGGATAGGAGCACTAGTAATTGATGAATCTGCATTTTATCGTCTTTATTCATTTATTTTATCTTAAAATACCTTATAAAACACCTGTAAATATCACTAAATTCATTCTTTTACTAACTCTAATTCTTATGTAAATATTTTATATTTATTACTATTTTAATCTAAAATAAATAAAAAATAAAGGAAAAATAAAGAAAATAAAAGATTGTATATATACAATAGATAAAGGATGAATCAGACCCCGAGAGAAGTTCAAGACTTGACCTAATTGATAAGGAATAAAGTAGGGGGAGATAAGGCCAAAAAACATCAAAAATCCCAAAAAATCATTTGTCACTTGTGTTTTCATATGTACATTATTGTCTATAACATGCATTCTTTCATTAATTTATCCATCACCAAATTCTTTGTAATATAAAAATGATTTATTCTTGAAGTATTGTTAATAAAATTCTTTTGTAAATAATTGCAGTAAAAATCTGTGAATATTGTGTAAATAACAACACTCTCAAAGAGCCACAAAGTATGGACTTGCAAGATCAATATCTGCACCACCAAGTCTCCAAATTCATCAAACTCACTTTCATTGTACTCCAAACTAAATTATCCTTGAAATGGAAGTGTTCTCATAATAATCAGAGTTAAGGAGAGAAATGTGGCCAATTGGGGTACTATTGTATAATATACCTATATACACTATGTATATTATTTAATTATCAATTTCCTTGTACATATTTGTGACTATTGTACTTTTTAGTAATTGTGAATATTGTATTTAACTCATATAAAATACAGTAAAAATCACAAAATCAAAAATCAACAAAAATAAAATCATGTATATAATGTATATGTATCACCATGTATATATTGTACTTGTACATATTTAATTAACCTAATAAATTAGTTACTAAAAACAAATAATAATATCATTAAATCCTTTTTAAAAATATTGTAAATAAATAAAATATTAAATTATGTATATATCTGTATAAATCATTAATTAAAAATCAAGATCTTGAATATATAGGTATACACACCAGCAAATAACCCTTTATATTTAATTTAACCCAAGTATATACATTATTTAATAAATTAAAATCACAAAATTTAACTTTATTTTATTCTTAACATTTTTAATTGATGTTATTTTTTTAAATTGATTTTCGATTTTTTATTAAATTATTAAAAAATTTCTTACTTTTTTGTCATTTTTCCTATTTTAGCGCACTCTAATTGGTCAGCTTGAGTATGTTGACCCGGGTCAACTTGCTGGTCCTCACCTAATTTTTGCTCAACCTGCATTCCCTCGCTCCTCCCATTTTTCTCTCGTGCATCACTCACTAACTGCTCCCACTCCCTTTTCTGATTTTTTTGCCTACTCCATTCTCTTCCACACCATTCCTCTAGATCCACTCAGTCAGCCTTGATTTGCGCTCATTTTGAAGTTCAAATCTCTCTAGAGAAAGCCCTATAAATTAGCTTCATCCACCTCCACCGCGAGGTTGTTCCTTTCTTCTAGCTTCTCTACGCTCGACGCCGATCTCTAGAGTCGGGGCAGTGATAGAGTTTCAATCTCCATCGCTGGGAGAGCGCTGGAAGGCTTGAGGATCGTAATCCAGCCATGCGGTCAGAGTGCTCCGTCATGTTCCGACTCTCTGCCAGCCATAACATATCGAGGATGATTCCATCCTTCTACCTTCTCTGTAGTGCATGAGTTTATCTTTGCTTTTTGTAGTTTAGTTTCACCTTAATTTCCATTGAATCATTTAGAATAGCCATACATCTTCGACCTCCTATATGCAAGATCAGACATATCTCAGTCACGCCCATCCATCTTCGACCATACTAACACGTTCACACCACTCTTCTCCATCCTTTCCATCATCTGTCCACCTTCAGAACCTCCCATGTCTGAAGCTTGGTCTCCTCTCCGACCATCTTCACCGGAGACCCCATCCACCATCTTCCATGATTTTACATAATGTCTTGGCCGGGGGATATCTCCGAGAATAGGCTTCAACGTGTAGGTCTAAAGATGTGTATCGGAGCAAAGGAGCAATATCTATGGGTTCAACTGCAGCTGAACCTAAATCTACCCCCAGATCTACGCTTAAGGATCTTCGAGCTCCTTTGTTCCTGTCGATTGATAGAGGAGTGATGAATCTCAGATTCATCACTCTAAATCTCATTAATTAAGCTCAAATCCCATAAAATCATCAACATTTCTGCATCTATTCTGCATAATTAGAATTCATGCATGTTTTAATAAGAATTGCATTTTAGCACTAATTTCTGCACAAATAAGAAGCCAAAAATCACAGCCAAAGTTGACCTGTAAATAACCTAACTTCTCGAATTTTTAACTCATTCATGCTAACTCCAAATGACCCAAAACTACTTCCATTGTGTACATATCACTAACAAGAATAAATGAAAAAAAAATCATTAACCCAAATAAGTGGACCAAAAATCCAAACCCTAGTTTCAGGATTTCCGGATTAAAACTCTCATATCTTCCCCATCCAGTGTCCGTTTTAATCCTACTAACTTTTGAACTAATGTGCATTCGATTACCTTCAAAACAAGACCAAGTTCAAGTGAATTGGAGCTCATATGTGAAAGTTGGGTTTTGGGACTCTTTTGTACATTTTGTATTTTAGCAGTTTTTGACCTATTATTTGATGTACATATTTAAACTATTTTAGTTCATTTCTTTTTCATTTGTATTCATTGATGAATGTTTTATTAAAATGCGCAAAAATTCAAATCCAAACTGAGCTTGAAATCAAAGAAACAAATTGAATCCGAGTCTTCACTAACTGTCTTGACAAAATTGGTCTTTTTCGTGATTTATTTTATTCCTTCTTTTTCTTAATCAGTAAAATACCAAAAAAATTATAATAATGTATAAATATTTATTTTTGATTTTACCATATTTTTATGGCTTTTTATCTAGTTTAAAATTGACAAAAAATTATAAAACCCAAAATTATAGGTGTTCAATGTACATGGGATGCCCCAAAAATGTCACTTTGTGCAATTAATTGATTTTGGTTTTGACGTCTTCATGAAAGTTGTAGATCTCATCAAGACGAGCGATTTTTGCGAAGGAACATTTTCTATCCGAGTCTGTTTACTATTTATTTTGTATTTTACAAAGTATTTATCTTTCGATTTTTGTAGTGCTGACACGTGGCGGCTCCAGGAGCCGCCACGTGTCAGCCATTTTTTGAATTTTTATTAATTCTTTTTTATAAAAAAATTAAAATTAAAATTAAATCCGTGCACGTGCGTGGCAAGTGCCTCCCAGGCACGCGCTACGCACGTTCTCCTCCTTGCCCCCCAATCATCGCCACGTGTCGCATGTAGGGCCGTCCGATCTCGACCGATCGAACGGCCCGTGGTCTTCTTCCTCAACCGGCCACTTTCCCAATCTGGAAGTGCCTCCCGCCCTTTAGGACCTCCGTCCTTCTCGCCGCCACTACGAGATCTCTGCCAATCAGATCCTCGTCTTCGCTGTCGCATCTCCATCGAGCAATCCGACCTTCAATCGAATCTCGTCTCGCACATCTCGATCTCGTCAGATCTCAAGCTATTCGACCCCCACGAATCCCCCAACATCCATCTCTGTCATCTGCTCCTCTATTATAAAAGCTTCATCGCCACCCCGACCATCATCATCCGTCGGCTGCACCTACTAGTCCTCTCGTGGCGGTGACAGCGCCACGACGCCATCTTCCCCTCCAACGAGGTCCGAGGCTCCCCGCCCCGCCGTAGCCCCTACGGTGTTCATCCGCTGCTACTCTGCTCCGGTCTTCGTGGTTGTCGAGCCAACGACGTCATCCACCGCCAACGACACCCCTTCGTTCATCTTCGACTTCATCTCAAACATCGACGATCTTCTCCGACCATACACCAAGCTCTATCATTAACAACTCCCTTTCGACAATGCTTCGCTCGTCGGCCGCCAACGACGTCATCCACCGCTGACAACTCCTTGATATTCGTCACCAGCAAGCCCAAGATCAACTCCACCGGCATCTCCAGGAGCTTTGGTAGTCAACGCCCCCAACCGCAGAAGCTTCGCGGCCCTCCGCAGCGTCGGAACCCCTCCAACCCCTCCGCTTCACTGCCTCCAGCGCTAGGCTCCAGCCCCGAGACCCCGCCTCACATGTGTGGTGGGGGAACGTCAGCACTACGTCACCTGCTGGAGATATTGCAAAGTCACCCCCAGCATCTCTCCAATTCACCATGAGACCTAGGGGTCACGTGCTTACACGTGACTTTCTAGGTAAATTACGACGACACCCCTGCCGCTTCTTTTATTTGCGCTCCAGTCCACCGATCTGATGAAATTTTAGAAAACCCCCCAGCATTCTTGGTAATTACACTTAGGTCCCCCACTGCATTTCTTTATATTTATTTTATTTATTATTATTTGCATAAACACCCCTGTGTTCCTCAGTGATTTTAGACATGTACATGACATTATTGTATTATTCAAAAATAGCATGATGATCGTCCTTTAATTCTCTACAGTTTGACATATTGTGGACATTTTTGTGATCGATGGTTTATAAATAATTAACTGTTCTATGGAAAATTGCATACTTTGCCCAGTTTGTTCTTTAATTTTTATAATTGATTAACTGTTGCTCTAAAAATTCCTGAAAATCATATATTGTAGAATCAATTGTGCTTGACATTGTGACCAAAAAGAATCGCATTTGCATGCACAGATTGCCCTGTAAAAATCATTTTGCGTATTTCAATGTTAGATTTTTATTTGGAATTGAATATTGTATTTTCGAAGTTTAGGATTTTTCTGAGGTCAAGTACCTAGTCATATATCTTACATAATTTTATTCTTTTATAATTAAATATTGAAATTCACTTTGTTCACATTTAAAAATTCATAAAAAAAATTCATATTACATCCAAAAATTCTAAAAAAATTACAGTGCATTAATTTCATCATAATTTGCATCTTGGCCAAGTTTCATTTTTTTTGGGACATAGTTTGAGCGTATTTTATATTTTAGTCCCTAAAATAGGCCAAAATTGCATTTTTCATCTTTAATTTCATTAAAAATTACAAAAAAAAAGACCGCCTCGAAAACCACGTACGAATTTTGATAGACATAATTCTAGGTTGTTCCTTTGCCTCCTTGTGTTCGACCTTGGGACTTTCCCAAGTAAACTAATCATAAAAACACGTGATTAAAAATTGAATAAATATTTGTGGTTATTTTCTTGACCAATTCCGATTGCCGCATACAATGAAACGACAAATCTTTTTTTTTCGCACAATAAATACACGATCAAATACATTTCTGTAACAAGCGCATTCTGAATCGTCAGATGGCGTCGTTGCCAAGGAGGCAAATGGCTTAGTTTTGTGTTTTGAAAAATTTTCGTTCGGTTTTCCGCATTCGGGTAGTCTGACCTTTGAATTGTTCATTGTAAATTTCATTTTTTTTTCTTTCTATTTTATTTTCAGCATTTATTTCTCTTATTTTATTTTTGATTTATTTTTTGAGTCACTCTCTTACATTCTCTCTCTTAATTTTCTTGCGAGGTACCCGGCGTATGTGGAGCAGTTTTTTAAGAACCGACACATCTTCACCGATTTTCAAAAAAAGCCGCAATTAATTTAAGATCGAGTCGTGAGAGAGCGTAGATTCTAGGATTTTAATTTCTGCAAATTTTTAATTTATGTAATTATTTGCTCATTTACAGCGGTGTCCATTTGGACTCTCATGTGTGTAAAAAGACCTTTAACTATTCTTATGGTGTGACATGGCCTATTTCACTCTCCGATGAGGGTGGGGCCCGACTTGAGTGGCGATTAGGATAGGCCTTCACATACGGCTCTCAGAGCATTTTAAATTTTTGATTGTGCTCATAGGAATTAGGCCACACTGCACTAGTAATTGAGATGCACATAGATCGTTCAATTTAGCTAAATTTAACCTAATTCTTCCCCACTAATAGAACTTTCTGTTAGGTGCGGTTTTTCATCGGCTTGCATCCATATAGAATAAATTCTTCAATTCTTGTATTGCATCCCACATAGAGATTGTGAGGATTCATTGTAAGTCTTATAACTGAGCATTCATCATAGTTTCTCACGTGCATTGGCTTTTCCCGCATTTCACCCTCTTGTTTTGTCACATAATTTTAAAGGAACCTGGGACTGGACGGTAGGCGTGCATTTCTGCTCATTTAATTCTTCAGTGGTCACCTAATTAAAATTGGGACTGCTAATATAGCCGACTTTAAATAACTCATAAAATCAAGAATTTCTGCGGGAGAGCAACCCCGACCTTGGATTGTTTTATTTTCCTGAGTGAGCAAGAGACGACACTTAAGGCTAGAGGCAAAACCCGGATTTTCATATTGACTACTATAACTACCAAAAATGAATAGCTACTTCTCAGTGAGGATCTAACGGGTAGCCGGTAAACGTTGTGGATTTCCTTAGCAGAGTGGGTGGTTTAGAGGACACTACGTAAGGCTCTGTCTTCAAGTAACACGGGTAGCCATTCTACGGTGCGTACTTACTCCCATACTGGCTGAAAGTAGGTGCAACTAGTCATAAGAATTTGGGCCAGTCATTACGAAAGTTTCCGGCACCTAACAGCTCGCTAAATTCTTTTCAAGATTGTCTTATCACTAATTAAAATTGAAAAGATATAGCCGAACTCGTACGTCTTCATTGTGTGAGTTGGTGAACCCGAGGTTTGATTTGTGTTTGCATTGGTGTGCATGAATCTATATCGAAGATCAAAAGTCGCACATTTGATAAAATTTCTTTTGACTATCTCGTGCAATCATCTCTCTCCTTTCTTGATTTAAACCTCATCATGGAACTTTTTTCCAAAAACTCTCAGCATTCAGATCATGAAAATCATTGCAAACCCAAACCATCATTCCTTTCAGCTCTTTCTAAAATGATTGAACATTTATCTGAAAATCCATCAGAGATATACTAAGAAAATGAATTTGTCTCAGTTAGGCCCAAATCAACTAAATCCTCTTCTTTCAATAATCCTCCAACATTCGCGGGAGACTTTCACCTGCGGATGAACTCGACCCCCTCATTGAATTCCTACTCGAATCATCCAACCGCACATGACCACCTACCATCTTGGACTGAACCGTCTTATTAGCGGATTCTTGTTAATGAACCATTTCTAGATAAAAATACCTTTGAGTCTCATGACTGATCGAGAAACCAAACCCAGATGGAAAGACCTGCACTTAATGATCATCGACGTTTGATTGACCATGACAAACCCCTCTTCAGACATGATACTCATACAGAGGACTGGACTGACCACATAGAAACACATAAACCCTGTATGTTGACTCCACAATATCAAGGTCCGACCAATCATGATCAAAGAAATAAACTCTACTGAAATCAACTCCACATGCCTAGACCATATGAGCAGCCTCCTTCCATAATTTTTTAGGAGAAATTTTCAGAAAATAATGATCATATAGTGGATATTTCAAGAAACTCTCCTCTCAGCACATACAAGAAAATAGAAGACGAAATTATTGAATCTCAAAAACACACACCGACTGCTCCCATGATTGATCATGAATAGAATTTTGAGGATAATATTTCGAGGATAAATAAAAGATTCAAATCAATGGAGGAGAGATGTCAAAAATTTGTTGACAGGTTAATTTCACTCTCTGGGAGCTCGAACATAAAAATGAATGATGAAATGATTGGATCTCATGCTAAAAATTTTGAGGATATTCAAAAACCTAGGGACGATTCCGACATCGACACTTCTGCATAATACTCCCCTAGGAATGACTATGCCTTTGACATTTACTGTGAACATCAAAGCTCATGCTCATCTGAGGAACACATCACATCACCACATCACACAAAAAATACCAAAAAAATTGGAACATTCAAAAACACCCAAAAAATTGAAAATACATAAAAATTGAGACTGAAGAAGATCTGAAAAATTTGGATCCTGCTTTACAGGAAGCAATTGAAAAAAGATTGATGTTTGAACTTCTCCTTATAGAGGCCATTGAACACTTCTCCGACCTTAAAAGATTTGTAACGGACAAATTAGTGACGAAAAAGTTGGGTAGGATAAGAACAAAGATTGAAAGACATATCTTGTCAATGGCCTCCTCCTTGGTGTTGAGGGAAAAAACCAAGAGTCGTATAGTGAAGTGGTTGCCCAGATTTGACTGTATAATCAAAGACACAATTTTAACCCATGCTCGAGTTGATGACGATTCACCGATCAATATCCTCCCTACCTCTATATTTCACGAACTCAAACTCGGACCGATCAGAAAGATACGAGAGATTGTTCAATTGGCTGACCGATCAATAAAGCGGTCGAGAGGAATCATTTCTATCATCATGACATTCCAAGGTGCTCCACTCAAAGTGGAATTCACGATAATTGATATTGAGCATCAAGTAGAATCCACCCAGTCTCCAATTATTCTCGAAAAGCCATTCTTAGCATTGGCTAAGGCAATTATTGATTGTGAGACTCGGGAAATCAATTTCACAGCATTGGAAGCACTTCGATTTGACCCAGTCTTTGAGCAACCACGATTTTCTGAGACAACCCACGAAGTCCCCGACAACCGTAATCATGAAGTGGTAGAAGAGCCCTACCCCGCTACAACACCTGAGATAGCGATTGTTGATGAGACTATTGGTTTAGAGACTCTCCCTCCTGCTCCATTCCCAGTCACTCTTACTATGGAGAATCAAGTATATGAATCATATGATCCGGAGACTTATGCATGGTCACACCCTAGGTCAACCTATTCTGACTACCTTAACCACATCAATACGACACAGGAATGCTCCAATGAGAAATCAATTAAAAACGAACATGTAGAGACTCTTCCCAGTATTTCAATTCCTGCAGATCTCAAAATAGATGAATGTTTCTTCTACGATCCTGAGACATATGCATGGTCGCACCCAGGGGCAACCTACTCTGAATATCTTGACCAAATCATCCCAAATCAAGAGTGCACCAACATTCAGAAGACTAAGAACAAACACGCAGGACGAACACCGACCAAGGAGAAGAATTCCAATGGTTATTCGTCTGGATACTCAAGTGGACCGAAACCTTCACGAAACAAGAAAAAGAAAGTCACCTTTGACCTTCCAGAAGAGGAATCAGCTGATGATTCCTCATCAGGTCCGGAAAAGGTAATCTACATGAGTGAAGTCTGTTCGGCTATTCTAAAATCATATCTTCACAAGGATCCAAAATTCGACTCCCGCTGGACAACTCACGCTCCTCACTATTATTCATCAAAAGTTAATGCTCCTGCTCTCTTCAAATACAATGGAATTATCTCTTATGAGCTGACTGAGACTGGTGCTTCAGAGTATTCATCTGAGAACATACCGCTTGATCCCAAGAAGGTACGTATTCTGAGGAAACAACTGAAGAAACAAAAAGACAAGAATATATGGAGTGTGTCCACTTTCAAGTATTATTCCTCTTATGATAACTCTGATGATGGCTACCTTTCATCTGACTCAAACGCTTCATCTACGATCCATTATGATTTTTATGAGGATAGCTCTGATAATAGTTGGGAATCATATGATTCATCTCCTTCTCGTCATTACGATCTCCCACCGCATGCTCACAAAAAGATCAGCTGAAAACCGCCTTAATCATCGGCTACCCACTGATAACAGCTAGATATCAGATCGTGGCTTTTTTAGGGAATAACATGGTCGATGTAGAAAAAGCCGTGAAAACAGACTCTCAGTCTATCAAACTAATTCGGTTTTCAGTCGAAAACCTAGACTAATTATTTATCCAGGTGAGTGTGCTTGGGTCGAACTCAAGGAGGCAGAATAGAAAACCTTGATTTTTTTGGAGAAAATTTTTGCAATTTTATTCTATCTCTTCTTTAAGTGATCAAAGGGAAAAGAAACCATTTTTATTTTTTATTTGATTTTATTCTTTTCAAATTTTTATTTAATTTTCAAAAAGGGATATTTTTTCAAAAAGATTTATTTATTATATAATAGGTGAATGTAGGTAAGTGGTACTATATAATAGGTGGAAAACGGGTCGAGCAACGGGCTCGAACTAAACACGAAAACAAAACAAAATGATGCGGTTTTCGAAAAATCAAAACTCGATAAAAACAATATAAAATCACATGAAAATCTAAAACAATCTATCTGGGGTAGTTGTGTAACTACCCTAAAGAAATCGTCAAGAAACAAGGTCAAATGAGGTACAAAGATCCCCTACAGCCCAGGGGCATAAGCGCAAGAAAAATATTAAATTTGTTCTGCAAAAATGTCCTCAAAGGACTGTTCTGTAAAAGAAATACAAATGTTTTACATTTATGAGCGAGTATAAATTCTGGAAAACCTTCTGGGGTTTAGTATGCAAAATGTCCATCGTTTCACTTCAGACGGCTAGGATTAGAAGCTGCAGGCACGATCTGACGCTTATGCGCGCGCCACGTGTCGCCGAACTGTACGTTATGGAGCTCAGCTCTTTTCTTGATTCTATTGCGCGCGTGACGAAGCTCGCGTCTTCTCCAAATTTCCTCCGACGATGGCGACGGCTTGGGCGCTCCGGCGGGGCCAGAGGGGTGGCTCCTCCACTCCTCGAGCTCGTCCGCGGTAGGTGGCGGTCGGAGGCGGCACCGAGCGGTGATAGATGCGCGGTGAAGATGAAGGTCCACGTATCTTGGAGTTGGCTGCAGTCTGACGACCCTTCTTTGAGGTGGATTTTAACGATGATCGAAAGCTTCCAGATGGCGTTGAATTGCTCCTTTCTGAAGATTGATATGCAAACAACAATGTCGTATGCTCGATTCTCTAGGAATCGTCCTATGGATTAAAGATTGCAAGATCAAAACATGGCGAAAAGTTTAGTTTCCAGAATTATTGCATGGTGTGTGAAAATGACGACGAAATGATGCGCGATTTGTAGATTCTAAGTGATTGGAAAAGGTATTTGAAATGGGTGTCTAACCTAAGGGATTAAGCGTCCTAATGACAGCTTAAGTTCGCTAATTTCTACACAAGAATCGAGAAGAAAAATCGAAGAAAATGAGTGATAGGTCTGGGGATAGTCTAGGTGTATTACCTGGACAAAGTCGCTCAACGGACGACCTTGGCTGGAACTCCACGCACACGACGGTGGCGATGCAAGGCGGCGAACGGCCTTGGAACCTCCTCCGATGACTCCTCCTCCACGCGGGCTCGCTGAACCGGAGCTGTCACCTCCACGTTGGGCGGAGCGCGGCTTGGAAAGGTGGAGGTCAGGCAACTGGAACTGGGTTCAGGTTGTTGGAGAGTTAAGTTTTGGCAATGGCGACTCTGGGGCTTTAAATAGATGAGATTCGTGCTCCGCAAGTTAGGATCTAATGGCTGGCGAGGGAGGTGGTGGTTAGGAGGTGAAGATCAGTGGCTTAGATGGCCTGGAGGTGTTAAGAGGTGCGCGGGAAAATTCATGGAAGTTGGTCGGTCAGAGCAGCTGGAATAACAAGACTTCTTGGGGAAGATGAGCCAGGTGCTGACAAGTGTCAGCACCTGGTTGGCCAGAAGTTCAAATTTCAGTATAAATTCGATATTAAATAGTAAATAACTTTATTTTAAATAGGTATAAATACAAGAAATGTAAATAAATTAATTTGCTAATTTATGGAATAAATACTTTTATAAATAATAAATATTATTCGAAATATAAATATTATATTAAAAAATATATATTTATAAATAGGTTTTAGATTTTTAATTTAATAAATAAATAATATAAAATTAATTTTATATTTTCTTAATTATTAGAATATAAAATAAGGTTTGTGTGAATTTGTATAGATTTTAATAAATTAATTTACATATTTTAATAAATACAGGTAATAGTTATCCAGTTCATTTATAGCTATAATTCAAGGTTTTTGATTTTATTAAAATAATAAATAAGGTCCAAAAATTATGAAATAATTTAGGGTAAAAATACAAGATCATGAAATAATTTAAAAATTATAAAATTAAGAAAACTATAAATAATGTGTGTTACATAAAATAAATAGTCCATAAACCCCGTTGTCTTTTGGTCCCAAAACCGACTTTTTTGCAAACGGACTCCGAATTCGATGAAACCACCTTTATTAATTAGAGAATATTATTTTATGAACTTTAACGGTGAGTAGAGTAAAATTGGTGTTCGTATGAGGAAGTTATGATGTTCAGAAGTTGAGATTTTAACAATTTATAAGCTGGGTTTCTTGGCATATATTCAGGTTAATATTTTTAACTTATTTTTATATTTTTATATACATTTTTAGAAATAATTAGGAAAAGAGTTTGGTGAAAAATATGTACATATGAATTAATTAAAAAATCTTTGAGGTTTTGTATTTATTTGATAAATAGTGGGAAGGTGTATACAGTATGACTTAATTTATTTTTACTGTTTTCTTTCCTTATCTCCCCCTACTTTTTGGTTTTTCGACCAATGCATGCTGACTTGGTCTCGGGGGTTAGGCTATAAATATACCTTACAGTTATATTTATATTTTAAGTCATATTGTATATATTTACATATATTCAATCTGCCTTTGTTCTTTTCTTGTTCTTTATTTATTTACATGATTTTGATGGTTAAAAGTGGATTTTTATTCATTAATGAAGTTTTGTTAAAAGATGGAAATTAATGGGTATTCACATGCATTTGTTAAGGGCTTTAAGACAAAATGCGATAGAAAAGTTAATGAATCATGGATTCATCAACCCCCTATACTTAAACTTTGCTAGTCCCTTAGCAAACATTTATTTGAAAAGTAAGTGAAAAAGAAAGAAAGTTAGAATGAATTTGTTTTCCTAAACCAATTCATGAGAACAGACAAAGGACAGAGCTCGATCGGGCCTAAAACAAGCATTTTGTCGGAACCTTAACTAGGATTAGGATTTTATCCACAACAGTCCTCAAGTTCCAAAAATCCTTATTAAAGATCACTTCATCGGCTAGTTCAGACTCACTTATTCATATCGCAAACTCTATCATCCTTGAAGTCAACTTGTACAGTGTGTGAATTGATTTAGCACTTCCATCTTAGAGAACCGAAGAAACCGTCCATCCCGGCTATACACTTCTATGGCTTCCTCATCTCGCTACTCTTTCCTCGGGGAGGGAGGTATTCCCTTCTGAGTTCAGTTCTGCTATGTCCACAATCGAATATAGAGAGAAAGTAGAAGAATGGGAAAAGAAGTGGAGTGCGACCAGTGTAGACGCATCTCCTTGTGAAGCTCAACCAGTGTAGCTGAGTCTCCACTAAGATGTGCAGGCATATTTGGTGGAAGCTTAGACCATTGTGGTCTTATTTGGTGGCTTCTGCTTTGCTTTGACTTTGTAATTTGCATGCACTGCATTCATCTTTTTGTGCCTCGACGGATATAGCATCTTTTAATTCCGTCCCTTTTTAGAGGTCTTAGAAAAATTGTGTCAGCAGATCCTTCCCTCATCCGAAGCAACTATCGCAACCCCAATCTCTCCCGTCTTTAGACATCAATGCCGCAAAGATAAGGATAGAAACGCACTACCAAGATGTACTGCCCTTCGTAACTCCATGCGAGTCGAGCTAAGTGCGGAGTGCATGTGTTCAAGATTGGTTCACTGGTGTAGAGTTGTACGGATGAGTCCAAATGGTCTACTTAAGAACATATGACTTGATTTCTTGAATATGGTCTTTCGGAACCCAAAGATTTTAAGTCAAAAGACCTGAAGAGTCTAAATTACAGATCCTAACCAGGCTCCTTACAACGAGAGTTAAAGGCCGTAATCAAGCTCCATCCTTTAGACTAGACTCAATCCTAAGTTCCAGAAATCAAACTTATTCTGAAAAACGCGAATGCAAATGCAACCATGTTTTTGTGAGGTATATTTTCTGGATTTTACTCATTTTTATGGATTTTAAGGCTTTTGTAATTTTTATGATATTAGGCCTTTGTATTTTTTATGGATTTTATGGATTTATAAACAAGTTTTTATACAAGAATTTTACAAGATATATTTTATTCGGGTTAAATATCTAATGTATTTTACAGATTTTATATACAAGGGATTTTATAAGGATTAAATGGTTTTTACACATGTTTTAATGAAAAGGATTTTAAATAAGTATTATACAAATTTTAATTACAATTTTTAAATACATATTTTAATTACAAATTTTAATTACAAGTTTTAAACATATTTTACTTATTTACAAAGATTTATAAGTAATAAATAAATATATAAGTGGATTTTAAATTAACCCTTACCCACTTTTTATAGATTTTATAGATATAGAAAATACATAAAAGTACGAGTTATGGACAAAAGTATATATACAATATATACGCACCCCCCTATACTTAGCTTGTGCTATGTCCTCATAGCATCAAAAGAGAAAAAGGACGACATAATTCGTGCTAAGTAAAAGTGGGTGAAAAAGAGTAAAGGGTACAAGTCAGTCAACCCCCCCCCCCCATACTTACGATCAGGTCATCGTAAGTATAACGGGAAAGCAAAAATGGGATGACTGAGTAAAAAGAATAAATAACGAAAGTTCAAAAGGAAAAGAATACGAAATCATCGAAATCACTTGGTTCCCCCTATACTTAGGATAAGGCATCCTAAGTATAGAAACGAGTGTGGTCAAAAATCGGAGACTAGTGATTTGTGAAAAAGAAAGGCTATATAAAAAGAATTAGAACAAAAAATAAAATGTGAATCAGCGAACAATTGGTCCCCTCTATACTTAGGATATGGTATCCTAAGCATAGAAGATGAGCAAAAATGGGGACGATTGTGGTCTACGAAGAATATACAAGTGTTGTGAGTTTTCAAAATCGAATGGCTCAAAAGAATTTGTACAGGATGAGATGAAGTGAAAGGATTATCATGATTCCTGTACAAAATAGATCACTTCAGTGCGGGCTAGATGATCAATAGTTTCAATGAAGTGCTTCAGCATCTGCCCGTTAACCACGAACGGTTCTGCACCAGGTGACACATCTGATATTACTATACTGCCATTGTTGTGCACCGTTCTGGCTATGTACGGTCCTTCCCACTTGCTTTTTAATTTGCCGGGACAAATTCTCAATCTCGCATTGAACAACCAAACTTTCTGCCCTGGGACAAAGCTCTTGTGCCGAATATGTATGTCATGCATTTCTTTACTTTGTCCTTATAGATGAGTGTGTTCTCGTATGCTTGATTTCGAATCTCTACCAGCTCATTCAGATCTTTCTTTCTCTTGGCCCCTACTTTCTGTGCATCCATCAATATCTCTCGAATTGCCCATTCGGATTTGTGCATGATCTCTATGGGCAACTAGCACGGCTTTCCATAAACCAATCTAAATGGTGAAGTACCTAAGGGAGTTTTGTATGCAGTACGATATGCCCAAAGAACCTGATCTAGAAGCAGTGACCAGTTCTTCCTATCCGGTCGTACTAGTTTCTGAAGAATTGATTTCACCTCCCTATTTGAAACTTCAGACATGTCATTCGTCTGTGGGTGGTAAGGAGAAGCTACTCTGTGATCAATGTTGTATTGCTTCACTAGCTTTTTCACCTCCTTATTAATGAAATGGCTACCCCCATCAGACATGAGAATACGTGGGATCCCGAACCGCGAAATAATGTGTTCCCTTAGGAACTTGCAAACGGTCTTACTGTCTGCGGTTTGTGCGGGTATAGCCTCCACCCATCTACTAACATAATCTACAGCGAGAAGAATGTACTCAAAGCCGCTGCTAGAAGGGAACGGTCCCATGAAATATATGCCCCATGCGTCAAAGTTCTCGCAAATAATGACGGGTCGCATCGGCATTGCATCTCTGGCACTGACTGTCCCTACAGCTCCCTGACAATCTGGGCAACTCTTCACGAATATGCAGGCATCTCTATTAAGAGTCGGCCACCATAATCCGCTCTGTAGTACCTTCTGTGTTGTCCTCTTCCCTAAATGATGTCCTCCTGACTCTAAAGAATGACACAAAGTGAGGACACTATTATATTCCTCCTGAGGAATACAACGCCTGTAAACACAATCCGGTCCTTCGCGAAAAAGAATCGGATCCTCCCAATGGTAATATCATGCCTCAGAAACTAGTTCATCAACTCTGTTCTTAGGCCAACCCTGAGGACTTTTCTATGTGACCAGAAAGTTCACTATATCTGCATACCACGGAAGTTCGGTAACCGCAAAGATGCCTTGGTCAGGAAATCTCTCTGCGATCTCTGGCGTGTACTCGTCTGAAGGCTGATCTGACTGTAATCGGGAGAGGTGATCAGCTACCACATTATTTACCCCAAGTTTAACTTTGATATACAAATCGAATTCCTGAAGTAATAGAATCCATCTAAGAAGGCGTGCCTTTGCATCCTTCTTTTCCATTAGAAACCGGATAGCTGAATGATCAGTGTATACTGTGATTTTCGAGCCAAGAAGATATGATCGGAACTTGTCTAGAGCAAACACTACTGCCAACATCTCCTTTTCTGTCACTGTGTAATTCCTCTGCGCATCGTCTAAGGTTCTGCTGGTATAGTGAATGGCAACGGGAAGTCCATTCCTCCTCTGTCCTAATACAGCCCTGACCGTAAAATCTGAAGCATTTGTCATGATCTCAAAGAGTAGAGACCAATCAGGCGGTTGTAGGACAGGAGCACTGATAATCTTCTCTTTCAAAGTGAGGAAGGCACTAAGACATTTATCATTTAACACGAACTCGATGTCTTTGCCTAGTAATTCAGTTAACGGTCAGGCAATCTTGGAGAAGTCTTAGATAAACCGTCGGTAAAAGCCGACATGCCCCAGAAATGACCGTAACTGTTTGATGTTGGATGGTGGTTCGAGTTTCTTTATGACATCCACCTTGGTAGGGTCGACCTCCATGCCTCGCTGGGAGATGACGTGCCCCAACACGATCCTGTGAGTAACCATAAAATGGCTCTTTTCCCAGGACAGAACGAGATCTACCTCACAACACTTTTTCAGAACCTGGTCTAGGTGCACTAAACAATCATCAAAGGACTCACCACAGACCAAAAATCATCCATAAAAACCTCTAGAAAATCACCGACCATGTCCGCAAAAATAGCAAGCATGCACCTCTGGAAAGTAGCAGGAGCGTTGCACAATACAAAGGGCATCCGTCTAAAGGCATACGTGTCGAACGGACATGTGAAGGTGGTTTTCTCCTGGTCTTCAGGAGAAATTGATACCTGGTTGTATCTGGAGTAACCGTCAAGGAAACAGAAGTACTTCTTCCCTGCCAACCGTTCTATGACCTGGTCTATAAAAGGCAAAGGGAAGTGGTCCTTCTTCGTCATGGTGTTCAGTTTTCTGTAATCAACACATACTTGCCATGACGTTGTTACTCTCTTTGGAATCTCCTCTCCACTCTCGTTTTTAACCTTATGAATTCCTGACTTCTTCGGGACAACATGTAATGGGCTAACCCATTCGGAGTTGGAGATGGGATAAATGAACCCTGCGTCACACTATTTTGTGATCTCTTTCTTGACAGCTTCTCGCAAAATCGGATTCAGCCTACGTTGAAACTCTCTGGAGGGTTTGCTATCATTATCGAGATAGATATGATGCGAACACAAAGCAGGATTAATCCCGCGGAGATCGGATACAGTCCACCCAATAGCCTTGCGGTTTCTTTCTAGAATCTCCATCAGACGAGATTCTTGATCGTCGGTCAAAGATGAGCTGATAATGACCGGAAATCGTTGATGTGGACCCGCAAGGAAAGCATATTTCATGTTTGGTGGCAATGTTTTTAACTCGGGTAAGGTAGGATCTGGATCTGCTGAAACATCCTCTGTATGTGTACGGGGATCTGTATCGGTTGTGTCTGTGATTTGATTATCCACCATCTTAATGTGCTCTAGAGTCGGACTGCAGAAGATGTTCAAGACATCATCCGACTCCTCAGAATAATCAGAGGAAAATAACTCAGCTAAATGAAACTCTGTCTCTGGATCATCTGAGATGGAGGAATTGTGTAAAGTTTCTGAATCTGAAAGATCTGCATTAAATTCGTCAAAAGTCTGATCCCTTTGCTTCTCATCATCCAGACTAAAATATAAAGTTCCATCAAAAAAATCACCTCCTGTGGTCTTGGTCCCGTCCTCAGTTAGGAAATCTTGGGTCTTGATACCTTTCGAGGTCGTCAAGACGAACCACATCCATGTAATCACAGGAGGCTAAAGAACTCAGAAAATCAGAAGATGCATCACTGGAGGTGTTCAATTCTCTCGCCATCTCTATATGTACCTTCTCGCCCTCAACGTGAAAAGATACCTTCCATGTATCATAATCGAAGAGTGCCTTTGCGGTCTCTAAGAAAGGTTTCCTGAGAATGATCGGGGTAAGGTGTAACCGTGTAGGGAAATCCATGTCCAGGATCGTGAAGTCCACTGGGAATTGCAGACCCTGCACGGTTACGATAACGTTCCTAAGTATACCCTTAGGTCTCTTTACGGATCTATCAGCAAACTGAAGGATCGCGCGGGATTTGTAAAGAGGACCTAACTCAAGCTTATCGAGTAAGGAATAGGGTATCAAATTGATTGAGGACCCGTTATCTAAAAGAGTGCGATCGAATTTTGCTTTTACAATCTCGCATCTGACATAATGCGCACCTGAGTCTTTCTTCTTCTTTGGTAACTTATTCTGTATCGCACAAGATGTAGCCTTAGTCAAGACATGTTTCTCTGTTCGGGATCTCTTTTTCCTACGCGTGGTGCATCGATTTTTCAATTGATTCTTAAGCGTAGGAAACTGATCTAAGGCCTCAAGAAGCGAGATCTTCAGAAAGATGTGATCTTTGAGTAATTTTTCGATCTCTGGATGATCAACATTCTTTTTGGTATTTTTCTTTCCTTTTCCAAACAAAACATCGGGAAAAGGAGCAAAATCAGAAGTCAGAAACTCAGAATTTTTATTCATTTTAGAATCAGCTTTTACTACAAGAGTTTCAGAATTATGTACAAAACTCTCTAAGACAGGGGAAGAAATGTTTTTCTCGAGATTCTGAGCCTGATCTGGCGTGGTGTTATCGTCTGATTCGCTAGTGTCCATATCGGTTGTGTCGGCATCGCTCCCATCTCTTGAATCCGCAGGTTGGTCCTCATCATCTTGCGGGTTCTCTTCCTCGGCTTCAGATTTTTGCGGCTCATGGATCTGCTCATGCTCCTCTAGTGCCCTCTCTTCTTCTCTAGTAGGTATTTGTGGTGATCCACCGCTCCTGAGACGAATGAAGTTAGACAAAATTTCAGGAAACGAGATCTTACATGTAGTGTCTACCTGATCTGGATGCCTCCTCTTGTTGTTTGGGTTCATCTGAGGCTAGGCTGGAAGAGTATTCTTCTGCACGGTTAACTCGTCCAGATGACGGTTAACCTGCTCCATCTTGGTTTTGTGCGCAATCTGGAGTGTACTCAGCATGTCCATGATCTGGTTGAGCACCTGGGCCTGTGAAGACATCTCTGGTTCGGTGTCGTGGCCCTGGCTTGCTCCTCTCTCTTGCCTTTGTGTGTACTGCTGAGAGGTGGAAGGCTGGGAGTATCGCTGAGGTGTGGAGGAAGACTGGTGTTGCTGCTGATAAGGATAATTTGGTGAATAATGAGCAGGGTACTGATATGAATGCGTTCTCTAATGATAGACAATCAGGTGAGACTGTTGTGGCGTGAAGATCTGACGGTGCTGGAAATTCGGACGTCCATGCTGCAGATGACCGTAGAGCTGCTGCTGCTGCTGATTCGGTATACTCGGTTGCTGAATCGGAGTATACCAAATCCCGTTGATCTCAAGAGTGGATTGCGGCTCCACCTCCATCTCTGTGGTGCTGGTGATCTGGCCGAGATTGGCATGAGACTGATCCTCATGCCAATCAAGCCGCGGAGTCTCTGGCTCGCTCTGTACTAAGTGGATCGGACGGGTGGGCGAAGCAGGTAAGATCCTCCGTACGGGTTGTGTGGTCGAAGAAGACTGGCTCTGCTGATACTGGAGCTGAAGGTCAGACACCTTCTTCGACAGATCACTCAACTGATGAGGTAGAGATGAGAGTTCCTCCAACTCTCGTAGCGGCTGTAGGTCTTGGACCTGCTTGTGAATCACATCCACCAATGTTAGCTTCTCAAAACTGTATCCCATGTTGGTGTTGGATTCGGAATCTGAGATGTTAGCCACCTTGTGATGTTCTTGGTGATGTGGTGGCTGCGGGGCTTTCTGAAATTCTCGAGTAGAGTCTACGACTCTCGAGTTCTCGTCCATCCCTTCGAAGATGGCCCAGACTGACTCGGTGTCCTTGTTCAAGTAGTTGCCGCCACATGCGGCACTTACGAGCCCCTGTATTTCCGGCTGGAGTCCTCCAAAATAGTTCTGCACGAGCACCTTCATCGAGATTTCATGATGCGGGCATCTCTCCGTAAGATCCTTGAATCTATCCCATGCCTCATGGAAAGATTCGTGCGGGAGTTGTGTAAAGTTGGAGATCTGGCTCCTCATCATGTTCGTCCTTCCTAGAGGAAAATATTTGTGAAGGAAGGTGGACTTCAAATCGTCCCATGTAGAGATTTCCCTCCCCAGATGACTTAGCCAGTAAAGAGCCTTATCGGTTAAGGCAAAGGGAAAGGCCTTAAGGCGTACGTCCTCCTGCGTGACTCCAGGGTAGCAAGTCGTACCGCAAATCATCTCAAATTGTTGCAAGAAGGTAAACGGCTCCTCTGTGGCATTCCCATAGTACTTGGGAAGCAAAGAAATGAAGGACGGTCTCAGCTCGTATGGCCCTTGTTTCGGCGGTGGCCGAATCCAATGGTGGAGCGTTCTAGCGCCCGGGTCATACTCATCTCGTAAAGTTGCGGGAACCGCACGCGGTAAATGGTTCCCGACCCTTGCTCGCAGTGCGGCTATTTCAGCCTGTAGTTCATTCTGAACTCTAAACTGTTCTTGAATCTGTAGATTCATCTGCTGAAGTGTTTCGAGAATTCATGTAGTAATATCTGCGGTTGGATCTGGTCTTCCTTCGTGCTTCTCCTCTGCTGGATGCCTCTCATCTGCCGTTGGTCCTTTGTCTCGAGCCATCTGATTGTCTGTGAAAGAGAACCTCTCGTAATAACTCAGCGAAAAATCAGCTGGATATCTAGATGATGTATTGAGGCAAGGGTCTGCCTCAATTTTCTGGCCAGGAGACAAGGGAGTCTGGGTCTGACTCTCCTCGAGATCAGATGGGACCAGCTCAGGAAGAGGGTCATCCCGAGCATGTGAAGAAGTACGTTAGATGGTGGACGGTCGAAATCTCACGGAGTCTGAGCAGAAAAGTCGTCGAGACGTCATCTTTGATGTCAAGAGGATTGATCGGGAGAGCATGATGTACGATTCAAATGAGAGGATAAATGCGATAGCCGCAGAAACTCACGCCTCGCAAGCAAACACAAAGCAAACCCCGTGTTCACCAACTCAACCCGATGAAGACTGTAAGAGTTCGGTCTTTTTATCTTTTCGATTTTAGGGTTGTAATTAGCAAACAAGTTTTTCGGTTATCGCAGGCTGAGCGAGCTAATAGATGCCCGATGGTTTCTCCGAAACACTGGCCCGAGTCCTTACAGAAGATCACTTGCACTCAGCTAGTATGGGAGTAAGTACGGACTGTTTCCAGCTACCCGTGTTACTTGAGGACAGAGCCTTACGCAGTATCCTCTAAACCTCCCACTCTGCTAAGTAAACCCAGACCGTTTCTGGCTACCCGAGAGTACCCACTGAGGAACACTGATCAAGTGTATGAACTAAATAGTATTTCACGGGAAATACGGGGTTTGGGCTTTATCCTTATATGTCGGCTCTCGCTCGTGCACTCTAAGAAGTTGTGCGGGGATTACTCTCCCCAAGGAAATGAATCGTTTTACGGCTTTTAGATCAGATATGTTTAGCAGTCCCGATTTTATTTTGCGGTTTTGTAATTTTTTTTGGGTTTTTTTTCAAGCAAACGTCTACCGATTTTATTTTATAGAAACCCTAAAATCATGCACCTAGGTTGCGAGTCCTAAGACTAACTACGTAGGCACAATCAAATAGAATAAAAAACCTAAGCAAGCATCTAAAAAGCTGCGGAAAACCGATAAGCGAGAAAAACCGCGGTGGGTGCTCTGATCCCCCAGATACACGGTATCCGGCGAATTAGACCCCGAAAAAAAATGGGGGGGGGGGGTTGTTTATTGTCTATTACAGTTTCTCTCCCTTTCTCTCTCTTTTACAAAGATTACACTAACTAAATCTGCCCTCTGCAACCGACTCATGAAGAAGGAGCCGGCCTCTACTCTTTCAACTGATTCGGCTTCCTAAGAAGCCGGTTGATCCTGCAGGCCCTGCAAAAATAGTTAGTTGTATGAAAAGTCGTATGAAATCGATCGAGAGAAGACTCGAGAAAACCGTAAGAAAAGTCAAAAGAAAACAAAAAGAAGTCGATTGAAACAAAAGTCGTACGAAAAACCATACGAAAACCAACGAAAAACGAAAAGAAAATAGAAAATAAAATCACAAAAATTCAAAAAAATCAAAATATTCAACGCCTCCCCAGCAACAGCGCCATTTTGATAAGAGCTAAAAATCAGATCGCGGCTTTTTTAGAGAATAACGTGGTCGATGTAGAAAAAGCCGCGAAAACAGACTCTCAGTCTATCAAACAAATTCGATTTTCGGTCGAAAACCTACACTAATTATTTATCCATGTGAGTGTGCCTGGGTCGAACTCAAGGAGGCAGAATAGAAAATCTTGATTTTTTCGGAGAAAATTTTTGCAATTTTATTCTATCTCTTCTTTAAGTGATCAAAGGGAAAAGAAACAATTTTTATTTTTTATTTGATTTTATTCTTTTCAAATTTTTATTTAATTTTCAAAAAGGGATATTTTTTCAAAAAGATTTATTTATTATATAATAGGTGAATATAGGTAAGTGGTACTATATAATAGGTGGAAAACAGGTCGAGCAACGGGCTCGAACTAAACACGAAAACAAAACAAAACGATGCGGTTTTTGAAAAATCAAAACTCGATAAAAACAAGATAAAATCACACGAAAATCTAATACAAACTAGCTGGGGTTGTTGTGTAACTACCCTAAAGAAATCGTCAAGAAACAAGGTCAAATGAGGTACAAAGATCCCCTACAGCCCAGGGGCATAAGTGCAAGAAAAATATTAAATTTGTTCTGCAAAAAGGTCCTCAAAGGACTGTTCTGTAAAAAAAATACAAATATTTTACATTTAGGTCCCTGTGGAGGGACCTAAATGCAATTTCTGAAAACCTTAGGAGCGAGTATAAATTCTGGAAAACCTTCTGGGGTTTAGTATGCAAAATGTCCACCGTTTCACTTCGGACGGCTAGGATTAGAAGCTACAGGCGCGATCTGACGCTTATGCGCGCGCCACGTGTCGTCGAACTGTACGTTCTGGAGCTCAGCTCTTTTCTTGATTCTGTTGCACGCGTGACGAAGCTCGCGTCTTCTCCAAATTTCCTCCGACGATGGCGATGGCTTGGGCGCTCCAGCGGGGCCAGAGGGGTGGCTCCTCCACCCCTCGAGCTCGCCCGCGGTAGGTGGCAATCGGAGGCGGCTCCGAGCGGCGGTAGATGCGCGGTGAAGATGAAGGTCCACGTATTCTAGAGGTGGCTGCAGTCTGATGACCATTCTTTGAGGTGGATTTTAACGATGATCGAAAGCTTCCAGATGGCATTGAATTGCTCCTTTTTGAAGATTGATCTGCAAAACAACAATGGTGTATGCTCGATTCTCTAGGAATCGTCCTATGGATTAAAGGATGCAAGATCAAAACATGGCGAAAAGTTTAGTTTCCAGAATTATTGCAAGGTGTGTGAAAATGACGATGAAATGATGCGCAATTTGTAATAGATTCGAAGCGATTGGAAAAGGTATTTGAAATGGGCGTCTAACCTAAGGGATTAAGCGTCCTAATGACGGCTTAAGTTCGCTAATTTCTACACGAGAATCGAGAAGAAAATTCGAAGAAAATAAGTGATAGGTCTGGGGATAGTCTAGGTGTATTTCCTGGACGAAGTTTCTCGATGGATGACCTTGGCCGGAGCTCCACGCACATGACGGTGGCGATGCAAGGTGGCGAACGGCCTTGGAACCTCCTCCGATGACTCCTCCTCCACGTGGGCTCGCTGAACCGGAGCTGTCACCTCGACGTCGGGAGGAGCGCTGCTTGGAAAGGTGGAGGTCGGGCAACTGGAACTGGGTTCAGGTTGTTGGAGAGTTAAGTTTTGGCAATGGCGAAAATAGATGAGATTCGTGCTCCGCAAGTCAGGATCTAATGGCTGGCGAGGGAGGTGGTTGTTAGGAGGTGAAGATCAATGGCTTAGATGGTCTGGAGGTGTTAAGAGGTGTGCGGGAAAATTCATGGAAGCTGGTCGGTCAGAGCAGCTGGAATAACAACCCTTCTTGGGGAAGATGAGCCAGGTGCTGACAAGTGTCAGCACCTGGTTGGCCAGAAGTTCAAATTTCAGTATAAATTCGATATTAAATAGTAAATAACTTTATTTTAAATAGGTATAAATACAAGAAATGTAAATAAATTATTTGCTAATTTATGGAATAAATACTTTCATAAATAATAAATATTATTCGAAATATAAATATTATATTAATAAATATGTATTTAGATATAGGTTTTAGATTTTTAATTTAATAAATAAATAATATAAAATTAATTTTATATTTTCTTAATTATTAGAATAATAAATAAGGTTTGTGTGAAATTTTATAGATTTTAATAAATTAATTTACATATTTTAATAAATACAGGTAATAGTTAGCCAATGCATTTATACCTATAATTTAGGGTTTTTTATTTTATTAAAATAATAAAAAAGGTCCAAAAATTATGAAATAATTTAGGGTGAAAGTACAAGATCATAAATAATTTAAAAATTATAAAACTAAGAAAACTATAAATAATGTGTGTTACATAAAATAAATAGCCCAAAAACCACGTCTTCTTTTGGTCCCAAAACCGACTTTTTGCAAAGGGACTCCGAATTCGATGAAACCACCTTTATTAATTAGAGAATATTATTTTATGAACTTTAACGGTGAGTAGAGTGAAATTGGAGTTTGTATGAGGAAGTTATGATGTTCGGAAGTTGAGATTTTGACAATTTATAGGCTGGGTTTCTTGGCAAATATATAGGGTAATATTTTTAACTTATTTTTATATTTTTATATACATTTTTAGAAATATTAGGAAAAGAGTTTGGTGAAAAATATTTAATATGAATTAATTAAAAAATCTTTGAAGTTTTGTATTTATTTGATAAATAGTGGGAAGGTGTATACAGTATGACTTAATTTATTTTTACGGTTTTCTTTCCTTATCTCCCCCTACTTTTTGGTTTGTCGACCAATCCATGCTGACTTGATCTCGGGTGTTAGGCTATAAATATACCTTGCAGTTATACCTAATTCATATTGTATATATTTACATATATTCAATCTGCCTTTGTTCTTTTCTTGTTCTTTATTTATTTACATGATTTTTATGGTTAAAAGTGTCTTTTTATTCATGAATGAAGTTTTGTTAAAAGATAGAAATTAATGGGTATTTACATGCATTTGTTAAGGGTTTTAAGACAAAATGCGACAGAAAAGTTAATGGATCATGGATTCATCACCCACCCTCCCTCCCGACAACATCGGTCTCCTTGTACAGCTTCTTCCTCTACTTAGGCCAAGGCCTAAGTATAGGGGGGATCGATGCCATCTGTACATATCATTTCCCCCATCCTTCCCATCTCACAATCACTCCATGTCCACCCTTCTTCCATACTTAGGCCGACCAGAGCCTAAGTATAGGGGGAAACGATACTCATTTGTATATACTCTCTTCATCCACATATCCCGACCATCTCATTTGTTTCGCTCTTCTTCTATACTTAGATTGTTCACAGCCTAAGTATAGGGAGGCGGTCTGATCCATCTTTTCCTTTTCCTTTTTTTCACTCTCTTACGCTTAGCCCGAGCTATGTCTTCTTTACGCTTCTTGTGCTCTGAGGACACAACACTCGCTAAGTATAGGGGGTATGTAAATATACTTTGTATATATTTTACTCATATCTTATACTTTCATGTAAGTCTATATGTATTTACGGGGTGGGTAATTAATTTGAAAAAAAAAACAACAAAACAAAAGAAAAGAAAAAGAAAAAAGAGTTTTTCTACTAACTGTGACCAACCCAAAATTTTTGAAAAAAATGACTTCTTATTCATTTTTGCATTAAAAAAACCAAAAACCCCTTGTATAAAAAAATCAAAAAAAAATGCTTGTCTGCATTTCACACACCTGCACTTCATCCAGCGTCGCATTCATTTGCATTTGTGAAAAGTCTTTGGGTTCTGAACCGAGTTTTGAGCAGAAACTGAGAGTGATCTAGGCCTGACCATAATCCACCTAATTCTCAGAGGAACTTCGCCGAGAAATAGGATTTTAGAAACTTCAGGTCTTCGACTTAATTCTTTGAGTTCCACATGACAATGTGCAGCGTTTGACTCTTAGTGTCTAACCTGGTATCTTCATTCTGGGTACAACTCTAGAATAGGGAATTAATACGTACTCTCGCACTATGCACTTAGCTCAACTCAGAAGGGATGTTGGAAGACTGTGTGAGTTTCTTTTCTGGTAGCGTGGAATCTAAAGACCGGAGTACGGGTTGAAATAAAGCTTCGGAAAAGGGATGGATGGCTGGGCACAATTTTTTCTAAGACCCCAAAAAATGTACGGAAACAAAAAGATTCTATATCCGTAGGGGCACAACAAGATCCAAGCAGAACCACCAAAAATCCAAATACAAAGAAGCCACTACCAAATAAATATCTGACCAAAAAGGTCCAAGCTTCAAAGAAAACCTGCAGATCTTATTGGAGACTCGGCTACACTGGCCAGCTTCACAAGGAGAGGTGACTACATTGGCCACCCTCCAGTTCTTTTCTCCTTCTTCTAACTTCTCCCCTAATTCGATTGTGAACACAACGTGACAGACCTTAGAAGGAAATACCTGACTCCCCAAGGACGAGTTACTGGAAAGGAGAGGAGCATCATAGTCTGGCATTCTGGATGGGAAGAGCTAAAACCTTTCACACACATGAGTCGATTGTGCAATGTTCATAGGGTATACTTTGGGAAGAGGATTGATCTAAGATGAATTCTGAGCCGAAACTGTGACAATGATGTGTAGAACTTGAAGGATGTTGATTTTAAAATTCTAAGTCTCACAGAAGTTCCGCCACACTAATAATCCAAAGGTCGAGTCTAGTTCCATTCTCACCTTCAGCTCATGGTCTTGGTATGGAACCCAATCTCATTTCACCTCATGGCATATCTTTTTGATGCTTAGGGACGAGCATGGTTTAAGTATAGGGGGACGATGAATCTTAGATTGATCACTCTAAATCTCATTAATTAAGCTAAAATCCCTCAAAATCATCAGCATTTCCCCATTTGTTATGCACAATTAGCATCCATGCATGTTTTCATAAGAATTATATTTTATCCCTTATTTTTACACAAAATAAGAAGCCAAAAATCCCAACCAAAATTGACCTGTAAATAACCTAACTTCCCTGATTTTTAACACATTCATGCTAACTCCGAATGACCCAAAACCACCTCCACTGTGTAAATATCACTAACAATAATAAATAAAAAATACAAAAAAATCATTAACCCAAACAAGTGGACCAAAAATCCATACCCTAGTTTCAAGATTTCCGGACTAAAAATCTCATATCATCCCCATCCAGTGTCCATTTTGATCCTACTAACTTTTGAACTAATATACATTCCATTACGCTCAAAACAAGACCAAGTTCAAATGAATCGGAGCTCATATGTGAAAGTTGGGTTTTGGACCTCTTTTGTACATTTTGTATTTTAACTGATTTTGACTTATTATTTTATGCATATAATTAACTATTTTAGTTCATTTCTTTTTCATTTGTCTTCTTTGATGAAAGTTTTATTAAAATGCGTGAAAATCCAAATCCAAACTGAGCTTAAAATCAAAGAAACAAATTGAGTCCAAGTCTTCACTAACTGCTTGTACAAAATTGGTCGATTTCATGTTTTATTTTAATTCTTCTTTTTCTTAATTAATAAAAATCCAAAAAAATATATTAATGTGTAAATATTTATCTTTGATTTTATCATATTTTTTATGCATTTGTATTTGGTTTAAAAATGATAAAAAATTTATAAAGCCCAAAAATCAAGGTACTCTATGTACGTGAGATACCCCAAAAATATCACTTTGTGCAATTGATCGATTTCGGTTCTATGTCTTCATGAAAGTTGTATATCTCATCGACACGAGCAAATTTTCGTGAAGAAACTTTTTTGATCTGAGGTTGTTTGCTATTTATTTTGGATATTACAAAGTTTTTATTTTCTGAATTTTCTGGTGCTGACACGTGGCAGCTCCTAGAGCCGCCACATGTCAGCCATTTTTGGTGATTTTATTTATTTATTTATTTATTATAAAAAAAGGGTCGCACGTGCGGAGCACGTGCCCTCAGGCACGTGCCATGCACGTGATGCCGTACCTTTACCCCTAGCCTACCACATGTCTCCATCTCGGTCGTCCGATCTAGACCGATCGGACGGCCGCTGGCCATCTTCCCCAAAATTACAACTTTCCCAATTCAATCGACCGTCGCCGTGGATTTCGCCGAACCGCCATCCGTGAAATCTACGACCATCTCCTACCTGCAATCAAATCATCGCCGATCGCATCTCTTCCCGATCATCCCGCATATCTCGCACCGCCGCACTCAAGATCCCGATCTTGTCAATCACCGTGAATCCCCTCTTACCATCTACGGCATGACCCAGCTTCTATTTAAATGCAGCGCTGCCCCACGCCTTCGATCATCTACCGATTCCTCCAGGCAAAGCCCGGTGGTGACAGCACCTGGGCCTCGCCGTCAACGAGATCCGAGGACCACCCCGCCCCTCGTCACAACGCTTTCCGGCCTAGCTGCTCCGCTCCGAGATTTTCTCGTCGAGCCTACGATCGACTTCGACCTCCTTCACTGACAACTGCTTCGATCTACGTTGTCTTGCGACTTTCGCCTTCATCAACCAACGACCGTCGCCAAAGCTTCAACAACCCCAGCCTCCGTGAACGCTCCCTGGTCGCCTTCTCCAACAACGATACACCAGGGGAGCGCCACCTTCTCCTCCACTCCACCATCCCCTCGGCCGTGTGTCTGCCGGAGGATGGTCGATGCTTCACCGCAGGAGCTAAAGCTCCCCCATCGGAGCACGCCATCCACCTGCCAGAGCCCCGCCTCAGCCTTCGCTCCACTGTCGGCCGGAATCAGGCCCGAGGCCCCTGCCCCACGTGCGTGGCACGTGGCAGGGGAACGCCAGCCTACGTCACCAACTCAGGTCACGTGCTCCGCATGTTACCGCGGGGTAAATTATAAGCCCCCACCCCCCCCCCCCCTCCCACCAGGAGTTTCCTATTTGCTGCTCGGTCCAGACAACCAAAGGGTACGTGTTGCGCACGTGCCCCTCTGGCTATTTTGCAGAAGCCCCCCCCCCTCCCGGTCCTTCTCCTTTTTATGCGCAGGCCGCCACCGACCAGGTCACGTGTTTGGCACGTAACATGGTGTGAATTTTACAAGGCGCCCCCCAGGATATCGGTAATTACAAAAAGGTCCCCCCACTGCATTTTTTTATATTTATTCTATTTATTGTAATTGCATTTTCACCCATGTGTTTCGTTATTATTCTAGACATCTATATTCCATTATTTTATTTCTCAAAAATAGCATTTTGTTCCTCATTTAATTCTCTACATTTTGACACATTGTAGATATTTTTGTGATCGATGGTTAATTAATAATTAATTGTTTTAAAGAAAATTGCATATTTTGCCTATTTTGTGCTCTTAAATTTTCCGTTGATTAACCGTTGCTCTAAAAATTCCCGGAAAATATGGATTGTCGAAGTAATTGTGCTTGACATTGTGCCCAAAAAGAATCACATTTGCATGCATAGTTTGTCCTACAAAAATCATTTTGCATATTTCAGTGTTTGATATTTAATAGGTATTGAATCATGTATTTTCGTGTTTTAGGATTTTTTAGATCCATCACCTAGTGTTAGATCCTGAATAATTTTATCCCTTAAAAAATTTAGGTTTAATATTTATTATAATTAAAAATTGAAATTCACTTTGTTTGCATTTAAAAAATTCATAAAAAAATTCATCTTGCATCCAAAAATTCCAAAAATATTACAGTGCATACATTTCATCATAATTTGCATTATGGCCAAGTTTCATATTTTTCGGACATCGTTTGAGCGTAATTTACATTTTAATCCTTAAAATAGGCCAAAATTGCATTTTATCCTTTACTGCATTAAAAATTACAAAAAAAGACCGCCTCAAAAACCACACACGAATTTTGATAGACATAATTCTAGGTTTTTCCTTTGTATCCTTGTGTTCGACCTTGGGACTTGTTCAAGTAAAATAAACATTAAACCCCATTCATTAAAATTGACAAATATTTTGTGGTTATTTCTTTACCGATTCCGATTGCCGCCTAAACGACAAATCATTTCTACACACGATCAAATACATTTATTTAACAAGCGTAATTTTCGAATCATCAAGGAGGAGTTCATGGAGATGTCCTACCATCTAGCACCTGATTCAAGCAGAGATCGAACGAGATCTTTTTGATCAAAAATTCGCTAGAGAAGCCATTCCTCTCCGTTCTTCTAGAAGCCCTCACATCCACATTATAAGAATAAATCTCCACTTCAGATCCCGACCATCCATTTTGCCCCAAATTTGTGCTGCGAGATCCATATAGATCTGATCGAAACCCTTCACGTATGAGTACTTGACTGTTGTCACATCCAAGCCGCAATCTCCATTTCATCACCTTTATTCTATAATCTTAGCCTTAAAAACCCAAGATAATGCATGTAAGTAGCATTATTTTGTGCATATTAACATTCATTATTTACTCCAATTACTGTATATAAAATAATTTTTTTAATGCCCAAATTATAGAATAAAGAAAAGAAAAAGAATAAAATACCAAAGGTATTTTATGACCCTAAACGCCGAGACCAAGTCAAGAATTGAATTGGTCGACAAGTAATAAATTAGGGGGGATAAGGGCCAATAATACAATAAAAATCCCATTAATTCATTCATCATTTATTCATTTTGGGACCCATTTTATTCTTTATTATTCATTCATCAAATGAAGAACTTTGTACATAAAAGTTGTAGATAATAACATATAGAAAAATATAGAATTGATTTCATGCAAAAATAATATGCATTACATTTCATAATCTGAATAAAATTCTGAAATCCAAACTTCACATACCCATATCTCTTGAATAAAAACTCAAAATGAACCAAAATAACCTTTAATTGTATATAACTTTTAATAAGCTATTTAATGAAGATGGTTTCGTATTTTTTGAAGTTCATATGTGAAAGTTAGATTTTGGACCCCTATTGTAATGTATATCTCAATAAAATATTCATTTTATGTAGTCTTTGTTATTTTTATAATTTTTTTTTTTATAATTTTACATTTTTATAATTTTCTAAATGTTACTTGTAGTATATGTATATATTAAATCTAGAATAAAACCATAAAGAAAACATATAATCAAATAATGTAAAAAAATACATAGATGAACTACCTACACTTATACCTATATAATTTATACCCCTATTTATTTGTGTAAAAATAATACCAAAAAATATAATAATAATAAATTTATGTATATGAAAATAAGTTATAAATGTAAAAGAAATAATAAAATAATAAAATCAAAAACTCAAAATAATTAAAATAATTAAAATTACCAAAGAATAGATAAATATACCTATAAATACACCCTTAAAAATTAACTTGTAATAAATAACACCAAAAAATAAATAAAAATCATATTAAAATACTAAATAAAATAATAAACATTTGAAATTTTATAATAAAAAATAATAAAATCACTTACTATTTTAAATTAATTACTTTCAATTAAATTCTGCCTTTTTGTCCTTTTAGAGGCTTACATGGACAAATAGCATCAGCCCCTATGTTGACTTTAGTCACTCAACCTCCAGTTCTCTAAAACCTATCATGAGTGTCATCTCCCGTGATTTCTGCCCTTTTTCCTAGGCTTCTCATCCATCCTTTTCATCGATTAATCATGCAAAGATCGCCTCAAACATCACTGGTCCACGCCAATGCCCTAAATCCCTTGTGCATACCTTCGATTCATCCCTAAGCACCGGTCAATAAGGATCTTCAACTTTGTCTGTAAATAAACCCATTTGCCTCCTAGCTCTGTTTTGATCCTTCTCTAAGCATTGAAGTCCCCCATTGTTAGTGAAAGAGTGTTCTTGGTGACAGCTGGAGCATCCACGAGCTCTAGGCGAGCTACTTAGGCGAGGCGGAGCGATCAAAGGCGGCCCTCTTACCACCTCTACTCCCTGAGAAGCCCTCGGGTATGAGCTGCTGATAAACCAAAATCTGGCTTGCAGTTTTAATTGAGAAAAGTATGGTCGGTGTATAAGAACAACGAAGATCGGATTTCGATCGATCAAAATAAATTTCAGATAAAATAGGAGCGAGAAATAAAAAGAATGAATGGAACAACAATCGACTCTCCTATTTTATCCTTAAGCTATTTATTTACCAAGTAAGTTTCCCTAGGTCGAACTCGAGGAGGCAGAATACCTATATTGTAGCTTTTGAGAAAAATGGAAAATTTTTGTGATTTTATTTCTTCTTGAAAATGAAATAAAACACTCAGAACTGATACAAAAATAGAAAAATCAATCCGAGAAAAACACACGACAAAATTCCGCAAAAAGTATTAAGAAACATTGCTAGGGTAGTTCTATAACTACCCTAGAAAATTCGAGGAAAAATAAAGTCAAAATGAGGTCCGAAGTAGCCCTACAGTTCAGGGGCATAAGTGCAAGAAAAAAATATAAAGCATGTTACTATGAGGTCCCAGTTCAAGGACTAAACTGCAAGAAAGACTAAATGTTTTGCATTTAGGTCCCTACGTGGGGACCTAAATGCAAGTTTGGAAAACTGCTGGAGCGGGCTTTAGTTTCTGGATGTCTGTAGGGTTTAAGTTGCAAATGTTCTACTCGTTCAGGTTTTGCGGCTGAGATTAGATTGAATTGGGCGATCTGGACCATCCAAAGCGGACAACCTGTAAGCTTTGGAGTTCTTAGTTGTTCTTCCCCTTCTTGCGTGGGTGACGATGGTGCTCCCTTCTCCGAATTATCTCCGACGGCTGGTTGAGTTCTTCAATCTTTGGCTGGGACAGAGGGGTGACACCTTCACCCCTCGAGCTCGCCTATGGGTGAGTTGGCTCCGAGGTGGATCAAGGCGGCGAGACGTCGACGAAGGTGGCTACTGGGCAAGCTGCAATTAAGTTTGGGGCTTTAAGCCGTTACGTGGGTTTTGTTGAAGACGAAGTTACAAATGGATGTTGGTTGTTCCAGATCATGAATTATACCTAAAATTGAGATTGATATTGCTCGATTTCGAATGAAATCGACCAAGAACATGATATTTTGCAGATCAAAGAAATTGTTTATAGAAAATGTTCATTGAAAATGGAAGATAAATGGAAAGCGAATTTGGGTGATTTAGAAACGAATTTGAGAAGTTGATTTGGTGTGCGTATAATAAGAATATTAAAGGTCTCTAAGTACGCACTTAAGAAAACTAATAATGGCATACAAATCGAGAACTAAAAAGGGAAAAATGGATGAAGTACCTATGGTTTCAGAGTGTATGACTCTGCAGGTTGTCACTCGATGGTCGGTGGAAGGAGCTCTACGTGCACGAAGCGGCGTTGCAAGGCCAAGTTTGGATCTTGGAACCCTCCACCGATGTTCGTACTTCTACGTAGAGGCTCACCTGGGCGATGTCACCACCAAAGGCAATCGAAATGAAGGGAGGAAGGAGGAGGGTCAGCCAGTTATTTCTGGATTTGGGAGGAGTAAGTTGTTAATGGCCGAGTTGATGGGTTTTATATAGAGATACGAGGGAGATTAGTTGTAGATCTAAGGTGGGCGTGAATCCAGGTGGTTAGTAGAAGGTAATGAAGGGTTTAGATCAGATTTAGGAGGAAGAAGGAGTGCAGGAGAATTTGTTGAAGTCAGGTTGTTGGAACAGAATAGAACAGACTTTTCTTGAAGAAAAAAGTACTAGGTGTTGATACGTGTCAACACCTGGTTGTCCAGTACCAATAAATAGATATTAAATTATAAATAAGGTTATTTTAAATAGGTATAAAGATGAAAATTATAGATAATTAAATTATCTATATTATTGTAAAATTAGTTTTCGTAAATAATAAATGAATCATAAAAAATAAATATTATATTAAATAATAATAATACATGATAAATAGGTTTTGGATTTTTAATTTAATAAATTAATAAATAATATATCATTTTTATATTTTATTAATTATTAGGATAATAAATAGAGTATGTATGAGTTTTGTGGATTTCAATAAATTAATTTAAGTGCATTAAAAATACGGGTATAAGTTATACAGTTCAAATTTGCCTATAAATTAGGATTTTTTATTTATTTAAAATAATAAATAATGTTGAAAATTATGAAATAAATCAGGGTTAGAATACAAGATCAAGAAAATAATTAAAAATTATAAAATTGTTAAAACTAGAAATGGTGTGTTCTAGATAAAATAAATAACCCAGAAACCCAGTTGTAGTTAGGTCCCAAAACCGACTTTTTGCAAATGGGCTTCGATTTTAGTGAAATAACCTTCATTAATTAGAGAATATTATTTTATGAACTTTAAAGGGGAGTAGAGTGAAATTGGATTCATATGAGAAAGTTATGATGTTCGGAAGTTGAGATTTTGACAATTTACAAGATGGATTTCTTGGCATATATACAAGGTATTATTCTTAACTTACTTTTATATTTTTCTACACATTTTTAGAAATAATTAGGAAAAGAGTTTGGTGAAAAATATATTCATTTGAATTATTTAAAATCATTGAAGTTTAGGTATTTATTGGATAAATAATGAAGAGTATGTAAAGTGTGAAATTATTATTTTTATTTGTTTTCTTTCCTTATCTCCCTCTACTTATTTATTTGTCAACCAATCCATGCTGACTTGGTCTCAGGGATTAGGCTATAAATGTATCTTTCAGCTATATTTATTTTATAAGTCATATTGTACATATATAAAAACTACATATCTACAATTCGCCTTTTCTTTGTTTTCTTTATTTTTTTATTATTTTATTTATTTACATGTTTTTAATGCATAAAAGTGCATTTTTATTCATGATTTTGGTTTTGTTAAAAGATGAGAATTAATGAATATTTCCATGTATTTGTTAAGGGTTTTTAAGACAAAATGCAGAAAGAATGTTAATGAATCATGGATTCATCAACTGCGTCTTTTTATCTTTTTTAGGTTGTTGTAGCATGTAGCTTTCATTTTATGCATTTTATTCCACCTTTAATCGCTTTAGTAGTGTAGATTAGGCTAATCTTCTTGCCTGAGCTCTAAAGCTCAGGCTATGTTATCACTGTGAATCACTTGATCTCCAAACTACCTTCCACCCCCATTATCTTGCCCTTTCATTTCTACACTACTTCCTACGCTCCAGTCACCCATATCACCCCTGTGATCTGGAGATCGATGCTCCTCCATAGACGCTCGTCGGAGCATCTCCATTCCACTCATCCATGGTGCATCCCGGCTTCAAAATCGGTAGAGGTGATTTGCCTCGAGCCACTGAACCTCTTCGTGCAAGTGTCAAGGTGAGAAGTCCCCTTAGGGGACATGATCACACTTGGACGAGGGACCCTAAGTGCTCTCCCTTCCCTGACGTGCCAGGACCCCATCGTTGGATCCTCGATCTTCTGGAGCATATCAATCGACGTGGATGAGCTCCCAGGAAGTACATAGCCCAAGAACTGCATTAGACACCACTGGTGGGAGGAGAAATCATAGTGTGAATTTCGGGGAAGGACACCTTCTTCCCTATTCTTTGCGCGAAGCAGATATCATCTGATGGAAGGCGCGCCTCCAGTTTCAATCTCTGCCATCCGCTCTGCACTGGCCTCATTCGCTCGATGAGTCCGCGATCAGATCAAAATCGATCATCGGTGAAGCGGCATCGCGAGCGGGCAGCGTGACGCATGGCAAGTGGATCGTCGTCAGCCATGCAATGGCGCACCTAATTGGATAATTTACATCTTTCCCCCCATTCTTTTTGTATTAATTGATTAGACTTTTAAATAAAATAATTTGCGTAAATAATATGGATATTTTGCATGGAGACCCCTGTACTTCTTGCATCTTACACTTAGGTCCATGCTAGGTCACCTCACATGTCGTCCCATGTGAGGTGGTCATTTTGCAAGTACACCCTTACGGTTCTCTATATTTGTATTTAGTCCAATGAAATTTAATATACGTTGTAAATTTTTGGGAAAATTTCACGTATGCCCCTGATGCTTATTTTATTTCCAAAAATACCCTTCCATGGTCATGTATTTTTGGTGATTAGATTTCATTTATTAAGAATAGAACCTATGCTCCACAAATTATGCAAAAATAGGGTTAGATTCCTGCTAAATGTATATTCACGCCCCCGTTTTTATTTTACCATTTTTCGCATTTTGACTATTTATTAAAATTAAAATAAGACATTGTTGTCCCTATTTGAAATTGATAATACCAAAAAATAGAAAAAGTTTTGAAAAATGATAAAAAAATATATGTTGTCTAATTTAGTATTTATTAACCCATACCAAAAAATCCCTAAAAACATAAAAAGGAAAAGATTAAAAATCAAAAACCTCCAAAATCCTTTATAAAAATGTGAAAAATCACTAAAAATCCAAAAATATTTTTTCTATTTCTATTTTTTATTTACATTATTGTCTATCCATTAAAATTTATTAAAGGAATTTTGGATTTGTTTTTATATTTTTAATCTTCATTTTAATTACGGACTATTAATTAATCCCTGATTTGGATATTTTTGAATTTAAAAATGCATAAAAATTAGCAAAAAATCCAGAAAAATTATAAAAATATTAGAAAATATATAAAACCCAAAAACATTTAGTTTCTACATTTTCTTTATTTTTACTAGTATTTATAATTGTATTACTCTAGATGATTTATATATAGCCTTATATAGTATATTATATGTTAAAAAGAAAAAAGATAAAAATCGGAATATTAAAAATCTAATATATATATATATAAGTATAAAATTAAAAATCCAAATATATATATAATAATAAAAGAGACGTGTTTGTACATACTATACGTTGGTTAGCAGTAATCGTAGGCTAACTGTTTTGCTCTTTGTGGTTCCACCTCTACATGCTTTCATGCTATACACTTAGTTTTGTAGAGAATAATAAATTTAAACTCTGCATTTTTGCCCTTCATTATTTTTCATATCTTGGGTTAATTGTTGATTAATTAGGGTTTCATTTGAGGTATCCTCGACGAGTGTCGATTAGCCTTGTGGATTGATATGACTTCGGCTAAATCTCGGTTATCAGACGCATGTATTTAAAAGGTATATTTGAGCCTCTACCCCTATTTTTATTGCATTTTCAAGTAAGTCTATGTATGGACACATATCGTTTTGTACTAAATTGAATATTTTCACTTTATTCCCTGTAATTTAATTTATTTGCATATTAGTCCTGCTTAAACTGTAAAGCGTGCATATCAAGTGGCTTTTTGTGCTAATCGCAAAAAAAACTTACTAATGTCTGAGTTATTATTTGGTCCCTGAAATTAAGTTATTTTCATATTGGTCCAATCCAACAAGGCACACATGCATGTGCACGTGTTCTTTGGGATTATTGCAATATCTGCCCTGCATTTTTCAAACATGTTATCATTTAGTCTACAAAATTTAACTAATTGCATTTAGATACCTATGAGTCTGCATTTATATTGCATATTAAAAATAAATAAATAATATCAAAACTCCTTTAAAATTCCACAAAATTTCGTCTACCTTCCTATTGCATCTATCTTGAATCCATAAATTGCATTTTGCATTTCCATTATTTTTATTATTTTAAAAAAATACAAAAACAATCCCAAAAGTCCATGTTTGCATTTGGAAATCAATAAAAAATATAAAAAATGCATAAAAAAATAAAAAAAACATATTCATTTCTTTTGATTTATTTTAATTTCTATATACTTTTGGATTTTTATTCCTCATAAAAACAATAAAAATCATAAACTCTAAAAACATTAAAATTAATAAAAAAACATCTTTTAACAATACAAAAATATCATAAAAGGGATTTTTGAAAAATATAAAAAAATTCCTTTCATTTTTGTGAATTTTTCATCCATTTTGGCCTTATTTGATATTTTAAAAATCCAAAAAATAACTATTTTGTGTTCTGGTTGCTTTATTGTCATTTCTTATTTATTTAAAGGCTTTAAAAGTTGAGAAAAATTCTATAAAAATATCAAAAACATTAAAAATTTATCAAAACCCAAAAATAATTTAAGTTTAATTTTCTGACTTTTCTTTGATATATTTGAAAAGTACAAAGAGTTTAGTTAAGTTTGTGTGTGTAATTTTCTTTAAATATTCATTGTATTTAAAGATAAAAAATCATTTACAAAATTAAAAATAATAAAAAAAATAAAAATAAAAACCTTAATAAAAAAATATAAATCCCATTTAGATGCAAAATTAAAAAAATACAACAACCAACCATAGTGTGCATAGAGATTCCTTGATTCTTTCCATTGATTTTTCAATTAATCGAATAACCCTTGGGATTTTTGTAGCCTCCTTGAATTCAATCATGTTAGTTATACCGGTAAATTAAATAGTAAAGTTCTCTTGTTACATTTTCTCTATTTATTTTTGCTTGGGAATTAAATAATTTTTTGTTTGACGCTTCTTTGGGCTACGACGACCACGATTTCATTCGTGAAGAATTCTTTTAAATAAAAACCTGAAGCTTAGCGCTCAACAAAATGGCACCGTTGTCAGGGAGGCACAACAAGAGTAGATAGGTTTTTCTTTTAATCTACTATTCTTGGTTGTTTATACTTATTTTTCTTTCTCTTATTTTTTCTGTATTTTCTTACATTCATTTCATTGTTCATGCTCACTGTATTTATTTCCATATATTTTTGCTCATATTTTCTCAACTGGGTTTCTTACATTATCTTGTGTTTCCTCTTTCTTGCAAGGGCCCGACGAGCGAGGCCGGCCTTCTTACGAGCGTTGGTACACCCAAGCAAAGCGGAGGTGGTTTGATTCTTCACTGAGATGCATGACAAAGTGGGAGGAGGAGAAGAAGATTTGGAGGAGACTAATCATTTGGAGCATTTTGCATAGATAGTTGTTGATTAAGTTTTAGCATTTTTTACATTCAAAATTCTTGTAAAAGGACTCTATACACCTTGTGTGTATGGGGTCTCTTTCATCAAGTGTCAGTGCACTTGGGGGTCCTCACTAGTTTTGTTTTCACTACCTTCTTTTAATTTGTTTCAAGAGGATTTATGTGCTTGTGTCCTTAGTAGTAGGTTTTATTAACTAGCTTGAGCCAGGTAATCGATTAGGTCCAAAGCTCTAAACAAGAATGTCTACACCTATAGAGTATAGAATAATTTGGACTTCGTCAAATTAATTGGTTCTTGACGGATAATATAAGTTATTGCTAACATGATTCTCATGCATCATATAGGTTAGTTTATTTTCTGTATTTAAATTCGGCATGGATCACTTTGCATTAAAGTGATGGCGACAAGGTACGCATCTCTTATCTCTTGCATGCAACATTGAATTTCATCGTGCATTGTCTTTTCTGACTTCCTTTATTTTCACTCACATAATCTAAAAAGGAAATTGGAAATTCAGAAGTCGATTAATTGAACAAAATCCAAAAAAAGTGATCTCTATAAAACTGAAACTGCTAAAGAGAACTCGACCGTAAAACTAAACGTAAGGACAATCATCATTGTTTTGGGGAGGAGTAACCCCCTCATTGTTTGCTTATGCATGTCCACACAGACTGAGTGAGAGATGCACACTATGACAGAGCCAAGCTCCTTATTTTTCATTACGGCTACTGACTGAACAAAAATGACTGGCTACTTCTCAATGAGGGAACACAGCTAGCCATTTTACGGTCAGTACATACCTTAGTAGAGTTGGTGGTTAAAGGATACGGTGTAAGGCATTATCCTTAAGTAACACGAGTAGCCATTTTACGGTTCATATTTACATCAATACTAGCTTAAATTGGTTGCAACTAGCCATAAAATTTCGGGACAGTCTCTATGAAAACTTTCGGCAACTAATAGCTTGCTAACTCTTGTCTAAGATTGAACTTCTCACCAATTAAAATTGAAAAGATAAAAGACCAAACTCTTATGGTCTCCACTTGTGTTTATTTGGTGAATTTAGGGTTTGTATTTTGTTCGTTGCTAGTGCTAGAGATCCTCCCTCGCTCTTCGTGCCTTCTACTCATTCTCTTCTTGTTTGACCTTCGTGTTCCCGTATCTTGCCTTTTCATATTGAAGATGTTAGATTGGAGCATTTCTCATTCGAACTTTGCGAACTCATTTCACACTCCAAACCGATCGTCTTCTACCGGGAAGACTCACTCCTTGAGTATTCCTCTTTATCCACTTTACCCTTCACCTCATCGATCAATCTAATGTTCAAGATTGACTCTAATCTTGAACTATCATTTGGGACTCCATAATTATTGAAGACTAATCCAGAGCAGTTTACACTTACAAGAATCGAGACACTGCACTTGATGCCACTAAAGGAATGTTCAAGATTGACTCTAATCTTGAACTGCCATTTGGGACTCCATAATTATTGAAGACTAATCCAGAGCAGTTTACACTTACAAGAATCGAGACACTACACTTGATGCCACTAAAGGGCAAGGGTTCCATGGCTGAGTAGAGCGAGATCAATAATACCATATTAGCCTCCATTTAAGTCATTCATGCTCAGTTGACAGAACATGCTGACTTTCAAGCTGGATTGAGGGATATGATTCTTGACTTAGGCAAGATTGGAGAGAGAAGGATAGAAACCATGGAGGAGGTGGGAATGGGGGAGATGAGTCTGTAGAGCCAGTGGCTAATCTCTCACTTATAGAATCTTATAATCTAGGAGCAGGAAAGACTAATACATGAATTCAAATTCCTGTGATTCATGGGCATTTCAAGCTTAAGCCCACTATTTTACCTTCACTCCCCGTATTCCATGAAAATATCAATGAATAATCGCATGTACACTCCTACAATTCAATCGCATATGCAGCACAATCCATTACCCTAACATCTCATTGGAGCTAGTAAAGATGACGGTGTTTCCTTTCAGCTTGATGGACAAGGCCCTATATTGGGTCAATCATTTAGGAAAAGTTGTCACAACATGGGAAGAGTTGAGGTCTGCTTTTCTAAGCAAATACTACCTACTTGGACACCTCAACCAAATACGATCGCTAATTCCCAACTTCACCCAAATGTCCCATGAGCCTATTAATGAGGCATGTGAAAGATTAAAAGATTTAATGGAGATGTGCTCCCATCACGATATTCTAAAGACAAGCCTTGTGCAAAATTTCTTTGGGGGTTAGAGTCATGAAAACCAGCAGCTGGTAGATGTTGCTTGTGGGGGGATTCATTTCAACAAGGACGAGGATATTTTATATAAGATTTTTGAGGAGATGGTAGAGAGCTCTCCAGCTCCTTCTTCTCCATGTGCATTCCAGAAGCATCCCGTTCCTTCTTCTCCTTCGGTACCCCACAAAGTTGTCAACATGACGACATCATATGAAGTGGATAGGGTGGAGAGTTATCATCTGACCATTATAGGCAATCACCTATCCATAGTGGACATAATTGAAAAAAGGTCTAAGGAGTTAGAGAAGCTCCAAGAGATTAAATAGAGGACAAAGAACCTGGATTAGCTAGATGTGAAAATGAAGCATCTAGAGCTTCCTGATGCACTAGAGTGCGAATGCAGCAGCTGACATTTCTGCTTGGGAGCAGATTTCTTCCACTTCCTCCCAACAGAGTACCAGAGGAACATCAACTGTTCAACATGTTTACTACATGTAGACCCCCGACTTGGTCTAGCTACGTTCACTACAGATTATACCGTACCAGCAGGAGGGTCCATACATCCCAAAGCAGCAGTCTCTACCTCCATCTATTATTTAGGAGGTGAACGGTATCTGGTTCGACCGAAAGCACAACTAGCCCCATCCATCAGGGAAAGGCCAGTTGGGTTCACAACAAGGTCAGAGACCCGCCCACCAGTTTTAGGGAGGTAAACATCAGCAGTACCAACACCAGCAGTTCTAGCCTTATTTTAAGTCTCCATCTCACTTCATGAACTGGAGACATGGACAACAGCAGATGCATCCTGCATATTTCCACAGTCTTACCCCAAACAACAGTCGGCATTGTATGGAACAGTATTCGCATCCTCTCCCTCCTCCATACCAGCAGTATGGATACCAGTAGCCTCCTCAATACCAGTCTCAACGACAGTCTGTCATTGAGCACTCTGAGGCACCGTCGGTGAATCCCGCACTCGATCAGTTAGCATTGTTGATGAAGAACATGAACGATCTTACTTAGAGGCTTTACGACCTTACCACCACAAAGACATTGATACAAGCATAGGTCGAAGCCAATCCCAACTTCAGACGTAAGGAGCAGGTAACCCATGATTCATCCACACCCATTACAGGTATGTGATGAATCTCGATTTCATCATCTTTATTTATTTATTTCAGCTTAATATCCATTATAAAATACATGCATATAATACTAACCCCATATTTTTTTACTAACTTGCATCTATGTATAAATATTGTACACTTATTACTATTTTTAACCTAAAATGAATAAATAAAGGAAAAAAGAGAAGACTATATATGTAATAGATACAGGCTGACCCGAACCCCACGAGAAGATCAAGATTTGACCTGATCGACCAGGAATAAAGTAGGGGGAGATAGGGTCCTTAATCAGAAAATCCAAAAAAATGTGTGTTATGTATATTTGTATACTTACACTATTTTATTTGTACATAAATTGACATCAAACTAAATAATGTTCAAAACAAAAGTTGTAAATAAAAATATTTTCTAAATAATAAAAATGTTTGCAAAATAAAATCATGTACAAAATAAAAGTAACCACATTCGGAAAAAACCATAAAGCAATAATTTAAAGACCAATTCTGGCTCCATATGAACTCAAATAGAACCAAACTCACTTACATTGTATTCTAAATTAAATTATCTTTAAAATGGTTGTGATTTCATAATTTTTGGAGTTACGATTGAAAGGTCAATTTTCTAGGATGGTTTGTGCAATTTTACCATTTATTTGTACATATTGTATTTGTAAATATTTGTAAATATTTTTACTTATTATTTAAAATAAAAATTAAAAAAATAATAACAATTTTTAAAACAAAAAAACTAATTTCCTTATTTAACTATGTATATAATGTACCATATGTATATAGTATATGTATATAGTTGATATTCTTAAATAACCCTCATAAAAAAAGAAATTAACGTTTATTATTCAATTTAATAAAGCGGTGAAAATACAAAAAATGATAAATTTTGTAAATAATATTAAGACTAAATTCATTCTTATCTTTATCTCATTTCAAATGCTTTCTTATCTCTTTATCTCCGATCAATTTTTAAATTCGATTTAAATTCAAATTCGATTAATCCTATATTTAATTGGCACCTCCTCCCTCATTCTCACTTGATAAATCTTTGGTGAGAGGAGCCCATTCTCCAAGAGCTATCTTATCGCAGAAGGGTGCATAGTTTCCAAGCTACCCGGCGACAGTGAGTCGACCTTTGTCGAGGCGATCACGGTCTTTTCTGTTTCCATTGGTGAGATCCATTTTTCTCGTTTTTAATCTACGTTAATTATAGTTTAAAGTTTCGCATTTTTTATTTAATTATCATTTTTTTGAGATCATAGATTTTATTTGTAGTTTCAATCATCCATCATGATTTCATCCACCCTCGATTTCGATTTCATCACTTCTTCATAATCCCTCCATTTTCAATCTAACACAATCATTCAACTCCGACCACACACGGTGGCCAAAGACACGGATCTTCCATCACAATCGTCAGATCCATTTTTTCCGTTCACATATTATATCCAATAAATTTTGACTGAGCCATCGTGCTCGAATTCATTCTTGATTCTGCAACAAAATTAATAAATAAAAATAATATAATATTTCCAATGTTTTCTCTCTAACATTTGTGTTGCAAGAATTAAAAAAATATAAAAATATTTAATATTAGCATTTTTACTACAGGGAATAAAATAAAAAGTATAAATATATATATATATATATTTACAATTTTAAAAAAAATAAATTTCCTACAGTTTTCAAAAAAATAAAAAAAGTGGGGCGGCACTGTTGTCGCACCCCCTTCTACGCCACCTCCCTTCCAACACCGGCGGTGCCCGTCGCCTTCGCTTGAGCAGCCCGCTCCTCTACGCCAACAACTGCCTTCTACGCCCAGATTGTCAACACCAGCCCCTAGCACAGCAGGCAGCGCCCGCAGCCGCCTATCTCAGTGAGCTGCGCCAAACATCACCGCAGACCGCCCCCGTGCGAGTCACCCTCCGCGCCATCTCGACGCGGTAGCCAGCACCACCTCCCTCCGATGTGGCCCGTGCCATTACCGTTCTCATTCCTCTGCCGCTAGCCCACCATCACTGCTTTGCAAACCTGACCATCGTCCTCAGCCCGTCGTAGCTCATGAACAGAGGGCATGTGTCACCCTCTTCATCTCCAGCCACCATCAACCGCAACCTAGCACCATCTCCACCGATCTTCACCGCCGACACACAAGCTCCACTATTGTCATCGCCTTGTGCCTTGGAGAGGAAGAGAAGGGGTGGCAGCTCCCATTGCTCCTCTTCTGCTTGGATACGAAAAGAAAGAAGATAAAACCCTAACGGGGGTTTAAAAAAATGGGCAAATTGCAATCCCCCCTGAGGATTTCCAAATTTGTAAAATACCCCATGCTTGCTCCAGTCACGTGCATTACACATGTTTCTTGAGTAAATTGTGAAAATCTCCCTCTGTTTATTTCCTGTTATTCTTTGATGCATAAACTTTAAGTATTTACAAATAAGCCCTATTATCACAGACTTTATTTTCCTTGCTCATTTCATTTAAATAAATATTTTTATTGCTCTTAAAATTCTGCAAAAATTTATGTATATTCTTGTTGTGTTCGTCTTCATTGAGAATAAATTTCATTGCATTTTATTTTCATTTGTTATTATTAAAAAATAAAAGACATGTTATTTTCCTTGTTTGAACTTTGAAAAATCATTATAAATCAAATATTGTTTGAAAAGTTCCAAAAAATTAGAGTAGATTTTTTTTGTCTGTTAATTTCCAACCAATTTTCACACATTAATTATTTGTAAAACTCCTAAAAATTTTAAAATATCGAACATCTTAGAAAAAATTTAGAAAATGTTAGAAAAATCAAAAAATAGTGATTTCAGTCCTATTTGTAGATAATTTCTTGTATTTTTATGAAAAATCAATTTCATAATTTTTGCATTTATTTGCTATTTTTAAATTGAAAAATAATCATGTTTTCTCACTGTTTTCATTTTCCCTTATTTTTATTCATTTTAAAAATCCAAAAATAAATAAAAATCTCTAAAATTTAAAAAAATAGTAAAAAATCATAAAAACACAAAAATATTTTATTTGAGCACTTTTGTTATATTTGAAAAATCCAAAAAATGGTATTTCTTTTGTGCATGAAATTTTTTTGAAAATCATATTTTTGCAAATAAAAAATTGCAAAAAAATAAAAATCATTAAAAACTTGAAAAATCAGAAAATAAAAAAAGAAATAAGAAAATTAAAAAATTAAAAAGACAAAAATCAAAACAAAAACCAAGCATAGCGCACATTAAGAATTCCTTTTTCTTTTAATTGATTTTTTTTGATTAATTGAATAACACTCTAGAATTATAGACTCCCTGAGTTCCATCCTGTTGCTATACAGGTAAATAAGTAGTAAAAATTTCTCTCACTTCATTATTCTTGTAATTAATTTTGTAGCTTGAGAAAGAAAATAATTGTTTGTTTGAGCTGGGAATTTTGGGGATCGCAACGACAAGTTTATATTATTAATAACAAATCCTCAATGATTATCGCTCAACAGTATGGCCCTAGATTTTACATGTTTATTTGACGCTATTAATCTCGGGAGTGGTAAGAGATAGTGGCCGCCTTCACAGCCACTGGGATTGGGAGATCAAACCAGTGTGAGAGCTTCATCTTCAACATCATCTTCTTCTCCATAAGTGCAGAGACCCAGTGTAGCAGCACCCGAGCATGGAGTTTCACCATTTTCTTCTTCATCACCACCACCTTCACCTTCTATAGTCAGATGCAGTCCATAGTCAATAGAGAGGGAGAAGACACCAGTCGTGGATTCTTCTTCTACACAGCAGTAGCAACCCGTCCTATTTTTTATTTTATTTCTTCTACCTCTATTTTGGACAACACTATACAAAATGATTCTGGTTGTCCAATTGTACATCAAGGATATATTTTGAATAACCAAAATGAGCATTTGAACGTTTCTTTTGATTATGTTCCATTTCCTTCTGCATTAAATAAAGCGAAGAAAATTCAAAAATTAAAAATAACCATATCTGATCTTGGAGTGGTAGAGATCCTACAGAACATCTTTTTAGAGATGCCACTGCTTAAGGCCATGGAGTACATGCCTGTTGTGAAAACGGGAATGAAAGAAGCATGTACTCAAAAGCGTCAAACCAAGCAGAACAAACGAAAGGAGACAGAGAAACATATCTTGACCATGGCCACAGTTCATTCCATCAGCAACCTCACACCCAAAAAGAAAAATAAGGGATCACCTCACATCCGTTGCCACATATTTGATCATGAATTTGATCGCACTCTTGTATATAAAAGTTCCTCCATTAATCTCATGCCATCCTCTCTACTCATTGAGTTTGGGTTAGGCCCTCTTAGATCAACCTGAATGATCCTTCAGTTTGCTAATAGATCAATCAAAAGGCTGAGAGGTATTTTAGAGGGTGTTATTGTAACGGTGCAGGGAATGAGATTCCATGTGGATTTTGTTGTCATGGATATGGACAATAAACTGAAGAGATCAACTTTCACTCTAGTAGTGACAAGGTAAAAATTGAGATGATCCCCGATCTTAGGCCATCACCGCCACTAGCAGCATCATATGAGAGAGAGCCAGATACACCAGATCCTGAGCACTGTGGTTTTCTTGTCAAGGTTTAAAAAGACAGATCTATTTAATGATTTCATGGATACCTTGGAGTTCCTTTCCCAGAAGTACCTTCTTGAAAGGACAGTCGACATTAGTTCCCCTGTTGATCCTACTGAGTTGTCTGCTTATGGACCGTTTGAACTGGTTTTTGAGGATCATGTAGAGATTTCGGAGGCTACATTCTGATATTCCTTTGACACATCATTCTGAGATTACTGACGAGATGCCTCCTATTGAGATTTCTGAGATTGTTGTTGAGGATGTTGAACAACCTAATGAACCATCCCTTTCTGAGAACAGATCATTTATTGCAGATCTTTTTTATATTTTAATTGTTGAGCCAACAGTAGCCATGGTGGACAATTAACAGAGTACATATCATATACCTTCTACCAGTACAGTTACAAAGGTTGTCACAGAGCCGATTCAGACACCACCTGAGCTCAAGACTTTACCATCAACGTTGAATTATGCCTTCCTTACGCCCCCCCCAGATGTTTCCACTCATCCTCATCTCAAAGTTGACCGATGAACAAGAATTGTGTTTAGAGGTTCTTCGAGAGAAAGTGCAAGGCTATCAGATGAAATATTTTAGATCTCCATGGGATTAGTCCATCTTTGTGCTCGCGTTATATCTACTTAGAGGAAGACTGTAAACCCTCCCGTGAGTGCCAGCATCGTCTCTATCCGAATCTAAGGGAGGTTGTCATGAAAGAGATCAGGAAATGGTGTTATAATGGATTTATTTATCCCATTTCAGATTCCAAATGGGCCAGTCCTTTACATGTGGTCCCGAAGAAATCTGGGATTACTACTGTGAAGACTAAGAAGGATAGAGACGATGCTGCTACTTCATGGCGTGTCTATGTAGATTACCAACGCATGAATTATGCTACCAAGAAGGATCACTTTCCACTTCCCTTTATTGATCAGATTATTGAGAGGTTGGCAGGGAAAGAGTTCTTTTGTTTCCAGGATGGGTAGTCAGGGTATAACCAGTTTGCTATCACTTATGAGGATCAGGAGAAAACTACTTTCACTTGTTCATTTGGCACCTACGCCTTTAGACGGATGCCCTTTGGATTGTGTAACGGTCCCACTACATTTCAAAGGTGTATGTTGGTCGTTTTTGTCGACGTGGTGGGTAGTTTTCTAGAGGTATTCATGGACAATTTGTCGATCTACAGGGATAGCTATGGCACATGTTTTGCTCATGTAGATCAAGTCCTTCAATGTTGTTGTGAGGTAAACCTAGTGCTTTCATGGTAGAAGAGTCATTTTATGGTGACTAATGGCATTGTATTAGGCCATGTCATCTCCAACCAAGGTTTGGAGGTTGACTCGGCTAAGATTGATGTTATATCCAAGCCAGAGCCACTACTGAATTTGAAGCAATTAAGGTCATTTCCGGAACACGTTGGATTTTATAGGCGATTCATTAAGGACTTCAACAATATTGCCAGACTTTTGACTGAGCTTCTATTCAAGGAGAGTAAGTTTGTTATCGATGAGAAAGTCCTCATTGCATTTAATCAGATGAAAGACATGGTTACTAGTGCTCCTGTCCTACAACCACCTGTTTGTTCTCTTCCCTCTAAGATCATGATGGACACATCAGATTTTGTAGTTGGAGATGTTCTAGGGCAGAGAAGGGATGGGATACCTTTTGATATACACCACGCTATAAAGACTCTGGATGTGGCACAACATAATTACATAGTCATAGAGAAGGAGATGTTAGCAATTGTGTTTGGATTAGAGAAGTTCAGATCTTACCTCCTTGGTTCACATGTTATTGTGCACACAAAACACACTGCCATACTGTACTTACAGGAAAAGAAGGATGCCAAATCATGCCTTATCATATGAATCGTTCTTCTCCAGGAATTTTGATTTAGTGATTCAACATAAATCTAGAGTAGAGAATGTTGTGGCAGATCACCTTTCCGGCATTACAGATTCAGAGATTTCTATGCAGATTATGATCCCTATTTCAGAGACCTTTCCAGATGAGACCATTTTTTGTCTGTGGACTTACTCCCATGGTATACTGATATTGTGAACTAGCTTGTCTCCAAGAAAGTTCCACAAGATTGGCTGAAGCACAAGGTAGACAGATTCCTGTCAGAGATACATTTTTACCAATGGGAGGATCCATACATGTTTCGTGAGAGTGCATATTGTATCTGGAGAGGGTGCATACCTCAGGAGGAATACAACAATGTCCTTGAGCACTGTTACCTATTAGAGTCTGGTGGGCATCATTCGGGGAAGCGCATGACAATAAAGATTTTACAGAGTGGCCTATGGTGGCCAACATTATTTAAGGATGCTACAGAGTATGTTCAAGGTTGTAGTGACCGTCAGAAGATGGGAGGAACCATTGGTTCTAAAGATACCATGCCCATGAGATATATACAGATTTCGAATGTTTTTTATGCTTGGGGCATAGACTTTATGGGCATATTTCCTATCAGTCAGGGATATCAATACTACCTCCTTGATGTGGAGTACATTAGTCGATGGGTGGAGTCTATCACCACCCGAGCTATCGATCGTCGTACAGTGTGTTCCTTTCTCAAGGACCATATTATTGCATGGTTTGAGATTCCCAAGATACTCATTTTAGATGGGGGACTCTATTTCATTAACAGAGAAGTAAAGAAGCTTATGAAGGAGTACGCCATTGATTATAGAGTAGTCTCTCCATACCACCCACGGACTAATGGCTTGGCTCTGATTTCAAATAGGGAGATAAAGACGATATTGCAAAAACTTGTATGTCCAGATAGGAAGAGCCGGTACCATATGCTCAACTCGGTTCTATAGGCTTATCATACGGTGTACAAGTCTACATTGGGTATGTCTTGAAGGATATGGAAGAATCCTTAAGCGCATCACGGAAGTGTGATGATCGCATCATATACGATCAAGAGCGACTAGTTGCACTAGTAGCTCGATGCAGAGGAATTTAAAACATTTTCAAAGATGAAACCACATGATCCAAGAACACTTCTTGGATTGTTTCATCTAACCACATAATAGACTTAGGAATACCTCTTGTATTGTGGTTGTGATCGAGCCTCTAAGATAAGAGATCTCCTGTCTCAAGTCCGACCTGTCGGAGGAGATGCTTGCGAGCGCGGGGATGAGTCACGTGCTTCTTGCAATCGAAGTCGATGATCCAAGCAATGGATCTCCAGATCTCGTCTCACAAGATCGAATTCCTTCTTCACGAGCGAGATGCACCAAAGAAGACGGAGACCCAATAGTCGTCGAAGCGGCAGCACAATGGCGGAGTGACGACGAAGGCGACCTTCTCTCTATGAGAAGAATGGGCGGCCACTCAAGGAGAGAGAGGAGAGTTGGCGTGAGAATGATAGAGAGAGATGTCGTAATCGTGTAACTCAAAGAGCAAGGGGTGCCTCTTCTTATCTATGGTTTTGGGAGTCCTTGGATCCCAATCCATGGACATCACACAATCAATGGGTGAGATTGATTTGTGTTGCTTTCAATGGCATGATGTTGTTGTAAAAAAACACAACAACAAATGATTTAATTTAAATTAATTTAAATTGATACATCAGTATAATTCATTTCAAAATTGAATCATTTGTGTAGTCTTGAGATAATAAGGAGACTATCCTCATCCCCTAAAAAGGGGGGGACGCCAACCCTTCACCTAATGGAGATTAGTGTCCGTCTACTCTCATGGGGTGGAATGAGTCCATCTCCTCAATTTCTCATGAGATCTCATCATCTCTTGATATCTCCAAGATTTACAACAACTCTTGTTGTAAATAACTTGACAAAAAATAATTCTTAATTATCTTAAGAATATTGTAATCATTCCATTAAAAAATGTGAATCACATTCACATCCCAAAACAGAATGTAAATTATATTCCTAATTAACCATACAATGTGAATCTAATTCACATCAATAATTAATCAACAAATATAAATCACAATATTCTCTCTCTAATATATTATAAAACACATTTATAATATACATGAATAATTGGATGTTGATATCAACATTATTCATATCATAATAATTAAATCACATTTAATTATATTGGATAATCATTCTCATGTATTCAAATGATATGAATCAAATTCACATCATTTATGATAATTAAACCACATTTAATTATCCACTTCTCAATGCCTAGATATAATTCAACAATGGAATTATTCTTGAACTCTTTCAAGAATAATACGCTTTCTCCGCAGATACTTGGAGATAAGGATAGGACGATTGTATTGTTCCACGTACAGTGACTAGGATATTGAGATTTCATCTTAAGTCCAGATCTCATGGACCTCTCATAGGTGCTAGATTTAATCAAGGCCGTAAATCTAATCTTCATTGCATCTGAATCTCATTCAGATCAATGTCCAACACTTGGACCAAGATAAGATTACTTCTCTACTGAGAGGAGTCACTAAAATCTAGACATGTTTCATCACTCCCTCGGAATGGAAGCGTCATGGTTATACAAACGTTTAAGATCACATCACCCCTAGGTATTCCTAATACTTGTACATCCTGTATACTGGAAGACCTATGATAAACCCGAAGGTATATCAATTTTACACTATTACCTTTAGGGTTTCATCATCAAGTTTCTCATTCTTGGTCATTGGGATTTTGTATCGATCATATGCTTTCCAAAAGCATATATCATACCTTCAAATTCTTGTCATGCTTCCAAAGCACGACGACCACGCATGGAATTTGATCGGTCCCAATACCTCATGAGTAAGCCTATGCCTTCCGGTTCACAAGTGAACCTGTATAATCCCTTTGAGAGATCTTATTACTCATATGCCCTTGCATGCACACCACACGTCGGTGTATAGACCTTGGTTAGGTCATCAACCTATTGGTCTGCCAAATGTACATACTCAGACATATAGCAACACATCTATCTTTAGTCAGAGGATGCAAATGCCCATATCATGACAGTTTACGATATAGGACTTTGGTTATATCGATCTCGTTAAGTCAAATCTTTGACCAAACTAATCTGACACCTTCGAATCTCTATACCCATGCATAGGACCATCATCAAGAGGTTGGTCAGATATTAGCCTAAATGAGAAAGGATTGCCATCTCCTACTCAGGCTAGAGATCATCTCTTAACAATCATTTGATGGTGCTTGATGAGTCCTCACTCTAACTCCTTTGATATTCATCCAAGCACCAGCCTCTATAATCCAATTATTGAATCAACAACTATATAATCATTAAGATGGCCTTGGTACATAACCCTAATTGTACAACATTCAATTAATCTGAGAAAGGGAGTGAAAGGAAAAAATCAATAACTTTTATTGATAAATCAAACATTACAATAACATTTATTGTAAGAATGGTATGCCCTGAGCTCACATAAATAACAATCTCCCACTAGCCCTCAGAATCATTCAGGTGCAATCCTTAAACCCATACTCATTACATGGTTGTCAAAAACCTTCTTTGTCAAAGGTTTGGTGAGAGGATCAGCAACATTGTCGGTAGAGGCCACCTTAGTGATGATTATGTCACCATGCTTTTGAATCTACCGAATGATGTGGTATTTCCTTTCCACGTGCTTGCTCTTTTGATTCCATCTAGGTTCCCTCGCTTAGGCAATGGCTCATGTGTTATCACAGAGTAACGGGAAGGGAGTATCAGAGGAAACTACGCCAAGTTCCAGGATGAAATTGCGCAACCACACCGCCTCCTTTACATGATCTGATGCGTTGCGATAATGTCTTCAGATTCTGTTGTTGAATCTGCTGCAGTCTCCTGCTTGTTTCTTCTCCAGCTCACAGTACCACCATTCAACAGGAACACAAACCCTGATGTCGACTTTTAATCATCCATATCCGACCGAAAGTCCGAATATATGTTCCCAGGACTTGGAGATCACCGTCTCCATAGACCAAGATGTAATCTTGTGTCTATATTAGATACTTGAAAATGTTGTTCACCGCATTCTAGTGTTGTTCTCCATAGCAGGAGTGGTAATGACTTACCACTCCTACTACATGGTAGATATCTGTCCTAGTACACATCATGTCGTACATTAAGCTTCCTACAACTGATGCATAGGGGCATCCAGCCATGGCTTTCTTTTTCTCAACACTTTGAGGTGTCATTCCTTTAGATAGGTGTATACCATGTCTTAAGGGGTGGAAACCTTTCTTGGAACTATCTATATGGAAACGTTCAAGAATCTTCTTAATGTATCCATGCTGTGATAATCCCAACATCCTCTTTTCTCGGTTTCTGAATAGCTTCAGACCCAAGATGTAAGATGCTTCTCCAAGATCTTTCATCTCGAAGGTATGAGATAGTCAAATTTTAACACTGGTCATCATCCATGTATCATTCCCAATGATAAGGGTGTATTCTATGTAAGGCATGATGAACACAATGGCACTCCCACTAAGCTTCTTGTATACACAAGGTTCATCGGGATTCTGCACAAAATCATAACTCTTTATGGTTTCGTCAAATCTGATGTTCCAGCTACGAGAAGCTTGTTTGAGCCATAGATGTATTTCTTCAGCTTGCATATTTTACCTTCCTCAGCTATGAAGCCCTGGGGTTGCTCCATATAGATATCCTCCTCACGGAATCCACTGAGGAAAGTTGTCTTGACATCTATCTGCCAGATGTCGTAATCAAGAGATGTAGCTATAGCTAGCAGTGTCCTGATAGACTTAAGAATAGCCACAGGAGAGAACGTCTCATCGTAGTCGATGTCTTCTCTCTGTGTGTAGCCTTTGGCCATGAGTCGTGCCTTGAAAGTCTCTACTTTCCCATCAGGTCCCCTTTTTATCTTGAAGATCCATTTACACCCAATGGGTTTTACCCCTTCAGGTAGATCCTCTAGGGTCCACACACCATTCTTATGCATGGAGTCAATTCTCTGACTTCATTGCCAACATCCATCTATCCAAGTCATGATCCGCGAGTGCTTCATCAAATGAAGCAGGATCATTGTCAGACTCACCTGAGATATGGAATCCATACCTTTCAGGTGGTGCAACCACCCTCGAACTCCTTCGAAGAGGTATGTGTGTTTCATCTGTATTTATCTCTTCAGTTTTTGGTTCAGGAAGGTCATAATTATCAGGGCATTCAATGAGTTCCTCTACTTCATTTTTGTCTTGACCTTTAAAGAAGTCATCCTCTAGAATTCTTACATCTCTAGTGACGAAAACCTTCTGGGTCTCAGGGTCATAAAGCTGATAGCCTATACCAGCTCTAACATACCCAATGAAGTAGCACTCTCGAGTGCGAGATTCTAGCTTACTTGCATCCATATTCTCCACATGGACCAAACAACCCCAAACCCTCAAGTGTTTAACATTGGGATTGGTTCCATACCAAACCACATGAGTAGTCTTAGGAATAGACTTACTAGGATCTTGTTTAGGATATATATTGTAGTCTGTACTGCATATCCCCAAAAACTAAGTGGTAGATGTGATTTGCTCATCATTGAACATACCATATCTAGAATGGTCTCGTTGCGTCTTTCAGCAATACCATTAAGTTAGGGGGTCCAGGAGGAGTGAGATTGGATACGATTCCATTCTCTTTAAGGTATTCCTTGAATTCATATGAGAGGTACTCTCCACCTTGGTCAGATCAAATCCGTTTAATCTTCCTATCTCTTTGGTTCTCAACCAAAGCCTTAACTCTTTGAACTTTTCAAAGGTTTCATATTTATGATGTAGTAGGAAGATAAACTTGTATCGCGAATGGTCACTAATAAACGTCAAGTAATATCTATCCATTTCGGGTCGTGGCACTGAAGCGACCACATACATCCGTATGAATTAGTTCAGGAATACCTTCGCATCATGTAACCTTGTTTGTAAAAGGCATCCTAGTCATTTTACCTCGTATACAATGTTCGCAGGTAGGAAAAGGTTGAACTTGTAGAAAATTTAAAGGTCCATCCTTTATCAATCTATTAATCCTTTCAACAGATAAATGACCAAGCCTTTGATCCCAAATCATGTTTGAATGATTTCCATTCTCCCTAGATCTTTTAGGGTTTTTATTAGTGGTAGTAACATTCATGACATGTTCATCAATGCACAATTCATAGATTCCACCAGAAGTCAAAACATCATCTGCAATATGTTTATCATAATGACTTATGACTAGTTTATTACGGAAAAGGAATGAATATCCACTTCTAACAAGTTTACATAAGGATATTAAATTCCTTCTAACTTTGGGTACATAAAGACACTCTTTAAGTACTAGGACTCTTCCACTAGATAACGATAGTCGGCAGGTCCCGACAGCGACTCCTAGAACACTTGCATCAGATCCCATCTGGATGACTATCTCCACTTCATCGAGACTCTTAGTTTCTGGAAACAAATGCAACAAATTGCATATATGAACAGAAGCACCAGAATCTATAACCCAACTTCCTTCTCATACAACGAGAAAACTAGTTTCAATGATGAAAGTAGATTTCATACCTCCTGGGGCTTTACCTTTGTCGACCGACTTCAGGTAATCCGGATATGCTTTCTGTTAGACATGCGAGCCCACGGCGAGCCATTATGCAATAAATGTTATTGCAATTCACTCCTTAATCTGAAATAAAGAGTACATAGTTTGCATAATAGGTCCCTTAGTGCAATTAGGGTTATGTACCATGGCCATCTTAATGATCTTACAGTTGTTGATTCAATTATTGAATCATAGAGGTTGGTGCTTAGATGAATATTTAATGAGTTAGATTGAGGACTCATCAAGCACCGTCAAATGATTATTAAGAGATGATCTCCAGCCTGAGTAGGAGATGGCAATCCTTTCTCAGTTAGGCTGATATCTGACCGACTTCTTGATGCATGTCCTCTACATAGGAATAGAGATTCGGAGGTGTCAGATTAGTTAGGTCAAAGAGTTGACTTAACGAGATCGAGATAACCAAAGTCCTATATCATATGCTGTCATGATATAGGCACACATCCTCTGACCGGAGACAGATGTGTTACTATATGTCTGAGTATGTACATTTGGCAGACCAATAGGTTGATGACCTAATCAAGGTCTATACACCGGCGCGCTGGTGTGCATATAAGGGCATATGAGTAATACGATCTCTCAAAGGGATCATACAGGTTCACTACTGAACCGGAAGACATGAGCTCACTCATGAGATATTGGGAAGAATCAAATTCCGTGCGCATGGTCGTCTCGCTTTGGAAGCTTGACTGAATTTGTTGGTTTGATATATACTTTTGGAAAGTATATGATCAAGACCTAGGTATGATATATGCTTTTGGAAAGTATATGATCGATACTGACTTCCAATGATCAAAAGAGCAACTTGCTGATAGAACCATGAAGTAGGCAGTGCAAAGTTGATCTAATACTTCAGGTTTATTCTGAGTCTTCCAGTATGCAGAATGTACAGGTATTGGGAATACCTGAGGGTGATGTGATCATAAACGATTGTATAACCATGACGCTTCCATTCCTAGGGAGTGATGAAACAGGTCTGGATTTTAGTGACTCCTCTTAGTAGAGAAGTAATCTAATCTTAGTCCAAATGTTGGACATTGATCTGAATGTGATTCAGATGCAATGAGAAGATTAGATTTGCAGTCTTGATTTAATCAAGCATCTATGGGAGGCCCGAGATCTGGATTTGAGATGTGATCTCAATATCCATGTCACTATACGTGGAACAATACAATCGCCTTGTCCTTATCTCCAAGTATTCGCGAAGAAAGCGCATTATCCTTGAAAGAGTTCATGGATAATTCTATTGTTGATATGTGTATCCGAGCATTGAGAAAATGGATAATTAAATGTGATTTAATTATCAAGATTAATATGAATTTGATTCATATTATAAAGAGAGTTATCTTAGATAATTAAATGTGATTTGATTATCAAAGATGTGAATAATGTGAATGTGATTCATATTATTTGAACGCATGAGATAAAGAGATCCAAGATGATTAAATATGATTTAATTATCAAGGATAAGAATAATGTGGATAGAAATATCCAATTATTCATAATATATTATAAATGTGATTTATAATGTATTAGAGAGAGTTAATTATAATTTATATGTGTTGATTAATTATTATGTGTATTGGATACACATTGTGTAATTAATTGACAATGTAAATTATATGTTGTTTTGGGTTGTGAATTTGATTCACAATTTTTCTATGGTAAGATTGCAATATTCTCAAATATAATTGTGATATATTTTTGAAGAATAAAAAGCCAACAAAAGTTGTTGGAAATAAATAGAGGAGATTTTCAAGGAGATATGCAATCTCATGGATTTCCATGAGATTGCTCTCTCCATGGAAGGGGGGGCGGCACATCAATCCTATAAGGAATGTGTGGCCGTCCACTTTGGAAGGTACATGGAGATGAAATCTCCATGTATCTTCTCTCCTTATTTATTGATTTGATTTGGATTAATTTGTATTTGATTTTGTCAAATATATTTTGATCTAAATTTGTTGGTTTTACCAACAACAATCTTAGCCATTGGATTGACATAAATCAATCTCATCCACTGATTTTATATGTCACATGGATTGAGATCCATGGATCCCAAAACCCTATAAATAGAGAGGCACACCATGCTCTCTATTTTACACACAACACATCTCTCTCTCTCTCTCTTTCTTTCTAGAGGTCAGCCCTCTCTCTCTCCCTCTTATGGTCGTCCACCATGGATGCCATGGAGAGGTTCTCCATCGCTACGGCATCGTCGTTATGCTGCCCGTTCTTCTGCTCGTGGATCTCCGTCTCTTTCGGTGCGCCTCGCTCGTGAAGAAGATGCCGGATCTCGTGTGTCGAGATCAGGAGATCCGCCGCTTGGATCATCAACATGGATTGCGAGAAGCACGCGGTTCATCCCCACGCTCGCAAGCGTCTCCTCCGTCAGATCGGACTTGGGACAGGAGGTCTCTTCGTTTAGAGACTTGATCGAAACCACGCTTCAAGAGGTAATCCTAATTACTTGTTTGTGGTTTAGACGAAACGATCCGAGAAGTGTTCTTGGATCATGTGGTTTCGTCGTATAAAAATTTTAAATTCCGCTGCATCGAGCAACTAGTGCGACTAGTCGCTCCTCGTCGTATTCGATACGAAGCTCACGCTTCCGTGATGCGCTTGAGGATCTAACCATATCCTTCAAGTGGTATCAGAGCCTTAGGTCAATGGTTTCGAATAGTGATTCGTTAACCAAGGACGACTTGGGTTCGCTAAGGTCGCGAAAGTTTTCATCGCATTTGATTTCGCAGATCTGTTTAGTAAATAAATTCAGCACTGTTTAAATTGTTTAAACACAAATTTTATACTTGGATTATGTTCCTCATTAAATAAGGAAACCATAGGATCTGAGTTTGCGTAAATCGGATTTCGTATGCTCGAGATATGGTCGTTTTAATGAACATGTATGCACTGTTGCGGGAACTGTGAATCTGAACGTGATTAAAATGTTAATTACTGTTTAGACTTGCCTCGAAATGCGTGAAACATCACTTAGGTTCTGTCCTAAATCAAATTAGCAAACTTTAGAAATTGACTTTGCTTAATTTGGATTTAATATGATTGAGATATGCTAATTTTAGTAAGTAGGGGTTACTGCTGAAATTGCTTTCCTAATCAAGAACCATGTGATTGTCAATTAATGAAATTAATTGTTAATTTCGAGAAATAATTATGAAAAATATTTGTGAAATATTAGAGAATGATTATTTCCTTAATTGACTTGGCCCCAACTAATTACTTGATTAGATTTGATCTAAAACATAATTGGAATTATAATCATCAAACTTCTTGCTTGAATAGGACTTGGGAATTTGCCTAGCAAATTTTCTTAAAATCAAAATTGTTTTGATTACTATATGGTATAATTTCGGTTGAAGAACCGATGATCATCTCAAGTACAAAATAATCAATTTGGCATTATCCTTTCCCGAGGCGGATATGGTGTCTAGTCGGGGATCGCTGGGTTAGCGGGTTGCAACGTATGCGGTCCGCCCCACTCCCGTCGGTACTGGCCATGACAACGGGTAGGGTCGGGATAATGTCCGATGGATTATGATGTATTTTTCTAATTATTAAAATACGAATTAATACGTACTTTGAGAATAATACCATATATATATATATTCAAGCATAAAATTAAGTTTGATTGATTGAATTGGATTGATAATTAATTTAATATGATTAAGTTAATTATATCCAATTGAGAATACTCTAATATGATTAGAGTTAATAATTCCCTTGGAAGAATTAATTATATGAATGTGATTCATAGTAATTAATTAAATTTGAATAATAGGTGGAGGATCACATAAGTGACATCCATGGTCTCCCGTCAAGGCGAAGGGTTTCCGTCGCCAGGGATTATATATAGGAGACGCCTGTACGTAGTGACAGCTCCTATATACAAGCGCATCTGGATCAGATTCTTTGCTTCTCGAAAGAGTAAGGCCGTATGCGTAGTGACCCCAATGTCGGATCCTCGTATTATTGGGGCGATATTGGATTGCGTATAGCAAGTTCTATTCCTGATGACGGTTGGTTCAATTAACGACGGGTCAACATCACCTTAGGGGTGGTGGGCCCGGGTGTTAAAGACCGAATTGGGAAATGCAAGTTGGACTTGCAAGGCGGAATGTGTTCCCGGTTCTCTTCATCGGAGTTGCAGTTTCTCATATTATTGGGATGTAACAAAGATAAAGAGGAGATCCCAGATCTTGCTGAGATATAATGGTAAGTATATCTCTTACATTGAAAGTGATTAAGGGAATGAACTTTCAGTGTCTTTGACAAGGCAAGACAACTTTGATATAAAATTCCTAATTCAAAGTAAAACATGTATATATATAAATATATACCCTTATGCAAATTACTTATTTCAGATAACTCTTCATTAAACCCACTCAATTCTATACTCAATAATAACCAGTAAAATATCATGGATTGGACCCTTGATCCAGATATTGTAATTGCACTTGGACACATAATGTATGTGGTTGCAATATGCAAGTTTCCTCATAATAATGAGAAGTGATAATTAAATAGACAATAGGACTAAAACCCTAGGGTTTGTGTGTCTCTATAAGTCTTGATCTCATTGAATGTACTTTTGAAGTGACATGTCGATAATGATCGTAATTATCAAATAATCCTTATAAAATCAATAAAGATATTCTGGCATACATATGTGTTTTTGACATTTAATCATGAATGACATGGTTCTCTACATCATGTAGAATGGTAGCTCTATAACAGATGATGTATTCAAATTGTTTGAGTACCTACCTGAACCTATGTTTTAAGAGTTTAGATGGATGTAGATGATGAGTGTCATCATTCTACTGTCTATACTCTAGTCATTCATGAAGCTTCATAACATTCATATTATATGAATTCGGTGAAGCATGTATAAATGTTGAAATACTCTTACATTAAATTCTTTTGAATTTAACATAAGAGATCCTTAGTCTTGAGTAATGGTTGCTTATAGATAAAGGGAGCGCAGTGGAAGCATGGGTTGGACCCAAGTAAGAAATATAGTCAAAAGGTTGACTGTATTTCTGTAACTTCCATATGACATTCAAAGAGTTGAATGAATGCCAATACTGTAATAAGTTGATAGTATGACTATCAAATCTATCTAGAATCCTTAGTGAAGGAATCAGATAGTGCATCAGATTAATCTACATATAATCATTGATATTGACTTACTTATTTGATAAGATAAAGTCTAATAATTGTATCTCAATTTTCTAAAGACACTTGCAATTGGTTGCATATGTATTAGAAATTTGATCTTAAGGTTTATTGGTCATCCATGTTGAAAGTGATGCAAGTGTTGCAACAATTTCCATGAGATCAATAGACTTCATATTTTCAGTGGGAGCCCTTAGTCTTAGAGAATGTCTCTATACCTAGATATTAGAATACATTCATTGTTTATTTCTAATTGTTGGATATAAACATGAATTCTGTAATAAATCTATCATAAAGAGTTATGATGGAGATATTTCAGATAGTAATCTAAAATCTAGTGGACTCTACTAAATTAGAAAATTAATGAATGGTTCATTAAGATTTCTAATACTGAAAAATTAAACCTTTAAAGATCAATAGGAGGATAATAGATCATTTGACAAATGATCTAGCATCAAGTTTTGGACTTATGTCTGTTGATGAGATCAATGGACTAGTAAGACATGAAACTTTAGATTGTCTGAAGATTCAAATCTCACATACTTGTGAATATTGTATTCAAAGTAAAAATATCCAATACACCCTTCTTTGGGAAAGGTGTAAGATGTTAAGGTATTCAAGATCTCATACATATTGATGTATGTGAATCATCTATATCAGAATAAACATTATGGATATGTGATATCTATTAGTGATTATTTGTGATATGAGATTTCTTCTCTTCACTTAGAAAACTTTGGAATGTTCAAAGATTTCATAGTTTTGGTTTAGAACCAAAGCTTGAAGGAAGATGAAATGAATTTGATCTAACCAAGGTAGCTTGTACCTATTAGAAGAATATAAAGAATACCTTATGGAGATGTGAATATGATTCCTATCTCAATCCTTCTAAAAGAACCTTAACTCAATGGAGTTGTAGGGAGATACAATTGATCATGTGTGACATGATTTGATCAATGATTAATCTTAGCATAACTATCTCTTAGTTTCCAGGTATATATATGTGGTAGAGACTACATTATATATCCTTACAAGGTTCCATGCTAGTAAGCTAGAATCTAACACCAAAGAGTGCTACTTCATTAGGAAAATAAAGGATGGTATTGGATACCTACTTTATGACCTTGAGATTCTTAAAAGATCTAATCTTTGAGAACATGATTCTCATAGGATGACTCTCTTGAGAATCAAGATGAAAATGAAGTAAAGGAACTCATTTAATCTTGAAAAGATAATGAAGCTCCTGAAATCGGAAACTAAAATAGATAATTAAAGATGAAACATTATTACCTCTTCAAATAAGTTTGAGGATGAATTCCATGTGACAGTTAAATCTGAAAATGATCGGACTTCATGTGATGAAGCTCCTGAGGATCATGACATGAAAAGATGGATGTTAGCAATAAAAGTCTAATGTAGACTTCATATACAAGTGTTGTATATGGACCCTCGAGGATCCACCTATATGGGTCAGACCCATTAAGGTGTGAATGGATCTTCAAGAGAAAGAGGAAACCTGATGAGAAGGTATAGACCTTCAAAGCACGGTTCGTAGCCATGAGCTACACACCGAAGAGAAGGCATCGCTTGCGATAAGACTTGCTCTCCAGTGACCTTGCTTTAACCCATCAGAATATTGCTAACTATAGCTACACAACTTGTCTATGACATCTTCATGATGTGAGTCAAGATTGCATTCTTCTATGAATACCTCTCTGAGGATATTCATATGAAGTAGCCCCAGGGCTTCATGGTTGAGGAAAGCAAGGTGTATAAGCTAAAGAACTCCATCTTTGGACTCAAATAAGCTTCTTGTATTTGGAACATAAGATTTTATGAAATTGTAAATGTTATGATTTCAGATAGAATCTTGATGAACCATGTAAAGCTTAGTGGGAGTGCCATTGTGTTCATCGTGCTAAATGTAGATATTATTCTAATCATTTAAAATGATATAAGAATAAATAATGAGTGTTTTAAAATTTGGTTGTTCCATACTTTGGGATATGATCTCAAGGATACCTCTTAGATCTTAGTTCTGAAGTCATTCAGAAGCAAAGAGAATAGGATATTGGGACCGTCACATTACTAATACACCTTGGACTTATTCCAATTCTGAAAAAATTCCAAGAAAGGCTTCCTTCCCTTAAGATGTGGTAGTGACATGTCTAAAGGGATAGCACCTCAAAGAGTTGAGGAAGTGAATGCTAGAACTACTTGCACTTGTGCATCAGTTATGAGAAGTTGGGTATATGCTAGATGTGTACAAGAGCCAGATGTCTGCCATGCAGTGGGAGAAGTAAACTGTTACTAATCCTGCTATGGATATAAAACGCTTGGTTGCAGTAATAACAATATCTTCGAAGATGATAAAACTTAGAGATAGTGATCTCAAAGTCTTATCTTCAAAAGTTTAAGATCTTGTAGATAATGATTTATAAGGGTCTTGACTGCAGATACCTTAGGAGATAGAGATCTCCAGGAATGAAGGTATTCTAATAAGGATTATGGGAATACTGGTTATGATAATTAATAAGATGTAGTGTCAATGACACTATAACCAACAAAATTGAGTATCGGTTGCATGAGATGCAACATTCGCATTGGATGCGAGCACTGCTACTAGGAGATATGCAAGTGCCGTAAAAGGACTTGGCATAGTCTCTTGGGAACGGAGTGACTGATCAGCTTACCTAGCTATTTTCTAAATAGCCTATGATTGTCAGATGAGTGTGGGTTTAAATGATTAGCCCATTGATGGCTCTTTGGGCTAGTGGGAGATTGTTGGACATGCGAGCCCACGGCGAGCCATTATGCAATAAATGTTATTGCAATTCACTCCTTAATCTGAAATAAAGAGTACATAGTTTGCATAATAGGTCCCTTAGTGCAATTAGGGTTATGTACCATGGCCATCTTAATGATCATACAGTTGTTGATTCAATTATTGAATCATAGAGGCTGGTGCTTAGATGAATATCTAATGAGTTAGATTGAGGACTCATCAAGCACCGTCAAATGATTATTAAGAGATGATCTCCAGCCTGAGTAGGAGATGGCAATCCTTTCTCAGTTAGGCTGATATCTGACCGACTTCTTGATGCAGGTCCTTTGCATAGGAATAGAGATTCGGAGGTGTCAGATTAGTTAGGTCAAAGAGTTGACTTAACGAGATCGAGATAACCAAAGTCCTATATCATATGCTGTCATGATATAGGCACACATCCTCTGACCGGAGACAGATGTGTTACTATATGTCTGAGTATGTACATTTGGCAGACCAATAGGTTTATGACCTAATCAAGGTCTATACACCGGCACGCTGGTGTGCATATAAGGGCATATGAGTAATACGATCTCTCAAAGGGATCATACAGGTTCACTACTGAACAGGAAGACATGAGCTCACTCATGAGATATTGGGAAGAATCAAATTCCGTGCGCACGGTCGTCTCGCTTTGGAAGCTTGACTGAATTTGTTGGTTTGATGTATACTTTTGGAAAGTATATGATCAAGACCTAGGTATGATATATGCTTTTGGAAAGTATATGATCGATACTGACTTCCAATGATCAAAAGAGAAACTTGCTGATAGAACCATGAAGTAGACAGTGCAAAGTTGATCTAATACTTCGGGTTTATTCTGAGTCTTCCAGTATGCAGGATGTACAGGTATTGGGAATACTTGAGGGTGATGTGATCATAAACGATTGTATAACCATGACGCTTCCATTCCTAGGGAGTGATGAAACGGGTCTGGATTTTAGTGACTCCTCTCAGTAGAGAAGTAATCTAATCTTAGTCCAAATGTTGGACATTGATCTGAATGTGATTCAGATGCAATGAGAAGATTAGATTTGCAGTCTTGATTTAATCAAGCATCTATGGGAGGCCCGAGATCTGGATTTGAGATGTGATCTCAATATCCATGTCACTATACGTGGAACAATACAATCGCCCTGTCCTTATCTCCAAGTATTCGCGGAGAAAGCGCATTATCCTTGAAAGAGTTCATGGATAATTCTATTGTTGATATATGTATCCGAGCATTGAGAAAATGGATAATTAAATGTGATTTAATTATCAAGATTAATATGAATTTGATTCATATTATAAAGAGAGTTATCTTAGATAATTAAATGTGATTTGATTATCAAAGATGTGAATAATGTGAATGTGATTCATATTATTTGAACACATGAGATAAAGAGATCCAAGATGACTAAATATGATTTAATTATCAAGGATAAGAATAATGTGGATAGAAATATCCAATTATTCATAATATATTATAAATGTGATTTATAATGTATTAGAGAGAGTTAATTATAATTTATATGTGTTGATTAATTATTATGTGTATTGGATACACATTGTGTAATTAATTGACAATGTAAATTATATGTTGTTTTGGGTTGTGAATTTGATTCACAATTTTTCTATGGTAAGATTGCAATATTCTCAAATATAATTGTGAATTATTTTTGAAGAATAAAAAGCCAACAAAAGTTGTTGGAAATAAATAGAGGAGATTTTCAAGGAGATATGCAATCTCATGGATTTCCATGAGATTGCTCTCTCCATGGAAAGGGGGGCGGCACATCATTCCTATAAGGAATGTGTGGTCGTCCACTTTGGAAGGTACATGGAGATGAAATCTCCATGTATCTTCTCTCCTTATTTATTGGTTTGATTTGGATTAATTTGTATTTGATTTTGTCAAATATATTTTGAATTAAATTTTTTGGTTTTACCAACAACAATCTTAGCCATTGGATTGACATAAATCAATCTCATCCATTGATTTTATATGTCACATGGATTGAGATCCATGGATCCCAAAACCCTATAAATAGAGAGGCACACCATGCTCTCTATTTTACACACAACACATCTCTCTCTCTCTCTCTCTCTCTCTCTCTTTCTTTCTAGAGGTCAGCCCTCTCTCTCTCCCTCTTATGGCCGTCCACCATGGATGCCATGGAGAGGTTCTCCATCGCTGCGACATCGTCGTTATGCTGCCCGTTCTTCTGCTCGTGGATCTCCGTCTCCTTCGGTGCGCCTCGCTCGTGAAGAAGACGTCGGATCTCGTGTGTCGAGATCAGGAGATCCGCCGCTTGGATCATCAACATGGATTGCGAGAAGCACGCGGTTCATCCCCGCGCTCGCAAGCGTCTCCTCCGTCGGATCGGACTTGAGACAGGAGGTCTCTTCGTTTAGAGACTTGATCGCAACCACGCTTCAAGAGGTAATCCTAATTACTTTGTTTGTGGTTTAGACGAAACGATCCGAGAAGTGTTCTTGGATCATGTGGTTTCGTCGTATAAAAATTTTAAATTCCGCTGCATCGAGCAACTAGTGCGACTAGTCGCTCCTCATCGTATTCGATACGACGCTTGCGCTTCCATGATGCGCTTGAGGATCTAACCATATCCTTCACTTTCAGTGCCCCATCTTCTTGCAGTGATGACAAACATCGATTTTCTTTGATGCTATCAGAGTGGATGCATTGGTAGATGAGTCAACTCCTCGACTATTCTTCTTTCTCTTCTGGGTCGGGCCCTTCTACGAACTATGCTTATGACTGTGTTTTCCTTTAACCTGCACAACCATTGCACTAACAGAAGGGCCATCCTTCTTCATTACATATTCAGCGGACTTTAATGCAACTAATAGCCCCGCATTAGTAAAATCAACTTTTATCATGTGGAACGTGATCACAAAGTTTTTGAAAGACTTAGGGAGTGACAACAGAATCAAATTAGCCTGCATGTCGGAATCCATGAAGTCTCCTAGGGTTTCTAGTTCAGAAAGGTACCCCAAACATTTTGAGCACATGTCCTCTGATAGAGGTCCCTTCCTGCATTTTGCAGCGAATAAGTTCTTTCATTATATTATAACAATGTGTGTGGTTTATATCACTGAACATTTCTTTTAGATTCAGCATGATCTCTTAGCAAGTGTTCATTTCTGTTGCTTTTGATGCACATTGGACAATGAACCCAGAATGTAACACCCTGTCAAATTATGAACTTCATCATATTTTTCAAAAAAAAATTATTTCTTCTAGAGTCTTCGGGTTTGCATACTTGTCCTTTGACGTCACGTAAGAGATGCGCTTAGCAGATAGGACAAGTTCCAAATTTTGAATCCAATCCAAATAATTTGGTCCGGTCAACTGATTGACCTCCAGGAGCTTGCTAAGTGGGTTCATGGACTTTATTTTCTGAAATTAAGAATGTATTGTATTATAATATATAAATAATATTATATTCAGTTGTATTTCTTTGATTAAGAAATTTTTAATCAAATTAGTCTTGCCTTTTCAACTTTGAAAGTTAATTCCCTTAATTACTTTCAAAGCAAGAGATATACATACCACTACATCTCCAGGATGATTTGGGTTCTCCTCTTTATCTTTCTCACATTCCAATAATATGAGAACTTGCAACTCAAATAAAAAGAAGCGGGAACACATTCTGCCTCGCAAGTCCAACTTGCATTTCCCAATTCAGTCTTTAACACCCGATCCCACCACCCCTAAGGTGATGTTGACTCGTTGTTAATTCAACCAACATCAACAGGATTACAACTCGCTATGCGCAATCCAATATGGCCCCAATAATATGAGGACTCCATATTGGGACGCATACATCCTTACTCTTTCGAGAAGCAAAGAGCCTTATACAAATGGCTTGTATGTAGGAGTTGTCACTTTGGACAAGTATCTCCTACATACAATCTCTGGCAGCAGAACCCTTTGCCTTAACGAGAGACCATGGATGTCACTTATGTGATCCTCTACCTTATATTCAAATTTTAACTAATTATCATGAATCACATTCATGTAATTGATTCTTCCAAGGAAAATATACATCTATTCATAATAGAGTGTTTTAAAATTGGATATAATTCATTTAATCATATTAAATCAATTATTAATCTAATTCAATCAACCAACAAACTTGATTGTTACTTGAAAGGATGGTATTATCTCAAAAATATGTATTACTTTGAATTTTAATAATTAGAAAAATACATCATGATTTCTCAAGCATTATCCCTTCCCTACCCGCCGTCATGGCCAGTACCAACAGGAGTGGGACAGACCACACACGATGCAATCTACTACCCCAACGCTCCCCGACTAGACACCATTTCTGCCTCGGGAAAAGATAATGCCAAATAGATCACTTTGGACTTGATAGGATAATCGGTTTTTCAACCAAAGTTATACCATATAGTAATAATCAAAACCATTTTGATTATAAGGAATTTTTCTAAATAAATTCCCAAACCTATTCAAGCAATATGTTTGTTGGAAATTGTATGATGTAACCAATTTGTGATCTAGATCATATCTAATCAATTATTGGTTAAGGCAATGTCATTTAAGGGAACAGTTATCATCAACTATTTCTCAAATATTTAGCTATAATTACTACAAGAAATTAAACGTTAACTTCACTAATTTATTAAATGATAATCACAAGGTTCTTGGTTAGAATTGCAATTTCCAACGGTGACCCTCACTTCAAAATTAGCATATCTCATTCATTTTAAATCCAAATCATGCAAAATCATTTTCCGAAGTTTGTTAATTTAATTTAAAACAGAACACAAGTGATTAGAACACAGTTATAGGTGTTTTAAAACAGTAACTAACTCCTTAATTACGTCATGATTCGCCATCGCCGAAAAAGTGGATATATGTTCATTAAAATGATCATAACTAGGGTTTTCGGATTCCAAACCACGCAAACTCAAAACCAATGGTTTCCTTAGTTAATAGGGAACATTATACACATGATAATTTTGTGTTTAAATATTTAAATAGAGCCAAAAATAATCACAAAATAGATCTGTAAAAACTGAAATGCGATAAAATATTCACAATCCCTAATAAGTGCAAGTCTTCCTAGGTTCATGGATTGTATCCAAAACCTCCGATATAAGGTTCTCATACCACTTGAAGGATATGGAAGAATCCTTAAGCGCACACGGAAGCGTGATGATCGCATCATATACGATCAAGAGCGACTAGTCGCACTAGTTGCCCGGTGCAGCAGAATTTAAAAATTTTCAATGATGAAACCACATGATCCAAGAATACTTCTTGGATCATTTCACCTAAACACATAATAGATATAGGAATACCTCTTGTATCGTGGTTGCGATCGAGCCTCTAAGAGAAGAGACCTCCTGTCTCAAGTCCGATCTGTCGGAGGAGACGCTTGTGAGCGCGAGGATGAGTCACATGCTTCTCCTAATCCAAGTCGATGATCCAAGCAATGGATCTCCTGATATCCTCTCATGAGACCGAACGTCTTCTTCATGAGCGAGATGCACCAAAGAAGACAGAGACTAAAGAGTCATCGAAGCGGCAGCATAATGGCAGAGCGAGTACGAAGGTGACCTTCTCTCGATGAGAAGAGTGGACAGTCACTCAAGGAGAGAGAGGAGAGTTGGCGTGAGAATGAGAGAGAGAGAGATGTCGTAATCCTGTAACTCGAAGAGCAAGGGGGCCCTCTTCTTATATAGGGTTTTGGGAGTCCATGGATCCCAATCCATGGACATCACACAATCAATGGGTGATATTGATTTGTGTTTCTTTCAATGGCCATGACGTTGTTGTAAAAACTACAACAACAAATGATTTAATTTAAATCAATTTATATTGAAAAATCAATATAATTAATTTCAAAATTGAATCATTTGACTAGTCTTGAGATAATGGGGAGACTAACCTCATCCCCTAAAAGGGGGAGGGCGACCACCCTTCTCCTAATGGAGATCGGTGCCCATCTACCCTCATGGGGTAGAATGAGTCCATCTCCTCAATTTCTCATGAGATCTCATTATCTCATGATATCTCCACGATTTATAAGAACTCTTGTTGTGAATAATTTCACAAAAAAATAATAATTATCTTGTGAATATTGTAATCATGCCATTAAAAGAATGTGAATCACATTCACATCCCAAAATAAAATGTAAATTATATTTTTAATTAACCATCCAATGTGAATACAATTAAGATCAATAATTAATCAACAAATATAAATCCCAATAGTATCTGTCTATATTATAAATCACATTTATAATATACATGAATAATTGGATAGTGCTATCGACATTATTCATATCAATAATAATTAAATCAAATTTAATTATATTGGATAATAATTCTCATGTATTCAAATGATATGAATGAAATTCACATCATTTATGATAATTAAATCACATTTAATTATCTATTTCTCAATACTTAGATATAATTCAAGAATGGAACTATTCTCGAACTCTGTCAAGAATAATGTGCTTTCTTCACATATACTTGGACATAAGGACATGGCAATTGTATTGTTCCACGTATAGTGACTTGGATATTGAGATTTCATCTCAAATCCACATCTCATGGACCTCTCATAGATGCCTGATTTAATCAAGGCCTTAAATATAATCTTCATTGCATCTGAATCTCGTTCAGACAAATGTCCAACACTTCGACCAAGATCAGACTACTTCTCTACTGAGAGGAGTCACTAAAATCCAGACCTGTTTCATAACTCCCTCGGAATGAAAGCGTCATGCTTATACAATAATTTATGATCACATCACCCTCAGGTATTACTAATGCATGTATATCTTACACACTGGAAGACCTATGATAAACCCGAAGATATAGATCAATTTTACATTGTCATTGTTAGGGTTTCTTCATCAAGTTTCTCATTCTTGGTCATTGGGATTTGGTATCGATCATATGCTTTCCAAGAGAATATATCATACCACTAAATTCTTATCATGCTTCCAAAGCATGACGACCATGCATGGAATTTGATCGGTCCCAATCCCTTATGAGTGAGCTCATGCCTTCTGGTTCACAAGTGAACATGTATGACCCTTTGAGAGATCGTATTACTTATATGCCCTTGCATGTACACCAGCATGCCTGTGTATAGACCTTGGTTAGGTCATCAACCTATTGGTCTGGAAAATGCACATACTTAGATATATAGCAACACATCCGTCTCTGGTCAGAGCATGCATGCCCATATCATGATAGTTTACGATATAGGACTTTGGTTATCTCGATCTCGTTATGTCAAATCTTTGACCAAACTAATCTGACACCTCTGAATCTCTATTCCCATGTAGAGGACCTGCATCAAGAGGTCGGTCAGATATCAGCCTAAATGAGAAAGGATTGCCATATCCTACTCAGGATAGAGATCATCTCTTAACAATCATTTACCAGTGCTTGATGAGTCCTCAATCTAACTCCTTAGATATTCATCCAAGCACCAGCCTCTATGATTCAATTATTGAATCAATAGTTGTATGATCATTAAGATGGCCATGATACATAACCCTAAGTGTACAGAGGGACCTTACAGTGCATTCATTCAATTAACCTTAGAAAGGGAGTGAAAGTAAAAAACTAATAACTTTTTATTTATAAACAAACAATAAAATAACATTTATTGTAAGAATGGTTCGCCCTGTGCTCACATGGCTAACATGTCTTCCTACATAGTGGTGTATGAAAAGTCTTGCCACCTGCCAGTAAAATTAATTTACAAATATTTATGGACACTCCGTGTATGCTATTTGGATTATGAGAAGGCAGGAAAGAGTGGGAAGATAGATCTAAACAAATTGCCGGAATTCCAAGATTTTGCATACGTTAACTCACTCATGACAAGGAGAAAGTCAAGCGTTGGCAGATAGACATTAGAAGTAAGGCTTTCTCCTCTGAGCAGAAAGCTTGGTTGTTAGATGCTCAATTGAAGATGTTTACGAGCAAATTAAAAAGCAAATGGTCATGATCATTTATTGTGAGAGTTGTGTGTGACAATGGTAGTATTGTCATATATGGGTTGTCATCTAAAGTACAACCATTTGTTGTGAACGGACAGTTGCTGAAGCCAAATTTAGATCATGATGCATTCCTGCCCGTGGTTGATTCTATATGTGTGGTATTAGACGATGACTTTCGACATCTTTTCCATCTGATACATGAGTTGGTTATCTCTTGTATATATCCATTCATTTTATTCTTTCTTCTTCCATTTTTATCATTCACCTCTTTTCCGTGTGTGTGTATGTGTGTGTGCACGCGCATTACTCAGGATGTACTCTATCCTGAGTATAGGGGAGGTGAATGATTTGAGTTTCACATATTTGTCATGTTTCATCACTCTTATTGTTTCTTATACTTAGGGATCCTTTACCCCAAGTATAGGGGGAGTGATGTTATTCATACCGTCGTTTTCGTGTTTTTATTTTCTTTTATTTTTTTTGATCTCTTGTTTGTCCTTCAACTTATTGATATTCTTTTTCTATTGTTAGGGATCTTTCACCCTTAGTATAAAGGAGTAAGAGTCGAGTCGTTGAATTTGTTCATTCTCTTCCCTAGTTTTCCATGTTTGTACAGTCTTCTATACATAGGATTATTTGATCCTTACTATAGGGGGATCACTGACTTCTATTCTTTTCGTCTATTCGAGTCGTCATTGTATAGAATTCTTTTCACTTTTCTATATTAAGCATGAGTTATGTCTTCCTTTGTAGCTCTTTGGTCACTATGAGGACATAGTTCGAGCTAAGTGTTGGGGGATATCGTATATATTGTATATATACTTTAGCCAAAACTCGTACTTTTTTAATTATCTAGCTATATAAAAAATTGTGTTTTGAGAAATGATTTGCAAAAATCTTTGTTTGTAAAATTTTTGTAAAATTATTTGTAAAAATGTTTTGTTTGTAAAATGCTTGTAAAATTATTTACTTTATCAAAACTAAGTATATTGTACAAAATATTTGTAAAATGTTTGAAAGAAAAATGTTTTCAAAATAGTTTGCAAAAATGTTTCTAAAACTTTTTGAAAAAAAACTTTGAAAAATGTTTTGAAAAATGTTTGAAAAATCTTTTGTAAAATGTTTTAAAATGGTCTGTAAAATGTTTGTAAAATTACTTTGTCATGTGGGATATAAATTATGTGATGTGTGTGTGCATTCGTAAAATCTACATGTGAATAAAAACATTGATCATCTATCCTCCTATAAATATTTTTTTTATAAAACTTGTATAAAAACTTGTGCATAAAATCCTGTTGTAAAGTCTTCTATAAAATTTGTATAATCCTTGTGTATACTTGTGCATTCCTAACGATTCTCGCAAAGGCGAGAAAAGGTCATCTAAGGATGATCGAAGGATGCTTCATAGAGGTGGAGATATCTTTGGGCAATACAACAAAATCAACTATGAAGCTCATGCCTTGGATCTGAATGATGATGTTCTCAAGAATACGCTTCGGCTATTTATTCATCCATCAGCGAATTGGAAAAACATCATGGTTTTCTTGAGAGGCCCAACATGAAGAGACTATACCAACTAGAAGGGTATTATATTAATCAAAGAATCGCCGTCAAGGAGATTGTGATCACAAGAATAGTAAAAAACGATGCATCTCACAAGAGGTGTAACCGTGTTACCTTTTCTAATGTGTAGGCGGTGGGTGATGGTGTGAGCAGTGGCCATTGTCAGAATGTGTTGCTTGAATCTGCTTCGATGCTTTATTCTCTTTTGTGAGGGTGCAGATAATTGGTTCATGGCCTTTTGAAGTGGGGCCTCAATAATATCATGAATAGTTGCCGCCACTTCGGGATGGTTCAAGATTTTCTATCTCTTCCATATAAGGGAAGATATCAGAATCATCATCTACACAAGGATGACTAAGAGCAGTCTATACAGTGTCATCCTTGGGGGCAAAGGTGGGAACTGTGGTGAATGTGTATGTGGGTATAGGATTTGGCATGGGTGCCCTCTCGTCACAAACTGACTCGACTAGGTGTCTCCCAGAATCTTTTTGTTTATTTATATATTTCTCATTTTTTGAGCAATTGCAAGCTCTCATGGGTGTCCTCTACTAAATTCATGAATCCAGAATGTGAAGCATCGATATGGATCTTATTTATGCTAGCGAGGTAATTTATCCTTTGATTCATTTGCTCCACTAACCGGGTCATGTACTCAAGAGCGAGATCCATAAGAGGTGTCTCCAATAGCTCAGTCCCAGGTGGGTGAGATGGTGGGCAATGTGATGCTGGTGGTGATGGGTAAAAATCAAAATCTGATGCATGAAACTGTGGATGAGATGTATATGTACAAAAAGAAAAGTCAGGAACAAAGTCCTCCTGATAAAATGGAGGTGGATCGACTAGAAAGTAATAAGGATCCGCGGAGTCCAAATAAAAATAACTCTAATCAGCCATCTTCAAAATAAAAGACGAGGATCGAGAGAGCGTGAAAGTCAAGTCAAGATATGCAAGAAAAAGGCACAAATGCGCAGAGATGATCGAATATGCACAAAAGCAACCACAAATATAAACAAACAAAACCTTCAATTCACCAACTCAACACAATGATGATCGTAAAAGTTTGGTCTTTTTATCTTGTCAAATTTTAGAGTTAGGTGAATTTCAAAAAAATATACAAGCACACTAGTAGGCCTGAAATTGGGGCACTAATCCTTACTACGTACATGCCAAATATAAAATTTTGAATACAATGAGGGGGTTACTCTCCGCGAAACAAAAATTTTTCTTTACTACTTTAGGGTCGAGTAGAGTTAGCCGTCTCAATTTTATTGGTTATCACTTTTTTGGATTTTTAATAAAAATGCATGAATCCTAACGAGGTATCAATTCCTTTAGTAACCTATTTGGTCAAAATCAGAGGGAGAGAGTTGGAAAAGCAATGCAAGCATAAATTAATGATGTATGCTCAGATAGAGATGCTCACCTTGCCTCAAGCTCTCTTCATGCAGGATGCTAAGCAGAACTGGAACCTACTCTATATGCAATGCAAGCCGATGAAAGCACTGTAGAAACAGGAGTTGTTATTCTCGTAAAGAACAAGAGCTGGCTATTTAGAAAGAAACCAAAGATCTGATCTTGGAGACTCCTTGGTGCCCACCACAGTGGATCTTATAAACACTATGTGGAGCCTCTTGCAGCTCGTGCTTTCTAATTTAAATAACCAACAATTAGATTTGACTAGATCCAAGCACGAGACTATAGGTACATGCAATTTAATTAGGGCTTTGGACCTTAATCTATCAATCAAGTAAATCCTGAACTAGGGCTTAATCACACAAATCAAATAAAAATAATGGCAAAAAATTCAAAACACATGAAACAAAGAAAATAAAAGGCGGTGAATACACGAGAAAATGGATGAGGCCTCCAAGTGAACAGACACCTGGGAAATGGACCTCATGAAGTGTGTCAGTGTCCAATGTCCAAAATTATAACAAATTAATTTTACAAAAATAAAAAGAAAATCATCTCACTAAATAAAAACAAAAAATAGCTAAAGTAACTAATCTTCTTCTCACCTTCCTCTTCCTCTATTTCATGCTCGCTCCTAGTTGGCCCGGGTGTGTCAACCTCCTAAGAAGTCATCGTTGTTGTTCAGTATCTCACAATAAAACTCAATAAAGAAATAGGTGGTCAGAACAGTTAAATAAATATAAAAAATAAATAGCAAAAGTAAAAGAGGAATAATATACAAAAAATGCTACACTTCGTTTCTCCCCGGCAACGATGCCATTTGTTGAAAATGCTTTTAGCGAGGGTCTAATATATCCTCACAAGGCGAAGATATTGTCGCTATGGCCGCTCACTAAAGGCGATTAAGATAATAATTAACCCACGAATATGTATAGCAATAAAAAACAAAATTGGAGTTAAAATTTATTTTATTTAACTCTATAAAATGTGTGTATATGTGTAAGTATGTAGAGTGTCGAATACAAGGAGCAATACGTGGTAGCACTAATTATTATTTATAAATAAATCATTAATAACTAATAACGTATATTCATACAATAATCTCATAATTAGTCAATTAATTAATGGCTTTGCGGGTTTTAATTTAAATAAAATAATTCATATTTATTTTATATTTATTTTTTTAATTTTTTATAATTTTTTTATTTTTTTTATAATTTTCTAGTTTTTAGTTTCTTTTCTTTTTACTAAAACAAAATAAAAGTAAAATACAACTATACATAAATATATATAGTATAGTGTAATATAAAAATAATTACAAACAAAAATAACCAAAATTTACTGAATAAAATACTTTTTGCTTCTTTATATTTTTCTAATGTTTTTTGTAATTTTCAGCAATTTTTTGCTAATTTTTAGGTATTTTTAAAGTTCAAAATATGCAAAACCATGTACTTTTTTAAATAGGCTGAATTCTTTTAAGATTTGAAAATAGTAAATAAGGTTAATAATTTTAAAACTTATTTTAATACTTAATAATATATAAATAAAAATATTGAATAGAAATAAATATTTTGGATTTTTTGAAGATTTTTTTATAATTTTTATAAGAATTTTGGAGTGTTTTATTTTTTAGTGATTTCCTTTTTCTATTTTTAGGGATTTTGGTCTGAGGTACAAAATACAATAATAAATAAATATAAATTTTTTGAATTTTAAAAAATGAATTTATATATTTTTGGATTATTTAAAGCAAACTAGGAATAAAAGATGTTATTTTGATTTTTAATAAATAGAAAATATGCCTAAAATGCAAAAATAATTGTATAACATGGAAGAGAATGCAAAGAGGAACAAAATCCTATTTTTCATAATTTTTGGAGCACAAATGATTTTCTAGAAAATAAAAAATATGCGTAAAAATTTATTGAACAAGTAGAGGTATATTTGCAATTAAAATAAAAGGCAAGGTGGTGCGTGAGCTGAGCTGGCAAGGACCAAAAGGCAATATGCGATTAACTCGAGTGTTCACTTGTAATTTATATAGAAAATCTATAACTACTTTAAATAAATACAGTAATAAATTAAAATAACCAAAAAGGTGGGGGTTGGATGCCTAAAATGCAAAACTTATCAATCTAGAAGCTCTTGATACTTCACTTGACATGTGGCAGAATCTAGATGGTGGGTACCGCTTCGGCTTGAACGTTTGAGATTAGATCCCCCAAAGAGATCTGACGGTGGAGAAACTTCAGATCCGACGGCTCCTATAAGGTTTGGAGCTGGGATCAGATTGAATGGCGTAGAAGTTCCTTGGAAGAACAAGGATGAACCGTAGATTGGGGCAGCTTCGATCTGATCTATCCTCCTCCTCTGGCCACCAAATGCGTTGTTGAGATGCTCGAGAGAAAGCTGGAGGTGTTCCACATTTGGTGGTGGCCTCAAAAGTGTTCGGACGCCATTGAGAGGGGCCTGGAGTTCGACGTTTCCTGGAGGTTCTCGTGAACCATAGATGGTCCTCAGATGGAACCTTCTAGCTATTGTACATGCAGAGGGAGATAAGTAATGTTCTGGCAATGCTGGCTAGGCCTTTATTAGTGAAGATAGATTTGAAATCGCAAGGGGTGGTGAGATTTTGTGATAAGTGGCCTAGCAGAACTCAAAGTCCAGATCTGGTGAGATTTTAGATGGTTGGCGAGTGGAGGGAGATGGAGAAATGCAGGGGGATGGAAATGAAGTGGATAGGTGGGTAGGAATAAGGGGGTAACGATGTAGAACAGTGACTGGAGCTCGAGATCTCCAGCGATCTATAATCCTAAATTCTAAGTTGTAGTTACTGAATCGAAAGTAAAATAAAACAAAAATAAAACCTAATATCAAAATCTACCTAAGAATTAAATAAACTAACCTCAAACAGTCCGAGACCGCGAGATGGACCTCACGATAGAGCACCGTCGGAGATGGTTGGGAATGCTTCCTACGCCGCTCTTCTCATTGCGATCAGGTTGAGTGAACCTCCTATCACAAGGCTCAAGCCTTAGGAAAAAAATTGAGGGGCAAAAGCGGAGCGGAAGGGAACCAAAAATCAAAGAATGTTGAGGGACGAAGCGATATACAGTGGAGAACGGAGGGTCTTCTCCTAAGGTTCATGGGTTTATCGATGATGCTCAGCCCTAGGAGAAGCGTCGGTGAGAATCAGGGATGAACATGTAGGAGATCTTATGAAGGAGGTACAAGTCCTAGATCCTTGTATCATGGTGGAAAATATTGAGAAGGAAGACGGGCACCATTCTGACATGGCTACACCTGGAGTCAAAAGAGGGGAGTCCAAGTCAACGGAATAAGTGTCTTCCTTGGTCCAATAGGGGCTACTAGAGGACAAAAATTGTTTATTATTTTTATAGTATTTTAATATGATTTTTAATTATTTTTATGAGTTAATTTATTTTGAGTTATTTTTATAAGTATCTTTATAGTTATATTTAACTATGTAATGTATATTTTATTTTGAATTTTATATTTAATTATTATTTACATATATTTTATATATATTTAATTTATTTAAATACTCATATAAATGCTTTTGTTGCATTTTCTAAAGTTATTTGCATACTTAAATAAATATATGTATTTATTATATAGGTATATGTATATGTAATTCATCTATGGTTTTTGTATACATAATTGTTTTAATTTATTTTTGGTTGTTTTATTTTTTTTATTATGGATATATATTATAAATAATATTTACATAATTATAAAATATATAAAAATTGTATATAGTAAAAAGAATAAATAAAATTATCATTTTATTCAGATATAGTGTACAATAGCGGTCCAAAACTTAACTTTTGCATCTTAAAACTAAATTAAATGAATCCATCTTCATTAAATAGATAATAAAAAGTTATACACAATTAAAGGTAATTTTATGCATTTTGTATTCATATGGAGAAGATATGAGTCTGGGAAGTTTGGATTTTGGATTTTTATTCAAAGATTAGAATGCACAACATGCATTATTTTCATATTAAATAAATTTTTTATTTTTCTATGTATTTTTATCTGCAACTTTTATGTATAAAGTTTATTGATTTGTTGTATAAATAATAAAGAATAAAATAGGTCCCAAAAATGTATTATTGGGTATTTATGAATTAGGGTTTCTTTTATTTATTGCCCCTTATCTCCCCCTACTTTATTCCTTGTAGACTCAGTCATTACGATTCCTGGGACTCGGGGTTTAATGTCAAAAAATACCTTTGGTTATTTTATTTTTTTCTTTTCTTCCTTTATTATTTTATTTTGGCTTTAAATATATTACTTTATACAATAAATATAGTATAAATAGTGAATGTTATTTTATACAAAAAATGTTATTTTCATGCATTAACTAGGGATTAATGGCCAAAATGATATAATTAAGCTGATGAAATGGAGATTCATCAATGTGTCCCATGTTACCTTGCACCACAGTCCCCGCCTACTCCTCTTATTTGCAAAAATGACTCTGTGCAGGGAATTAATTATAGAAGATGGGTGTCGAGTTTTGTTAATGGCATTTTAGTGCCTCTAAGGACATGTTTGTGATACATTTGTGTTGTTTTATTTATGTTTATTTACATTTTCACCCAAGACCTTTTATTGTATACTTAAGCTTTTGTTATCCATTTGATGTGATTTCAATTTCATTATGAAGATATTTTAATTCTCTTTAATATGGCATGTTGTAATCCTTGATTTGATACTTAAACAATAATTTATTAAGAAAAGATGTTATGGAAACTAATCTTCATATTTAATGTATGTTTTGTATTCTAGCTATTGATTTGGATTTTGACTTTGTTATTAATATTATTTGAGTCATGCATGAAATTCAAGAGCATATTTTATGTCTCTATAAATATGTTTTGTATTTAATTAATTTCACATAATTCTATCATTTATTTAACTTACATCAAAAAATAAAATAAAAATGCATTCTGTCTCATGTTGTTATCCAAAAATATGCTCCTAAATTTCATGCATGACTCAAACAATATTAATAATAAAGTCAAGATCAAATGATGAATTATACAGAAGGTAGAATACATAACATGCATTAAATATGAAGATTAGTATCCATAACATCGTATATTAATCAATTATTATTATTAAGTTCCAAATCAAATATTATAGCATGTCATATTAAAGAAAATTTAAATAGCTTCATAATGAAATCAAAATCACATCAAATAGATAACAAATACTCAAGTTATACAATAAAAAGTCCAGGGTTGAAATGTAAAGAAACATAAATAAAACAACACAAGTATATCACAAACAGGTCCTTACAGGTACTAAAATGCAATTAACAACACATGCCACTCATTATTTATAATTACCCCCCTACACAGGGGCATTTTTGCAAATAAGAGGAGTAGGCAGGGCAATAGTGCAAAGTAACCAGGGGTGTATGTGAAGCATGTGCCCCTTGGACCGGGTTGCAATTCTAGAGAATATGAGTGCTTAGCAAAAAATACCCAATCATGCACGTGCTCTACATGCACGGCGAGGCTAGGGTGTAGTATCAAGTTGGGCACAAGTACGAAGGCCACGTGGATCGACCTCTAGCTTCAGACGTGCCTTGGTCCCGCCGAGGCTTACGGCTAGGCTCCATAGCATGGGTGACATATGCGTCGTCAGATTCTCCTGATCGGAGGATGCATGCTCTTCTTCATCATATGAACTCCACCGCATGTTGTGGCATGGAACTGGACTCCGGTGAAGCCCCATATGCATCCTCCTTGCTCATATTTCCACGTAGAAGGTCTTGGGACCTTCCTGGAGGTCTCGCAAAAGCCACGGAGGGCTAACGAAGGGATGAGACCCTCTGAATCTTCATCTTGAAGGATGCTCATCAGCGTGAAACCTCTGGAACAAGGGACTTCTAAAGACTTTGACCATTGAGGTGTTTCTTGACCTACAGGTGTTAACAACAACCAAAGTGTGTGGGGGGAATGAAGTGGGATGAAGTTCATGTATGTGTGAAGAAGGTGGGGACCTGGTGGGTTTTCTGCCATGGATGGAGGAGAAAGGAATCGAGTTAGAGGGAGGTCTAGAAAAGAGGAATTAGTGGGCAAACCTTCCCATATGTATCACTGATACATGGTGGAGGTTAAGGGCTGATTGAATCAGAATGAGGGACTTTATACAACGTTGGAGAAATCAATGAAAACAAACAAAAAACAAAACCTAACTTACCTGGAAATTGAAGACGATGCGAGCAGAGGCATTGGCTTAGGTTGAGGGTCAATTTGACCCTCTTGTATTTGCTTGATGTTCTCAACCGAGGAACGATGCTCAAACGGCCACATTTAAGGTCGTGGCATAGACAGACAGCCACGAGTCATCACTAGAGGCGAAAACTCCATGATCTCACACCAAACCTCCTTCTTCATGTCACAAAGAGGAGGAGAGTGCTAAGGTTTGCTTCACGTAAAGGTGTACCATGAAATTTTTCTCCAATGATGAGTATTTAAAGGAGAAGGTTGGCAGGAGTTACACCTCCATGTGGTGGTTTCAACAACCACTAGAGGCTAGGGAGGTTAGGTTTCAGAGAAGTTAGGATTAGCGCATAAGAGGGGAGTTAGGCGAAGAAGAAGGATGTGGAAGTTGGTCAATTGGTTGCTTGACGGTGTTGGTAAAATGGGAAGAAGTTGGCAGTTGGCTTTGTCATGCCACTTGGAGAATGAGGAAGGGGAGGTTGACGATGAACTTGGTCTGTCTGATCTTGTGATTAGACAGTTGAGGTTTGGGTGCAATTGGGCGATGAGATGATCTTGTTTGACCACAATCATGCGGTCAGATATAGAGCGGGGGCAATTAAAGCATGGTCGTCTGATCAATATGATCAGACGACCCTGATTGCACGCAGGCTAGAAAGAAGATCCAGTTATGTGGCTCACTAAGAGTGAGCCACGTGTCCTGATAACATAAATCAAAATTTTAGAAAAAAATGTAAAATAAAATATAAAATAGTTGAGGTAAAATTAGAAAAAGTGTTCATTATATGAAAGATAAAATTCTACAAAATGAATAATATTAATAGATAATATATGCAGAATAAATCATAAATAAACTCATGAATTTATTGTATAAATAATTTGAATTCGTCTCAAACAATAATCTATATGTTTAATGTATGCATACAATGCTACTTTAATGATTAATAGAGTAAATAAAATCATCAAAGTATCTAAAATGATGAAAAATAATTCCTATTTAATCAAGAGTTGAAACTAATTGATAGTGATTTATTGAAGTCCACATACATAGGAGATTTGTTCTGTAAGCTAATCTTTAAACATACATCTCATCAGAACAAATAGTGCATCAGTATAAAGATAATAAAATTATGAATCCAACAAGATCAATTTTATTAAAATCTAAGTTCATATGCAAAGGTTATTTAATGATGAATCTAGAGGCCTTTTTGAAATAAAACATATAAAAGTTAATTTCAATCCAAATACAAAATTCAAATAAGAGCTTATCTGAAAATATAATAAACTGTAGGGGTTGAAAAGCAAAATATACAAGTGCATTGAGGCATATTTGTAATTATGGTGATACAGATGGGTCGATTGAAAATATCCCACGATGGACACATTCTCTACATGTGAGGGACGTAAATACAATTCCTCGAAAGAAGGGGTCGGAGACTATTAAATCCCAACCACTTGCATGAGGCACGTGATGGATATCTTCATGTGGAGGCTCAGTTGGACAAGTGGCTCGTGCTACGTGTACTCTTGTGGTGCTTCGATCGAGGCTCAGCTCCCTCAAGCTTGTAGGGTAGAGACAGTGGCTAAGGCTCACTCTAGACCATTCGATCGAAGCCATGATGGCTTGATCGAATGGTATCTGTAGCTTCTCAAGTCGGCTTCTCCTTCGTACGAGGTGGCGCACCAGCAAAGCTCTGTTGAGAGCTCTATTGCTCCTCCTGATCCCATGGCTTTGGTGAAGGTCAAGGAAGCTTCATCTTATCCCGATGAAGAATGGATAGTAGGGGAATACATAGAGATAGCTGAAGTAGTGAGTCAATGAAGCATTGTCGGAGGTGCAGCACAAGATCTGAGGAGCCTTCAAACCTTCGATTAGTGAAGTCTGTAGGTTTCTAAAAGGGTCAGAAGTGCAAATAGTTGAAGCACATGGGGGAAATAGGAGTGTAAATGAGGTAAATGGAGGGTTGTGCTGAGGTGAACGAGGTGGAGCCCTAATGGGTTCTTCTTCTTTGTAGGAAGAGGAATGGATCAAGATAAGGACGAATAAATGTCGGAGGGTACCGTGAAGATGTTGGAGGAGTGGCTATGGTCTGGAGTTGATCAAAGGGATCAGATCCTGATTATGCAATCGAAATAAAATAGTAGAAAAGGCAAAGGGGAAAATACTAAGGATCACTTGGAGATGAAGAAGGTGCTCGAGGATGAATGAGGAGCTTGAGCAGGAGCTTTGGAATCTCCTAGTCTTCGCTCGACGTGTACAACCAACAAGGAGCTTGAGCAGCTTGAGAATGAGGCTGCAACAAAGGCCTACACACCTTCAGATCTCGTCAAAGATGATGCTCTATCGTCACTCAATCACACTCTATCTCTGTCACAAAGGGAAAGCTGGGTGCTTAGAGATCTCTCACACAAGGGTAAATGCTAAAAACTAATGCTCCTTCGATGTTTTGATCAGAGGAGCAATTGAGGAGGCGTTAGTTTTTACTGATGATCAGTTGTTATCTGAGGTGGAGAGCAAGGGGGTAGAAGTTGGCGAAGATAAGGACTCAATCGATCATTGAATGGTATTAAAATGAAGGAAGAAGACATGTGGGTAGGGGGTTAAAAATTGGCAAAGAATCACAAGTGGAGGATTGGAGGTTGGAGAAGGAACGGGTGAAGGTTGACGATGAAGGCAGTGTTCGATCCAGTGATTCAACGGATGTGATCAAGGTGCAATTGGAGTGAACTCGCCCATCTGATTACTCAATCAGGTGGCTGAGGGAGACAACGGTAGAGAAATAGGAGGCGGGTCATGTGGCACCCCTAGAAGCAGCCACGTGACCCAATGAAATAAAAAATAATAAAAAAATCAAAATAAAATTTTAAGTGAAATCAAATTAAAAAGTGATCATCATAAAAGTTATGTATCTTTTCAAGATCTACAACTTTCATGTAGAACTCAAAACCACCATTCATCATATATACATATTAGTATTTTTGTAGATATTTTCAACAAAATAAAAACACCTATTTAATTTCTTTTACTCTTTTTTTGTATTTCTAATATGATTATATTATTTACAATATTTTTATAGTTTTTTTAGGAATTTCATAGATTAATAGAAACACAAAAATGTATAGGAACACACAGATAAATATGTACAATAATTACAAGATGGATTAAGTATTTTTTATTTATAATAATTATCATTAATTAAGTACATACTTTTTTATTCATAATTTAATCTAATTAAGGCGTTTGTTTGTGACTTTGGTTTAGATAGAAGGCTAAGATCTCAATATAGTGTTGATAGATCTATGATTCATCAAAACATCCTTTGTTTACAAATTTGATTTTCTATTTCACGTTTCCTTCTTGCGTGAGGCCAGACCTCTCTTCAGAGATAACCTTATTATATTTCATAGACTAATCAATGACAAAAGAGAGAAGCACAATTTCACATTGATTTTAAAACTTTGAAACAAAATAGTAAACTCGTAACGTGGTTGTTCCTCGAACTCATTATCACATTCACAGCTCCATGGTGAATGTTGAGTAGAAGAGAATGCAAAAACAAAACATCTAGGATAAAGTGATGTTAAAGTGGAGGAAGAAATGGCAAGGAGGAATTTTATGGTAAAAAATGGAAGAATATCTTCTGCCAACAAAAAAAAAGTTGTCAATAATCGAAGATTGTATGCAAGACGTGATGGCTTGAACAAACAATTGTCCAAAAGAAAGAGGAGAGTTGATAGTTGTTATACACAAAAATTTAAGAACAAGTGGTTGTAAAAAAAATTAAGAGAAGCATTTGATAGGGCATGTTGCTGTAAAAATGAAGAGGAGCATTAGGGTGGCGTGGGACAGATATCATGCAGGTGTACAAAGAGAAGAGACGTACTTGATGGCGAGACATGTGGCTGCAACGTAGGGAGAGAAGTATTTGATAGATAATACCCATGGAATCGATGGCCAATGCTTGAACGTAGTCGCGGTAGAGAAGGATGGCTTACATGTGGCGGGAGGAAACGAGACTGTGGCGGTCTGGGTTTCCTGTAATTGTTTATTTATTATAATCATGACAATTTCAAATATGCAATATGAATCAGAGGAATGTATTTTCTAGCTTAACTACTTGATATGATCATAAGAGAAAATTAATAGTAATTATTTGCATATCATATAATTTGATATGCGTATGGATACCTCTGAGGTTATGTAAATGAATTTGATTTTAATTTTTTTATAAGGAGATCAAAATCAAACACAAATATACTAAATGATATGAAGAATACCTAGTTATTGTATAGAAAGTTATATGCATGAACTAAAAGAAATTTATTGAGCATATAAGTTGTAGTATTATGGAGAATATTCTCACTAAAATTTGACATAAACAATTCTACAAATCCACCAATAATGTGAGCATGAAGCATGACAACAAGACATATACTTATTCTTCGCAATTGTTATTGACTATGGTTGATGTATATACATACATACACATTAAAATTTGAATATAATTTTCCTAATTACGATGGTTTTTATTTTAGAATATGAAAAAGGGAAACGACCATAGTTTTCAGGTATTCAGGTTAGGAACATGAGGAGACGATATGCTAAATTTAACATTGATCTATTTATTTGCATAAATAATGTAGAAAATCAGAATAAGTGAAACATGATAAAAAGAGTGATTAACTTAATAAATAAATGTAATAATTAGAATATTATCGAATGTAAAATAAATTTAATCATTAATAAGATCTGAGAGAAACATGTAAAAAAACTTGAATGAAGAGACACTCTCAGATAAAGAACAATTGTTTTTACATTAATGGTTTATGTGATTAATTGTTTATGAATATTTTTCAGAAAAATATGGTTATTTATTTAGAGGAGAAATATATAAAGAGTAGGATATTGGTTAGAATTATTTATAAAGTGTATTATTCTCATAATGTAATTAAATTTAAATGCGTAATATTACATGTAGGAATATATTTTAAAAGTTTAATTTATAAATTTTAGTTTGATTCAAATACGTGCAGGATTTATTAGTACGTATATGACTTTTTTAGTTTGTTTTTGTTATATATAATGTAGAAATACTTGCACTAATAGATTTTCATATTAATCTTATATCATAGTGCCCTTCTTAACTTAACGGACGCGGTAGCGGGACAGGATTTAGTACGGAGAATAGATGGCCAAAAGTTGATTTGTATTTCTTTCCTACTGCGATCAAACAGTGGGAAAAAATATATTTCCTTTACCACAAACAGAGTACAGACTAGTCAACAGTAGGGGAACGGATCGGTGCCGTAGACCCATCTGCTGCAATGGGTTTGATGGGTGCCACGTGTCCGATGGCCATCAGACGGCTGGGACGAGGACGCGGGGGAGGGTGCGGGTCGAGGAGGCCGTGAGGAGGAGGCTGCAGTGCAGGCCGAGGAGGTGACGCCGACGATGCGGCTATGATCGAGGAGGAGGAGACGCAGCGGAGGCTGCAGCACGGGCCGAGAAGGTGACGCCGACGGTGCGGCGCTGGCCGAGGGGACGATGCGAGGGAGGGGCGGGCCGAGGAGGAGGAGATGCGAAGGAGGGTGCGGGCCGAGGAGGCGACGCGGGGGAGGGTGTGGCGTCCGAGATAGGACGCGGACTCTGACAACGAGAGGGCTTCGGATTCTCTGGGGTCGGGCGCGAGGGGTAGGGGGAGTCAGGGTAGCCGTCGGATTCTCTGGGGTACGCGTGGCTTTCATCCATACATTTCAGCAGAATATGCTGCAATATATTTACAGTAACGATCCGCACCCCCAACAGTAGCAGCTTCTCGGGGATGCCACCGGACTCCGCCCACCGTTTTCGCACCAAGAAGGCCATTGGAAACGGCCTCCACTACGGACAAACAAGAAGCAACGAAACGGCGTCGTGTCCTCGTGACGCGATATCGCCTCGCCGCATCCAACATGCGCAGGGCTCCTCCTCGATTGACAGTTGTTCCTACTATCCAATGGCCCCTCGCCTCGTGTCCCCATTCCGCCCATGCTCAGAATTCCCCACGTCACGTTTCCATTCACCTCCTTCTCTGTTCCCCACACCACCACCACTACCTTTGTGGTGATGAGAACGAAGCTTCTCCTCCCTCGCCGAGGAATATTCGATGACATGAAAGCGCATTCGCCGACCGGTGAGATTATCGATAATACAGGGCCGAAGCGCGAACAACCAAATTTGAAATATATTCTTTAGCAAAAATTCTATATTGGCGTAGATGTCCAGGTATAAAAATGGAGGTTTACAGTACTAGCGATTGCTGTCCAATATAAATAAACTTTCGCTTGCAGAAACTTAAGACGTTTTATTTCACAATTCAAAGCTAGAAACGAAGTGCCGCAAAAGTGGCCGAGAGAGCACAGAAACTTGGTTTTACCCACTTATCATATATGTATAAACAAATGAAAACTCCTCAACTTTCAGGGTTCTCTGCATGGTTCCGTCCTTGTTCTTCCGCGACTTCATTTCCCTCGGGGATGTTCACAGTGAGGGAGGAGGAAATGTTTGGTTTTGGCTTTGGCGTTGGCATGGCGATAAATGTCGGCGTGATATCACCTGCCATGATGACGACAACCTCATGTTCGTTGAACACTTGCAATCCTTTCATAGCCGCGGCATCCACATTCTTCCCGTTGCCGTTCTCAAGGTCCCCTCGGGCATTTCCCGAGTCAAAAATCTAGGACAATCTCCCGTAGGAGCATGCGAGGAGGAGGAGGGCCAAGGCATGAGGGCCAGTATTGCAGCGAGGCCGCCAAAGAGGTAAGGGACAGGGGACTGCCATGGGGAGGGGTGGTGTTGCGGCAAGGCAAGGGAGGGCATGGAAGGGGAAGTATGTCGACTCATGTTGGTGCCAATCTTTAGTGCGTTGGAGTGTTGTGGCTTCTGCTTTGCTTTCCTTTCCTGCAGCACAGTGAAGGGAAGAGAGAGGGGTTTGGGATTGTCTTTTACGGGGAATGGAGTTGGTGAGTTCTTAGGGGTTATTTAAAGCTTTGAGATGGATAGTTGTCAATGGTGAATTGATGTGAGATCTTGTGTCAAGGAATTGACGAGAGTACATAAAGTACATTGTAAAACATGGTTGTAAAATATTTACGGAAGTGAACATGTAACATTTATGGTTTGTGAAGTTGATTGGCCATTTCTTTGTCGCCACAACCAGGTTATTGCGACCTCCTTCAAAATCTTTGATATATCCTTCCTCCTGCTCTTCTTCCCAATTCTGAATACTAAGCCAATGAAAGCATTTGCCTCTTACCTCAGACGAGGGATGATCATCAGGTCGATCCTTAAGGATCTTGGTCCGGGGTCCATCTCATTTAGTGGTCTCTGGGCTAGATCATGATTTTTTCTTACACATGCCTAACGATCCAGCTTGGACGAATTAACATGAGCTTGGATTTGACTCGGAATGGAAAAGGAACATCGGTAATTAAAGGTACCTATACCACTGATGAAATATCGATGATGAATATGTTAGCAATGTGAGCCCGAGGCGAACCATTCTTGCAATAAATGTTATTGTAATAATTGATTTATAAATAAAAGTTATTGATTATGTTTCACTCCCTTTCTGATATTGAATGAATGAATGCACTATAAGGTCCCTATGTGCAATAAGGGTTATGCAGCATGGCCAACTTGATAATCATACAGTTGTTGATTCATTAATTGAATCATAGAGGTTGATGCTTGGATGAATATCTAAGGAGTTAGATAGAGGACTCATCAAGCATCATCAAATGATTGTCAAGTGATGATCTCCAGCCTGAGTAGGAGATGGCAATCCTTTTCTCATTAGGCTGATATCTGATCGACCTCTTGATGCAGGTCCTCTACATGGGAATAGTGATACAGAGGTATCGGATTAGTTGAGTCAATTGGTTGACTTAACGAGATCGAGTTAACCAAAGACCTATGATGAATACTATCACATCATAGGCAAATATCCTCTGACCAGAGACAGATGTATTGCTATATGTCTGAGTGTTTACATTTGGCAGACCATTAGGTTGATGACCTAACCAAGGTCTATACACCGGTGAGCTGATGTTCATGTAAGGGCATATGAGTAATACGATCTCTCAAAGGGATCATACAAGTTCACTTGTGAACCGGGAGACATGAGTTCACTCATGAGGTATTGGGACTGATCAAATTCCATGCATGATCGTCATGCTTTGGAAGCATGACATGAATTTGAAGGTAAGATATATGCTTTATGAAAGCATATGATCTGTACCAAATCCCAAGGACCAAGATTGAGAAACTTAGTGATCAAACCATGAAGATGACAATGTAAAAGTGATCTATATCTTCAAGATGATCATAAGTCTTCCAGTATGCAGGATATACATGTATTGGGAATACCTGAGGGTGATTTGATCATAAATAATTGTATAACCATGACGCTTCTATTCCGAGAGAATGATGAAACAGGTATGGATTTTAGTGACTCCTCTTAGTAGAGAAGTAATCTAATCTTAGTTCGTGTATTGGACATTGATCTGAATGAGATTCAGATGCAATGAGATGATTAGGTTTACAGTCTTGATTTAATCAAGCATCTATGTGAGACCCATGGGATCTGGATTTGAGATGTGATCTCAATATCCAAGTCACTATACGTGGAACAATACAATCGCCCTGTCCTTATCTCCAAGTATCTAAGGAGATATCACATTATTCTTGAAGGGTTCAAGAATAGTTCCATAAGATCTAAGCATTAAGAAGTTGATAATTAAATGTGATTTAATTATCATTTTGTATGTGGAATTATCCAATATAATTAAATGTGATTTAATTATTATGGATAAGAATAATGTGGATAGTAATATCCAATTATTCATAATATATTATAAATGTGATTTATAATGTATTAGAGAGAGATAATTATAATTTATATTTGTTGATTAATTATTAATGTGTATTGGATACACATTGTTTAATTAATTGAAAATGTAAATTATATTTTGTTTTGGGTTGTGAATGTGATTCACAATTTTCTAATGGCAAGATTGCAATATTCTCGAAATTAATTATGAATTATTTTAGAGAATAAATCACAACAAAAGTTGTTGAGATTAAATAAAGGAGAAATACATGGAGATATGTGATCTCATGAAATCTCATGAGATTGCCTCCTCATGGAAACATGTGGACGGCTACCAAGTCCTACTTGGAATTGGTGGTCGTCCACCATTTGACATAGGAGATACAATCTCCATGTTATTGCTTCCTTATTTGATTGATTTAATTTTAGGATTGATGTATATTTGATTTGTCAAATATATTTGATCTAAATTAAATCATAAGTTGTTGGTTTTTACCAACAACAATCTTGACCATTGGATTGACCTAAATCAATCTCATCCATTGATTTTATATGTCCCATGGATTGAGATCCATGGATCCTAAAACCCTATAAATAGAGAGGCATACCATGCTCTCTTGTACATGCTTTTGGAAGCATATCTCTCTCTCTCTTTCTCTCCACACACGCCAACTCTCTCTCCCTTTACTTGGTGGTCGTCCACCAAAACCTAGAGGAGATCATCGTCGTCGCCTACGCCACCGCATCGCCACTTCGATGTTCTTCAGTTCTTCGTCTTCTTGGAGTGCAGCACTCACGAAGGAGATGTTCGATCTTGTACAACGAGATCAGGAGATCACCGTGCTTGGATCAACTCGTTGGATTGCGAGGACAACGCGACTCATCCCCGCGCTCGCAAGCTACTTCTCCGACGATTGGACTTGAGACAGGAGGTCTCTTTTCATATAGACTTGATCAACCACGCTTCAAGAGTTATTGCATTATACTTGTTGTGGTTATAGATGAAACGATCCGAGAATCGTTCTTGGATCATGTGGTTTCATCGCATGAAAATTTTAAATTCCGCTGCACCGAGCAACTAGTGCGACTAGTCGTTCTTCATCATATTCGATACGACGCTCACGCTTCCGTGATGCGCTTGAGGATTATTCCATATCCTTCAAGTGGTATCAGAGCCAGGTTGAAGGTTTTGGATACGATCCGCGAACCTAGGACGACTTGGGTTCGTAGAGGTCGCGAAGGTTTCTGTCGCATTTGATTTTCGCACTTCTCATTAGTGAATAAATTCGGCCCTATTTAAATTATTTAAACACAAATTAATCGCTTAGATTTTGTTCCCCATTAAATAAGGAAAGCATAGGATCTGAGTTTACATAATTTGGATTCCATTTGCTCGAGATATGGTTGTTTTAATGAACATGTATGCACTGTTGCGGGAACTGCAAATCTTAACATGATTAACGAGTTAATTACTGTTATGATCTGCCTCGAAATGTGAAATATTTAGGTTCTGTCCTAAATCAAATTAGCAATCTTTGATAATTGATTTTGTCTAATTTGGATTTAAATTGATTGAGATATGTTAATTTTAGTAAGTTGGGGTCACTGTTGAAATTACAGTCCTAATCAAGAACCATGTGATTGTCAATTAATGAATTAATTGTTATATTTAAGAAATAATTATGGAAAATATTTAAGAAATATTGGAAGATGATTATTTCCTTAATTGACTTGGCCTCAACCAATAAATTGATTAGATTTGATCTAGATCATAATTGGAAACACAATCATCAAACTCCTTGCTTGAATAGGATTGGGAATTTGTCTAGCAAATTTCCTTATAATTAAAAATGTTTTGATTATTACTATATGGTATAATTTCGGTTGAAGATCCGATGATCATCTCAAGTACAAATTAATCTATTTGGCATTATACTTTCCCGAGGCGGATATGGTATCTAGTCGGAGATCGCTGGGGTAGCGGGTTGCAACTTATATGGTCCGTCCCACTCTCGCTGGTACTGGCCATGACAGCGGGTAGGGAATTGATAATGCCGAAGAAATCAAGATGTATTTTCTAATTATTAAAATTCGAATTAATACGTACTTTGAGAATAATACCATATATATATTCAAGTAAAAGAATCAAGTTTGATTGATTGAATTAGATTGATAATTAATTTAATATGATTGAATTATTTATGTCCAATTAAAATACTCTATTATGAATAGAGTTGTTGATTCTCTTGGAAGAATTAATTATATGAATGTGATTCATGATAATTAATTAAAATTTGAATAAGAGGTGGAGGATCACATAAGTGACATCCATGGTCTCCCGTCAAGGCGAAGGGTTTCCGTCGCCAGAGATTGTATATAGGAGATGCATGTACGAAGTGACAACTCCTATATGCAAGCGCATCTGGATCGGGCTCTTTGCTTCTCGAAAGAGTAAGGCCGTATGCGTAGTGACCCCAATATCGGATCCTCATATTATTGGGGCGATATTGGATTGCGCATAGTGAGTTCTATTCCTATTGACAGTTGATTCAATTAATGACGGGTCAACATCACCTTAGGGGTGGTGGTCCCGGGTATTAAAGACCAAATTGGGAAATGCAAGTTGGACTAGCAAGGCGGAATGTGTTCCCGCTTCTCTTTATTGGAGTTGCAGATTCTCATATTATTGGGATGTAACAAAGATAAAGAGGAGATCCCAGTTCTTGCTTGAGATATAGCGGTAAGTATATCTCTTACTTTGAAAGTGATTAAGGGAATGAACTTTCAAAGTTGACAATGCAAGAATAATTTGATTTAAAAACCTTAATCAAATATCATAAATTTGAATATATGATTATATGTTATATATAATGCATTCTTAATTTCATAAAATGAAGTCCATGAACCTACTAAGCAGACTTCTGGAGGTCAACCAGTTGACCGGACCGAATTACTCGGATTGGATCAGTAATTTGGAGCTTGTTCTCTCGGTTGAGCGCATAAGTTATGTGCTCTCAGAAGACAAGCATGAAAACCCTAAATCAAAGGAAGAGAAAGCATACAATGACAAGTATGATGAAGATTATGTCTTGGCTAGATGCTACATCTTGGGTTCTCTCTCCAATGTTCTTCAGAAACAACATGTGGAAATGAGTACTTGCCAGGAGATAATGCAGAATCTGAAAGATATGTTTGGTGACATTAACCGCAGCCAGCGGTACAACGTTATGAAAGAACTCGTTCGTTGCAAGATGCAGGAAGGAACTTCGGTCCGTGAACATGTACTCAAAATATTTGGATACTTATCGGAGCGGGAGACTCTTAGGGTAACCATGGATGCAGACATGCAATCTGATTTCATTCTGTTGTCGTTGCCCAAGTCTTTCAATAACTTTGTGGTTTCAGTCCACATGAATAAGCTGGAATTGATAAACACTGGGCTTCTTGTAGCATTAAAGTCTGTATAAGACATAATGAAGAAAGATGGTCCCACTGGCAGTGCAATGGTTGCACAGGTGATAAACACAGAATTGAGAGCGGTCGTGTCGACTCACAAGGTGAGTCAATAGTCGGTGCATTGACCACTACAGAATCCCGTATTTAATCAACAATTAACCCACACTATAGATCAAGCAATAAGAAATAAATGTGAAGTTAAAATTTATTTTTAACTCTATATAAATGATATACAGAGCAAGTATGCAGAGAGTTCGAATACAGGGAGCCAAACAGGGTAGGTCAAAGAGGGGTGTGTGTGTGAAAGTGAATGTGGTGTCTACACTATGCAATGCAAATATTTTTGTGGGTTGTTAATAAATTTTTTTATTTTAATTTTTAATTTTGTATTTTGGTTTTTAATTTTCTGATTTTTATATTTCTATTTTTTATATTTTTTTAATATTGGAATTTATAAGCTATGAAATAAAAGAGGGGATAAAATATTTATAAAAATATACAAAAATAGTCAAAAATTCAGAAATAAAATCTTTTTGGGTTTTTTTTATGATTTTTTACTGTTTTTGTGATTTTTGGGGAATTTTCAGAATATTTTTGGTATCTTTAAATGTCAAAATATAAGAAAATAAGGAATGAGCTACTGGCTGAAGGTAAAATAGAAATTAAAAATATCAAACAACCACAAAATTTTCCAAGCTAATTTAAAATAAAGATAAGAAAATAAGGAATCTACAGAACCTTAGTTTGCAATTTTTGGAGTTTTCTATAATTTTTTAGATTTTTTTGAAGTTTTTAGGTATTTTCTAATTTTTAAGGTTTTTCTTTTGCAATTTTTAGTAATTTATGGACTGACACTAAAATAGGATAAAATACACAGTAAGAATTTTTTTTGAAATTTTTTAAGGTGTTTTAATATTTTTTGGCATTTTTTAAGCTAGACAGTACTGAAATGAGGAGTTTTTGATTTTAAATAAATAATAAAATGCAACAAAATGCAAATGCAAAAATATGGCATTAAAGTACAAGCATACAGGAGCTTAACATGATTTTTGTAGAATTTTTCAAATTAAAATGATGCCTTAAATAAATCAGACAAGCACACAAAAATAATTCAACCTAGCAGGGGTATAAGTGCAAATATTAAAATATCCAGGGGCATCCATGCAATTTTCCAACAAATATTATACTGAATATTTATTTTTATAGACTAAATACAAATTCTTAGACATGCAGGGGTATCGGTGCAAAATGTCCACCAGGGTGCGTGACTTGCACGCGCTTAGGAAGGACTCAAATGTATTTTCGAAAACACCGAGGGCATACATGCAATTTTTCCAAAAATTTAACGCTTAATACAAAACTTAGAGCACTGAAACGTAATAGACAAAAGACCAAGGGCCTCTCTGCAAAAAGCCCGCTCTTCACGTGAACAGGTCACGTGAGGTGATGTGGTAGAGGACCTAATTGCAACCATCTAAAATCCGAGGGCCTAGTTGTAAATTTTACAAAATATTTAAACTACCATTTAAAGTTTATGGACTAAAATAAAATTACAAAAGTGCGAGGGGTATACTTGCAAAATTTCCCTCGCTCAGGAGATCGAACGGTTGGGGCTCTTCACTTGGACACGTGGCGTGACCTCCTTGCACGATACCGCTTCGTGGATGTGCGACTGCGATTAGATCTGGCCGAGTGATCGGACGATGATGGGAGGCCTAGATCTAACGACAGCTGTAGCGTTTGGGCCTCCTCCTCTATCTGACGGCTGCGAAGGCTGGAGCAAGAACCGCGGAAGAACTCCGGCGAGCCGAGGTTCTCTGAGGTGCTACTCCTCCTCCGGTGGAGTTCTTGGCTTCAAAATGAGGCGGGAGGTTCCCTGAGGTCTCCTCTTTCTCCTGGGGACTTCAAAAGAGCTCAGCGGTGGCCGAGGGTCGCGGAGGAGGAAGGCGGAGCTGGCAAGCTCGGTCAATCCCCGGCGAGGATCCAAAATGCTCCCAGGCACGCGTCAAAGGCGTTTGACCTGCAAAACAAAGTGAGAGGGTCCAGGGCAAGTTGCCTGGACCCCGTGGTGGCGAAAAGGCGACGCGAAACGATGGGGCAGCGCTCGGCCGGAGGTGCGCACCGGCGAGGGGGTCGGATGTGATGATTTGATCGATTGGGATGCAAATTGATTGGGGCGAAATGTTCCTAGAGCTAAGGCAAAGCTAATGCATGAAAAATAGGAAGGGAAAATGGTTGCCTCAACGGTCAAGGACCGGAGGGAGGGTACCTCGACCGCCTGAGTTGGGGGAGGTGGTGGAGATGCCTCCGACTTCCTTCGCCCTGGCTGAATGCACGTCACTGGAGCTGTCACCTCCGGGAATGCTTGGAGCACGAGAGGAGCGAGGAAGGGTGGACCGAAGGTGTTCGAATTCAAATCGAAAGTTGGGTGCTCCATATATTTGGTTTGACCCCATGACTGGCGAGGCTCCTAGATCGATGGATATCTTACAAATCTTGGGTCCAAAAGCCAAGGTTAGTCATAGGCGAGCTAGAGGGATCAATGAGGAACAATGTTGCAGAAGGATGCAACACCAAATGGTGAAAGAATTGGCCTCTAAAAATCCGCAAAAATGGGTCAAAAACGAGGCTATCAGAGTCTACAGGGGGCTAGGACACCTAGTTGACCAGGGTCAACTAGGGTTTGCGACTGGTTGGTCCACGTGGACCAACCAGGAAAAACCGTGGATAAAACTTTTATTAGTTCATTTTAAAATAGAAAATGGCCGAATTAAATTATGATTATAAAATAAAAAATATTTGTTATTTTATGTAGTATTTTATTATGATATTTAATTATTTTTATGGAACATATTTTTACAAGTTTACTTTTACACCCTTTATAGGTATAATACCTATATATTTATTCTTTTATTCTTATTTTGGTATTTTTAATTTCTTTAATTCTATTTATTATTTTATGAAATTATAAAATACTTTTATATACACAAATATATTTTTGTTTTATTTTTCTGATGTGTTTTGTATATTAAATAAAATATAAGTAGGTATTGTATAGGTATGTATATAGGTGTAATACCTGTGTATTTTATATACATATATTTTTATTTTGAGTTTTATTTGGGTTTTTATTCCTGTTTTAATGTACATAATTATTATAAGTAATATTTACAAAATTATAAAAATATATAATTATACAAATAATGAATAAATAATAAATTGAATATTTTAATCAGTACAAGTATACAATGAGGGTCCAAAACTCAACTTTCAAACCGTAGCTCCGCCAAATGCGAAACCACCGCCATTAAATAGCTTGTTTTATTCTATATACAATTAAATGAGTTTGATGCATTTGGAGTTTTCATATGTGAGATACAGGTCTGGGAAGGTGGGCTTCTGGATTTTTATTCAGACCATAACTTTTTATCTGTACATTATTTTTCAGTGAAATCAATTGTGTATTTTTCTTTATTTAATTATCTACAACTTTCATGTACAAAGTTTCTTTATTTGATGTATAAAAAGTGGAACCAAAAATAGGTCCTAAAATGAATGAAGAATGAATGGAATAGTATAGGTATCTGACCCTTATCTCCCCCTACTTTCTTCCTTGTCGACCTATTCATCAAGATGCCTAGGTCTCGGGGTTTGGGTCATAAAATATTTACAATATTTTATTCTTTTTCTTTTCTTTTATTTATTCTATAATTTTGGCTTTAATTACAATATTTTATACACTATTTACCTGCACATGCATGAATGCTAAGATGATCTATTTAAGGGTATTTACATGCATTTACTAGGGTTTTTTAGGCCAAAATGATAGAATAAAGATGATGAAATGTCGATTCATCATCCTCCTATACTTTACTCTTGCTAGTCCCCAGCAAACACTTATGCAATAAGTGCAAAAAGAAAAAGAAAGAAAAGAAAAAGAAGAACTTGGATTTAGTTTACTTATCAAACTTGTCTTCACAAAATCAAAGTTTGGAGCTTAAGTCGGACCTTTGGAATTTTAGTGTGGGCAAAACCTTAATGAGAACCGAATTTGAAATCCAACAGTCTTTGAGAATCCCAAAACTCTGTTCAAGTCCCCTCAATTGCCAGGTCAGAAATATCTCAATTCATACGCAAACTCTTACGACTATGAATCTGACTCGTACATTGTAAGTGATGGTGGCTCTCCCCAACTAGAATGGCAAAGAAACTGGCTTCTCCAATACGACAACCCAATGATTCCCCAATCCAATAACTCCATCCTTGAAGAGCGGGGTATTCCCTTCTAAGTTCAAGTGACAACCAGCTCAAGAGGAGGTGGTGAAGAGAAGAATGGACGGTAGCCAGTGTAGCTACCTATCCTGGGATGCAAGACCAGTGTAGTCAAGTCATCCAGCTGCAGGCTCACATATTTGATTTTGGAACTCAAGCTTGCTTATTGACTTTACAACATTTGTATATACTTGTAGGCTTTTTATTTTTGTACATGCCTGAACATTTTTTTTTCAAAAGATTTTTCAACTGTTTTTGGATTTTAGTTTTGCAAATGTTTTTAGAAATTTTGAAAACAAGAAGATTTTGGCTAAAAACTAGGTTAAAATATTTACACGGGAGTGCTTCATATATATGCAAGAATTGGATTTTAAGATTTTTACAGGGTAAGTGATCACTTTTATAGATATGTATAGTGGATTTCGGTGTGATGTATGTCTTCCTCAAACCTATTTGACACAAGCTTTTCAAACAATTTTTGAAAACTATAGTCCAAAGTAGTTTTTACAAACATTTTTACAAACATGTACACACATTTGAAAATCATTTTGCAAAGATTTTCAAACAGTATAGATAGATTTTTCAAAATATTTTTGCAACCATTTTTCAAACCATTTGCAAATCATTTTTCAAACATTTTATTTCACACAAAGAAAATAATTTTTTACAAACCACACATTTTACACAGGTTGAAAACATGTAACAAAGAAAATATTTTAAGAAGAAAATATTTTCAAAATAGTTTTCAATAAATGTTTCACAAAGATTTTCAAACTATTTTTCAAACATTTTGCAAAAAACATTTTCACCTGATTTATTAATCAGTATATACAAAAAGAATTTGAGGAATAATCACATCTTTTTATTAAGGTTTTTAATGAATTTTAAAGAATTATTAGCCATTATACGAAAGTACGAGTTATGGCTAAAGTATATACGCAGTATATACGGATCCCCCTATACTTAGCTTGAGCTATGTCCTCATAGATCGGAGAGAAAAGAGAAGACATAACTCGTATTAAGTATAGGAAAGTCTACATAATAAATGAATGAATGAATCAACGAATAAAAAGTTGACCGTCCCCCCTATACTTAGGATCAAATAATCCTAAGTATAGCAGACTGTACACAACGCAGGGAGGGTCAAGGGTATGAATGAACAGATCGTACTCAGATTGTCTCCCCCTATACTTAAGGTAAGATATCCCTAAGTATAGACAAGAAGAGGAGACAATGGAGAGGATCGAAATGAATAAAAGAAACTCGAGGTGTACACCCCCCTATACTTAGGACAAAGTACGTCCTAAATACGGAAAACTGACAACAAGGGGTGGCACCTTTTTGATAGATCAAGACGATAGAAAAGGAAAAGAAGAAAAGAAGAAAAGAAGAAAAAAGATTAACAGATGAAAGCATGATATAGACAGATGATCTGTACAATGGAAGATAGAAGTGATCACCATGTATGAGATGCAGATGATATGAGTCAAAGAACACATCTCATACCAGAAGAATGGGGGTAACGTCAATGGTCGGTGGGTCATGATCTAGATATAGCTTCAGGCGTTGACCATTGACACGGAAGGTAGAGGAAGATGACGGTTCAAATATGTCAATACTGCCATTGTCATGTACCTTCCTGACCACATACAGACCTTTCCACTTGCTCTGTAATTTCCCTGGGAATAATTTCAGCCTGAAATCAAACAACAATACTCTCTGATCTGGCTCAAACTGTTTATGGCTGATATGGGAATCATGCCATGTCTTCACTTTCTCCTTGTACTGTAGGCTGTTGGAAAAGGCTGTATCTCTCAGTTCCTCCAGGGCTGCCAACTCTGCTCTTCTCTGTTCTCCTATACTCTCGGGATCTAATAGTAACTCAGTGACTGCCCGAAAGGATTTATGCTTGATTTCCACTGGCAAATGGCACGGCTTGCCATAGACGAGACGAAAGGGAGATGTCCCCAATGGATTCTTAAAAGAAGTCCGATAGGCCCACAAGACCAAGTCCAAAAGTTGTGACCAATCCTTTTGGTCTGGGCGGACAACCTTCTGCAAGATAGTTTTTATCTCCCGGTTCGATACTTCGGCAAGACCATTAGTCTGAGGATGATACGGTGTGGCAACCCGATGGTCAATGCCGAACTCGTATGCAAGGGCCCTAACTTTGTCATTGATGAAATGAGACCCCCCGTCTGAAATCAAGACTCTAGGTACCCCGAACCGTGAAATGATATTTTTCCTCAAGAATTTGCGCACGGTTTTAGCATCTGCGGCTCGGGCGGGGATGGCCTCAACCCATCGGCTGACATAATCTATAGCGAGCAAAATATGCTCGAATCCCTGACTCTTAGGAAATGGGCCCATGAAATCAATCCCCCATGCATCAAATACCTCACAAAAGTGAATGGGTTGCATGGGCATCATGTCTCTCTGTCCGCAGGTTCCCATCTTCTGACAGTCAGTACATCTCTTCACGAACTCATCTGAATCCTTGAAGAGAGTAGGCCACCATAGGCCAGATTGAAGCACCTTCTATGCTGTCCTTTTTCCAGAATGATGTCCTCCTGTCTCAAGCTTGTGGTAGTATGTGAGGACGCTGTGCTGCTCTTCTTGAGAAATGCACCTCCTCCAGATGTTGTCCCCTCCTTCATGATAAAGGACGGGATCCTCCCAATGGTAAAACTTGGCCTTCATCAGGAAGGTCTCGAGTTTCTTCCTAGGCTCCTTGTGGGACCGTCTTGGCGACAAGATAGTTCACAATGTCGGAATATCACGGGAGCGAGGTGATAGCTAAGATCGCCTCGTCTGGAAACGTCTCTGTGATAGGTGCGCTGGGCTCAGATTCCTCAAGATTCTCCAATCTGGAGAGATGATCCGCCACTTCATTCTTTACTCTAGGCTTATCCTTAATCTCAATATCAAACTCCTGGAGCAGAAGGATCCATCTGGTAAGGCATGCTTTGGCACCCTTTTTGGCCATTAAGTACCGGATGGCGGTGTGATCTGTGTAGATGGTCACTCTAGATCCGAGAATATAAGATCGATATATATATCCAAAGCAAAAACTACGGCCAGCATCTCTTTCTCAGTCACAGTGTAATTCCGTTGAGCGGCATCCAAAGTCCGTCTGGTGTAGTGAATGGCAAACGGTAAACCATCCCTCCTCTGTCCAAGCACAGCCCCAACGGCAAAATCTGAAGCATCCGTCATGATCTCGAATGGGAGAGACCAATCAGGTGGCTGAAGGACAGGAGCTGAAACAACCATACCTTTGAGAGCCTTAAAAGATGCGAGACACTTATCATTGACAATGAACTCAGTGTCTTTCATCAGCAGGTCAGTAAGCGGTCGGGCAATACGACTGAAGTCCCGAATGAACCGTCGGTAGAAACCGACATGCCCCAAAAAAGACCGCAACTGACATAAATTGGATGGTGGATTGAGTTTTCTAATGATATCCACCTTGGCCGGATCGACCTCCATGCCCCTGTTGGAGACGATATGACCAAGGACCGTCCCTTGAGCCACCATGAAGTGACTCTTCTCCCAAGATAATACGAGGTTGACCTCAATGCAGTGCTGAAGCACACGGTCTAGGCAGTCAAGACAAGCATCGAATCCGTCGCCATAGACCGAGAAGTCATCCATGAAGACCTCTAAACAGTCACCCACCATGTCCGAGAAAATGGACAACATGCACCTTTGGAATGTCGCCGGAGCATTACATAGACAAAGTTCATTCGTCTGAAAGCATAAGTCCCAAACGGATAGGTGAATGTCGTTTTCTCCTGGTCTTCGGGCATAATGGCCACTTGATTATATCCAGAGTACCCGTCAAGAAAGCAGTAATGACTCTTCCCAGCTAACCGCTCGATAATCTGATCAATGAATGGCAGCGGGAAGTGATCCTTCTTGGTGGCCTCATTGAATCATCTGTAATCCACACAGACCCTCCAAGAAGTGGGTACTCGGGTAGCGATCTCCTCTCCAGACTCATTCACAAATGTAGTAATACCCGTCTTCTTGGGCACCACATGTAACGGACTAACCCATTTAGAGTCGAAGATGGGGTAGATAAAATCGGCGCTCCACCACTTCGAAATTTCTTTCATGACTACATCTCGAAGATTTGGGTTCAGTCGTCGTTGGAACTCACGCAACGGCCTAGCGTTATCCTCAAGAAAGATGTGGTGGGAGCACAGAGCCGGACTAATCCCCTGGAGATCAGCTATACTCCATCCTATTGCCTTGCGGTTTCTTTCAAGAACCTCCATCAGACGAGATTCTTGCTCTCCAGTCAAACCTGCTGAGATGATGAGTGGGTGCATATCTTGCTCACCCGCAAGGAATCTATACTTCAACGACTGCGGCAGAGGATTCAGTTCTTGACAATTGGGAGGTGGCAGATCTGGCTTCTGATATGTCTGTGTGAAAGCGACCAGGTCTGCATGAAAGAACTCTCGCTCTACATGAATCTCTGACGAAGGGAGACCTGCTGAATCATCAATAAACTGCACTGGCTCGCACTCTGTCATGGCTGTTGGCTCAGAAGGAATCATACAAGGCAAATAGTCATCGAAATCATCCCAATCAATGTCTGAATCTGAGGGATCAGAAGAAGATGAACATGATTGAAAATCATCAGCACCACTCGTCCCAACACTGTCAGCCTCAGGTGTATCCTCGTCCAGGGGTGTGCTCTCCAGGCTCTCGACTGCCATAAGCTTTAGATATAGTGAGTCTGTAGGCAAGGCGAGGGTCGGTGCTACAGGATCTGTCTAGTTGGATTCATCATCTGTCATCAAAAAATCACACTCCTGGTGGATGTCTAACTCTTCCTCTGTCATCTGCGCGGCTTCGCTGGACTGCTCTGAGCATTCTAGTTCTCTGGCTCTTGTTTCTTCGATCGTCTCTATTTGTATGGTTTCGCCCTCTACGCGAAAACACACATTCCCATTATCATGATCGGTCACCGCCTTGGCTGTGGTCAAGAATGGATGTCCGAGTATGATGGGGGCATCAGTTACCGACTCAGGGATCTCCATGTCCAACACAACGAAGTCCACGGGGAATTTCAGGCCCTGAATGGTAACGACCACGTCTTTCAATAACCCCTTCAGCCTCTTAGTCGACCTATCAGCAAACTGAAGGACTGTCCTGCTCCTAAGAAGAGGATCAAACTCGAATCGGTCGAGTAAGGATGCCGGAAGAAGGTTAATTGAAGAGCCGCTGTCTAATAGAGTCCGATCAAACTGCTGCTCTTGAATCTCGCATCTGACATAGGGAGCTCCTGCATCTGGTCATTTGGTTGGCAGTTTGTTCTGAATAGTGCAGCAAGTGGAATGAGTGAGCACAAGGATTTAATCTTTGTGGTTCCTCCTCTTCCTGCAGACTGTAGTCTTCTCTTTCAAGTTCTTTTTGAAGAGGGGGATGTGCTCGAGTGCTTCTTGTAGAGTCAGATGAATATGGAATCTGTCTATCATCTGATTGCTGAACTCTACCTGCTGATCTTTTTTAGGATTTTCTCTTTTATTCCACTTCGCCCGGCGGAGTGCCTCAGGGAAGGGGATGGTAGGGGCCTCCTCAGATGGAGGACTAGGAATATGTCCCTGTGCCTGTGAAGGAATAGAATCCATACAATCATCATCGTTCACACATATGGATCTGCAATTTGAACAGAAACCTTTCCTTTATTCATATTTTTGTTTTTCTTGTTACCACAGTCCATAGATACAAAAGGTGGTAACATCACAGAGGAAAGCTCAACAAAAGTAGATGTGATGGCCTCAGTACCATCACCGGCACCTGACTCCGCAGCATCGGCACCGCGCTCTGGATCGGCATCCAAAATGGTGGCATCAGCACCACCGTCTGCATCTGGTCTCACGATGGCCTCAGTATCGTCGTATGGATCTCCATCATTGGTGGCCTCAGCACCACCATCTTCAACATCATCATTAGCGACATTAACACCGCTACTCTGCTCCTCTGGCGCTCCTGATCCTGCATGTGGTTGTCGCTCAAAAGAGGCGCCTCCAGCTGGCATCCTACCGCTGCTAGTAGTCACAAAATCAGCATCATACAAAGAAAGAGATATGTCACTAGGAGAGGTATCCTCTGTAAACTCTACCTGCTCAGACTTCCTTTTCAGATTGTTCGGGTTAGGTTCAATCTGAGCGAGTATGGCGGCCTAGCCTTTGATTATTTCCCTCATCTCCTGCCGGAATTCATCCATTTCTTGCCTGAAGGATGCTCGTTGTTCGGAGAGCAAGCAGGCAAGATCATCGAGAGCTGGGTTCTCAAAAGCGGGGGCTTGAGAACCGGATGGGTTCCCTTGTGGGAAATGAGGTTGTTGTTGCTGCTGCTGGTATGGATAGTTCTGGGTAGGATGGGAATAAGACTGATGAGGCTGCTGACGCTGCCTCCACTGCTGTCCCTGATAGGCGGGATGAGGACCTTGCTGCTATTGTTGCTGCTGGGCATACTGGGGCTGCTGTGGTTGCTGGCTGCTCTGCTGTCCTTGAGCTGGATTCTGCTGCTGAGACGAGGAGCAATCGTTGCCCCAACGGAATCCGGGGTGATCGCGACGAATCCCGGGCTGAGGGTACTGGTGGTACCAAATCCCATTGACTTCCATAAATGGTTCCTGCTCAAAGGAGGGTGGTGGAAGAACTGCCAGTGGCTGCTCCGGCTGATATACCACCATCTGAGTTTCCTGAGATGGCGGCTGTGCTGGGTAGTACTGTAGCAGCGGGACCGGCTCTGCCTGGATGTGGTTGACCTGACGGTACGAGGCAGAGGGCTGGGATGAGCTGCTACTGCTCGGATCAGCTCGTGACCTGGGAGGCTGCTGGGAAGATATCTGTGCCTCCTGGACGCAAAGGATCTGCGTCTTTAGGTCACTCATCGTCTTGGTGATTTGGTCCATCTGGGCCATGCCTTGCATCTATTTATTCTCAAGGATCTCGAGACGGTCAGGCTTCTCACTAATTATGCCCATGTCGGCTGCTGTTGATTCGGCTTGTGATGCGGCTGCCGACGACGTGTTAGGACCGGCATCGATGCGGGCAATCCTCTGGAATGATCCCGCTCCTTGCGGGGGCTTCTGCTACGTGTAGACACGGGCTTGGGCCATGACGGTTGAATTCTCTTCCATGCCTTCATATATGTCCCAAACATCGTCCTCAACCTTGGAAAAATAGGACCCACCGCAAGAGGCGTTCACTAGCCCCTGCAGCTTCGGTGTCAGCCCACAAAAGAAACTCTGCACTATATTGGGCTTAGATATGTCATGGTGTGGACACCGGTCGATGAGCTCTTTGAATCGATCCCAGGCTTCATGGAATTGTTCATTCGGGATCATGACAAAGTTGCTGATCATGGCTTCAGCTGCATTTGTCCGACCGAGAGGGTAGTACTTCTTCAGATACGCGGTCCGGAGATCTACCCAAGTGTCGATGAATCGCCCCAAATGTTTGAGCCAGTATGCGGCTCTGTCAACCAAGGAGAAAGGGAAGGCGATCATTTTGATAGTGTCCTCAGTCATCAGCCTATCATGGATTGTGCTGCAGATCGTTTCAAATTCTTGGAGATGGATGTGTGGCTCTTCGGTCGGCAACCCTTGAAATTTGGGTAGAAGCTGAATTGTGTGGGGCCGAAGCTCGAAATCTCCATGGATAAGAGGGAGTCGGATCCAACGATGAGTGAGGGAAGCTGCGGGATTGTGCAATTCCCTCATGATAGTCTGTGGCGGTCTCTGAGCGTCGGGATCACCTCCTCCTGCATCAGGTCCATCTCCTCCTCCACCACCGCTCCCAGGCCGGTTTTCTCTCATCTGCGCTATTTCTCTCATGAGATCACCCATGAAGGTTCCCTGATCGCGGATCTGGCTCTGCATTGTCTCCAGGGATGCTAGCAAGGAATTGTTGATGGACGCTTGATCAAATAAGAAAGGAGGGTGATCATGGTCATCTGGGTGCTCTCCTCTGTCAGCCATGTCTGGGTTCTCTGAAAAAGCAAAAGAACCCATCTCAGGTGCTGTCAAATGTTCCGAACTCTACGATGCACTAAATTCTGAGACTCTTGGACTGATGGAAGGGGAATGAGAAGGGTGGTCAAGGGGGAACAGGGTGGAAGTGAACTCAGGCTCGGAGAGCGGACTCTCCGAGGTCGTCCTAGATGAATGAGGAGGAGTGCTGGATAGCGGCGCCGACAGAGTCGGCCTAAGAGATCTCCGTCCCATCATCTTGATTATTGGAAAGAGCAAGTTGAATGCAGAAGAAGAAGGAAGAAAGGTGAAGCAAAAATGTGCACAATTGTGCTGTGTTTTTGATTTTGATCTAAATATAACTAGCAATCAAACACAAAATAGGGTGAGTTCACCAACTCAACACATGAAGCCGTGAAGGTTCGGCTTTTATCTTGTCAGTTTTAGCTTGAATTCAGAAATTAATCTTATAACGAGTCCTTAGAGCACTATGCCTAAAGGAGAGAGTACTGTCGGAAAAGTGTTCCCGTACTTGTCCTCCTCCTGTGTAACCTGTAGCTTGCGCTTTTTGAGGTCCTTGTAACCCTTCCTGAATCCCTACTCAGCCAAAGAATAAGAGAGAGGAAGCCAATAGGCGAAACCGATACTTCGGATCTCACTCGCAACGGAATCACCCGTGAGCGTGCAAGATCCTACTCGGACGTAGACGGTGAGACAGACACACCCGTGAAGGCGTGGCCTATGCTCGGTACTTCGGACAAGGTCGGTGCTCACACAATAGTGAGTCACCAATGGCGACCAAGCCCTACTCGCCTACGTACGATAGTAGCACCAATACTTCGGAAATCCAGGCGATACACAAGGCAGCCACAAGCTGGGATTTGGGTTCTAATCCTTACGAAGCACTCTACTCACTTAGAAGGAGACCTTCCCGTGCTACCTGAAAACAAGTGAGGGGTGTGACTCTCCCCAATCAATGAGTCCAATTACCAATTTTATTTAGGTCAAAGTTTTCTTAGCAGTCCCTTTTTTAATTTTTTTGGTGTTATCGCTTCTTTTGAGTAAATTCAAACAAGCGCCTAACGATTTTTGTATTTTCTTGATTCCTACTTTGTCCAAAAATAGAGGGAGAATAGAGTCGGAAAAACCAATGCAAGTCGACACCAAGGAGGAAATCTCACCTTTGTGCCTAAATGATGGATGCAAAGTAAGAAGACTTATAGAGAATCCCAGATCTCTCCATGCGGGATGCAAAGCAGAAATTTATAAACCTAAACTACATGCCGATATGCAATGCGGAAATCGTCCTAAGATAGGCAACTACTACGTGAAGAACCACAAGTCAACCACTAACCTTCAATCCTAATGTCCAGTCTAGGCTCACCCCTCCTTCTCTCGACACATTGAGTTTAGGAGAAGCGCTTGGCGGGATGAGCTCGTGGCGCGCGGATCGAAGACTAATGACTAATTATTTAATTAGACTAAGTCCAAATACGATCTATAGGAGCATGCAATGGTTATTATTGTGTTTGGACATAATTTAATCGATCAAGCAATTCCTAAAACTAAGGGCTCAATCCACAAAAGAAATAAAAATGAAAACAAAACTGGAAAATGACAATCGGAAAACACGATGAAATCTGCGATGAGCCCCCGGGTGAACAAACACCCGGAAATTAGGCCCGAAATGTCTAAGTGTCCAAGTCCTCGTATTATTACAAATTAATAATTACTCTCTCACAAAAAGAAAATGCAAACTAATCTAATCACTCTCACTCCCCCTGCTCTCTCCTGCCGGCGTGGCTTAAGAAAAGCCGGCTCCGCTTCACGTGGTTGCTTCGGATCCCCTATGCGATCTGCCTCACTCCGCGGTCCCTCGCAAGAAGACAAAAGAAAATGGTTAGAAAGCTCAACAATATCTAGCAAAAATGCAAGAGGGATAAAATGAAGCAATGTTAGACAAACAAACCAGTCAAACAAAAATGATGATCTACTCGCTGTTGCTCCCCGGCAACGGCGCCATTTGATAAACACAGAATTGAGAGCGGTCGTGTCAACGCACAAGGCGAGTCAACAGTCAGTGCCTTGACCACTACAGAATCCCGTATTTAATCAATAATTAACCCAAACTATAGATCAAGCAATAAGAACTAAATGTGAAGTTAAAATTTATTTTTAACTCTACATAAATGATGTACAGAGCAATTATGCAGAGAGTTCGAACACAGGGAGCCAAACAGGGTAGGTCAAAGAGGTGGGTGTGGGTGTGTGTGTGTGAAAGTGAATGTGGTGTCTACACTATGCAATGCAAATATTTTTGTGGGTTGTTAATAATTTTATTTTATTTTATTTTTAATTTTGTATTTTGGTTTTTAATTTTCTGATTTTTATATTTCTATTTTTATATATTTTTTTAATATTGAAATTTATAAGCTATGTAATAAAAGAGGGGATAGAATATTTATAAAAATATGCAAAAATAGTCAAAAATTTAGAAATAAAATCTTTTTGGGTTTTTTTATAATTTTTTACTGTTTTGTGATTTTTGAGGAATTTTCATAATATTTTTGATATTTTTAAATGTCAAAATATAAGAAAACAGGGAATGAGCTACTGGCTGAAGGTAAAATAGGAATTAAAAATATCAAACAACCACAAAATTTTCCAAGCTAATTTTAAAATAAAGATAAGAAAATAAGGAATCTACAGAACCTTAGTTTGCAATTTTTGGAGTTTTCTATAATATTTTAGATTTTTTTGAAGTTTTTAGGTATTTTCTAATTTTTAAGGTTTTTCTTTTGCAATTTTTAGTGATTTTTGGGCTGACACTAAAATAGGATAAAATACACAGTAGGAAATGTTTTTGGAATTTTTTAAGGTGTTTTAATATTTTTTTGGCATTTTCTAATCTAGATAGTACTAAAATGAGGAGTTTTTTATTTTTAATAAATAATAAAATACAACAAAATGCAAATGCAAAATTATGGCGTTAAAATACAAGCACACATGAACTTAACATGATTTTTGTAGAATTTTTCAAATTAAAATGATACCTTAAATAAATCAGATAAGCACACAAAAATAATTCAATCTAGCAGGGGTATAAGTGAAAATATTAAAACATCCAGGGGCATCCATGCAATTTTCCAACAAATATTGTACTGAATATTTAATTTTATGGACTAAATACAAATTCTCAGACCCGCTGGGGTATCGGTGCAAAATGTCCACTAGGGCACGTGACTTGCACGCGCCTGGAAAGGACTCAAATGTATTTTCAGAAACGCCCGAGGGCATACTTGCAATTTTTCCAAAAATTTAACGCTTAATACAAAACTTAGAGCACTGAAACGAAATAGACAATAGGCCAAGGGCCACTCTGCAAAAAGCCCGCTCTTCACGTGAACGGGTCACGTGAGGTGACATGGCAGAGGACCTAATTGCAAATATCTAAAATCCGAGGGCCTAGTTGTAAATTTTACAAAATTTTTAAACTACCATTTAAAGTTTATGGACTACAATAAAACTACAAAAGCGTGAGGGGTATACTTGCAAAATTTCCCTCGTTCAGGAGATCGAACGACTGGGGCTCTTCACTTGGACACATGGCATGACCTCCTTGCACGATACCGCTTCGTGGATGTGCGACTGCGATTAGATATGGCCGAGTGATCGGACGATGATGGGAGGCCTAGATCCAACGGCAGCTGTAGCGTCTGGGCCTCCTCCTATATCCGACGGCTGCGAAGGATGGAGCAAGAACCGCGGAAGAACTCCGGCGAGCCGAGGTTCTCCGAGGTGCTGCTCCTCCTCCGATGGCTTCAAAATGAGGTGGGAGGTTCCCTAAGGTCTCCTCTTTCTCCTGGGGGCTTCAAAAGAGCTCGGCGGTGGCCGAGGGTCGCGGAGGAGGAAGGCGGAGCTGGGGAGCTCGGCCAATCCCCGGCGAGGGTCCAAAATGCTCCCAGGCGCGCGTCAAAGGCGTTTGACCTGCAAAACAAAGTGAAAGGGTCCAGGGCAAGTTGCATGGACCCTGCGGTGGCGAAAAGGCGGCGCGAAACGATGGGGCGGCACTCGGCCGGAGGTGCGCTCCGGCGAGGGGTCGGATGTGATGATTTGATCTATTGGGATGCAAATTGATTGGGGCGAAATGTTCCTAGAGCTAAGGCGAAGCTAATGCACGAAAAATAAGAAGGGAAAATGGCCGCCTCAACGGTCAAGGAGGGTACCTCGACCGCCTGAGTTGGGGGAGGTGGTGGAGACGCCTCCGACTTCCTTCGCCCTGGCTGAATGCACGACGCTGGAGCTGTCACCTCCAGGAATGCTTGGAGCACGAGAGGAGCGAGGAAGGGTGGACCGAAGGTGTTCGAATTCAAATCGAAAGTTGGGTGCTCCATATATTTGGTTTGACCCCGTGACTGGCGAGGCTCCTAGATCGATGGATATCTTACAAATCTTGGGTCCAGAAGCCATGGTTAGTAATAGGCGAGCTAGAGGGATCAACGAGGAACAATGTTGCAGAAGGATGCAACACCAAAAGGTGAAAGAATTGGCCTCGAAAAATCCGCAAAAACGGGTCAAAAATGATGCTGTCAGAGTCTACAGGGGGCTAGGACACCTAGTTGACCAGGGTCAGCTAGGGTTTGCGCCTGGTTGGTCCACGTGGACCAACCAGGAAAAATCGTGGATAAAACTTTTATTAATTCATTTTAAAATAGAAATGGCCGAATTAAATTATGATTATAAAATAAAAAATATTTGTTATTTTATGTACTATTTTATTATGATTTTTAATTATTTTTATGGAACATATTTTTTACAATTTTACTTTTACACCCTTTATAGGTATAATACCTATATATTTTATTCTTTTATTTTTTTTGGTATTTTTAATTTCTTTAATTCTGTTTATTATTTTATAAAATTATAAAATACTTTTATATACACAAATATATTTTTGTTTTATTTTTCTGATGTGTTTTGTATATTAAATAAAATATAAGTAGGTATTGTATAGGTATGTATATAGGTATAATACCTGTGTATTTTATATACATATATTTTTATTTTGAGTTTTATTTGGGTTTTTATTCCTGTTTTAATGTACATAATTATTATAAGTAATATTTACAAAATTATAAAAATATAAAATTATACAAATAATGAATAAATAATAAATTGAATATTTTAATCAGTACAAGTATACAATGAGGGTCCAAAACTCAACTTTCAAACCGTAGCTCCGCCAAATGCGAAACCACTGCCATTAAATAGCTTATTTTATTCTATATACAATTAAAGTGAGTTTGATGCATTTGGAGTTTTCATATGTGAGATACAGGTCTGGGAAGTTGGGCTTCTGGATTTTTATTCAGACCATAACTTTTTATCTGTACATTATTTTTCAGTGAAATCAATTGTGTATTTTTCTTTATTTAATTATCTACAACTTTCATTTACAAAGTTTCTTTATTTGATGTATAAAAAGTGGAACCAAAAATAGGTCCCAAAATGAATGAAGAATGAATGGAATAGTATAGGTATCTGACCCTTATCTCCCCCTACTTTCTTCCTTGTCGACCTATTCATCAAGATGCCTAGGTCTCGGGGTTTGGGTCATAAAATATTTACAATATTTTATTCTTTTTCTTTTCTTTTATTTATTCTATAATTTTGGTTTTATTTACAGTATTTTATACACTATTTACCTGCACATGCATGAATGCTAAGATGATCTATTTAAGGGTATTTACAGGCATTTACTAGGGTTTTTGAGGCCAAAATGATAGAATAAAGATGATGAAATGTGGATTCATCAACAGGTCAGACGGAAGCACGGTTGGAAGCAAGGTTCTCGGAAGGGCCCGGCCCAGAAGAGAAAGAAGAAGGGACAAGGTGTTGGCTCATCTTCCAATGCATCCACTCTAATGGCGTCAAAGAAAACCGACGTCTGCCACCACTGCAAGAAGCCGGGGCACTGGAGGCGTAATTGCCCGGATTACCTGAAGTCGGTCGACAAAGGTAAAGCCTCAGTAGGTATGAAATCTACTTTTATCATTGAAACCGGTTTTCTCGTTGGACGAGAAGGAAGTTGGGTTGTTGATTCGGGTGCTTCTGTTCATGTATGCAATTTGTTGCATTTGTTTCAGGAAACTAAAAAACTTGAAGAGGAGAGATAGTCATCCAGATGGGATCTGATGCAAGTGTTGCAACAGTCGCCGTCGGGACTTGTCGACTATCATTATCTAGTGGAAGAGCCTTAGTACTTAAAGAGTATCTTTATGTACCTGAAGCTAGAAGAAATTTAATATCTGTATCTAAGCTAGTTAGAAATAGATATTCATTCCTATTCTGTAATTAATTCGTCATAAATCGTTATGATAAATATATTGCGGATGGTATTTTAACTTCTGGAGGACTCTATGAATTGTGCATTGATAAATGTGTTATGAATGTTACATCCACTAATAAAAACCCTAAAAGATCTAGGGAGGATGGAAATCTTTCGAATGAGATTTGACATCAAAGTCTTGGCCATTTATCTGTTGATAAGATCAATAGATTAATAAAGGATGGACCTTTAGATTTTCTATAGGTTCAATCTTTATCTACTTGCAAGGATGGCATTCAAGGTAAAATGACCACGATGCCTTTTCGTAACAAGGTTACAAGATGCGAAGGTATTATTGACCTAATACATACTGATGTATGCGGTCCCTTCAGTACCGCGACTCGAAATGGATATCGATACTACTTGACGTTTATTGATGACCATTCATGATATGGGTTTGTCTTCCTATTACGTCACCGATAGGAAGATTAAACGGATTCAATCTGATCGAGGTGGCGAGTACCTCTCAGATGAATTCAAGGAATATCTTAAAGAGATTGGAATTGTCTCCAACCTCACTCCTCTTGGAACTCCCCAACTTAATGGTGTTGGTGAAAGACACAACAGGATCATCATGGATATGGTTCGTTCAATGATGAGCAAAGCACATTTACCACTTAGTTTCTGGGGATATGCAGTAGAGACTGCAATATATATCCTGAATAAGATTCCTAGAAAATCTGTACCTAAGACTCCTCATGAGCTCTGGTATGGAACAAAACCTAGTGTTAATCACTTGAGGGTTTGGGGTTGCTTGGTTCATGCGAAGAACGTAGACGCAAGTAAGCTAGAATCTCGCTCTCGTGAGTGTTACTTCATTGGGTATGTTATAGATGGTATTGGATATCAACTCTATGACCCTGAGACACAAAAGGTTTTTGTTTCTAGAGATGTGAGATTTCTGAAGAATGATTTCCTTAAAGGTCAAGATAAATATGAAGTAAAGGAACTCATTGAATCCCCTGTGGATTCTGAGCTTCCTGAACCAGAAACTGAAGAGATAAATAAAGATGAAACACCCATACCTCTTCGAAGGAGTTCGAGGGTGGTTGCACCACCTGAAAGGTATGGATTCCATGTGTCAAGTGAGACTGTCAATGATCCTACTTCATTTGATGAAGCACTCACGGATCATGACATGGATAGATGGATGCTAGCAATGAAGTCAGAAATTGACTCCATGCATAAGAATGGTGTATGGACCCCAGATGATACAGCTAACGGGGTAAAACCCATTGGGTGTAAATGGATCTTCAAGAGAAAGAGGGGACCTGATGGGAAAGTAGAGACTTTCAAGGTACAACTCGTAGCCAAGGGCTACACACAGAGAGAAGGCATCGACTACTATGAGGCATTCTCTCATGTGGCTATGCTTAAATCCATCAGGATATTGCTAGCTATAGCTGCATATCTTGGCTATGACATCTGGAAGATGGACATCAAGATGGCTTTCCTCAATGGATACCTCGAGGAAGATATCTATATGGAGGAGCCCCAGGGCTTCATAACTGAGGATGGCAAAGTATGCTAGCTGAAGAAATCCATCTATGGGCTCAAGCAAGCTTCTCGTAGCTGGAACATCAGATTTGACGAAACCATAAAGAGTTATGATTTTGTGCAGAATCCTGATGAACCTTGTGTTACAAGAAGCTTAGTGGGAGTGTCATTGTGTTCATCGTGCTTTACGTAGATGACATCCTTATCGTTAGGAATGATATAGGGATAATGGCCAGTGTGAAGATTTGGCTATCCCATACCTTTGAGATGAAAGAATTTGGAGAAGCCTCTTACATCTTGGGTTTGAAGTTGTTCAGAAACCGAGAGAAGAGGATATTGGGATTGTCACAACATGGATACATTAACAAGATTCTTGAACGATTACGTATGGATAGTTCCAAAAAGGATTCCTACCCTTAAGACATGGTATCCACCTATCTAAAGAAATGGCTTCTCAAATTGTTGGGGAAAAGAAAGCCATGGCTGGATGCCCTTATGCATCAGTTGTAGGAAGCTTAATGTATGCCATGATGTGTACTAGGCAAGATATCTGCCATGCAGTGGGAGTGGTAAGTCGTTACCAATCCTGCTATGGAGAACAATACTGGAATGCAGTAAAGAACATATTTAAAAATCTGAGACGGATGCAAGATTACATCTTGGTCTATGGAGATGGTGATCTCCAAGTCTTAGGATATACAGATTCTGACTTCCAATTGGATATTGATGATTGAAAGTCGACATCAGGGTTTGTATTCCTGTTGAATGGTGGTGTTGTGAGCTGGAGAAGCAAGAAGCAGGACACTACAGCAGATTCAACAACAGAAGCCGAGTACATTGCCGCATCGGATGCTGCAAAGGAGGCGGTGTGGTTGCGCAAGTTCGTCCTTGAGCTTGGCGTAGTTTCCTCTGATACTCCCATCTCGCTACTGTGTGATAACACGGGAGCCATTTCCCAGGCGAAGGAACCTAGATGGCATCAGAAGAGCAAGCACGTGGAAAGGAAATACCACATCATTCGGGAGATTCAAAAGCGTGGTGACATCATCATCACCAAGGTGGCCTCTGCCGACAACGTTGCTGATCCTCTTACCAAACCTCTGACACAGAAGGTTTTTGACCAGCATGTAATGAGTATGGGTTTAAGGATTGTTCGTGAATGGTTCTGAGGGCTAGTGGGAGATTGTTAGCAATGTGAGCCCGAGGCGAACCATTCCTTCAATAAATGTTATTGTAATAAATGATTTATCAATAAAAGTTATTGATTATGTTTCACTCCCTTTCTGATATTGAATGAATGAATGCACTATAAGGTCCCTTTGTACAATAAGGGTTATGTACCATGGCCGACTTGATAATCATACAGCTGTTGATTCATTAATTGAATCATAGAGGCTGATGCTTGGATGAATATCTAAGGAGTTAGATAGAGGACTCATCAAGCATCATCAAATGATTGTCAAGTGATGATCTCCAGTCTGAGTAGGAGATGGCAATCATTTTCTCATTAGGCTGATATCTGACCTCTTGATGCAGGTCCTCTGCATGAGAATAGTGATTCGGAGGTATCAGATTAGTTGAGTCAATATGTTGAGTTAACAAGATCGAGATAACCAAAGACCTATGATGAATACTGTCACATCATAGGCAAACATCCTCTGACCAGAGATAGATGTATTGCTATATGTCTGTGTGTGTATATTTGGCATACCATTAGGTTGATGACCTAACCAAGGTCTATACACCGGCGAGCTGGTGTTCATGTAAGGGCATATGAGTAATACGATCTCTCAAAGGGATCATACATGTTCACTTGTGAACCGGGAGATATAAGCTCACTCATGAGGTATTGGGACTGATCAAATTCCATGCATGGTCGTCATGCTTTGGAAGCATGACATGAATTTGAAAGTAAGATATATGCTTTATGAAAGCATATGATCTGTACCAAATCCCAAGGACCAAGATTGAGAAACTTAGTGATCAAACCATGAAGATGACAGTGTAAAAGTGATCTATATCTTCAAGATGATCATAAGTCTTCCAGTATGCAGGATGTACAGGTATTGGGAATACCTGAGGGTGATTTGATCATAAACGATTGTATAACCATGACGCTTCCATTCCGAGAGAGTGATGAAACAGGTCTGGATTTTAGTGACTCCTCTCAGTAGAGAAGTAACCTAATCTTAGTCCATGTATTGGACATTGATCTGAATGAGATTCAGATGCAATGAGAAGATTAGGTTTACGGCCTTGATTTAATCAAGCATCTATGAGAGGTCCATGGGATCTGGATTTGAGATGTGATCTCAATATCCAAGTCACTATACGTGGAACAATACAATCGTCATGTCCTTATCTCCAAGTATCTGAGGAGAAATCGCATTATTCTTGAAGGGTTCAAGAATAGTTCCATAATATCTAAGCGTTAAGAAGTTGATAATTAAATGTGATTTTATTATCATAATGTATGTGGATTTATCCAATATAATTAAATGTGATTTAATTATTATGGATAAGAATAATGTGGATAGTAATATTCAATTATTCATAAATATATTATAAATGTGATTTATAATGTATTAGAGAGAGCTAATTATAATTTATATTTGTTGATTAATTATTAATGTGTATTGGATACACATTGTTTAATTAATTGAAAATATAAATTATATTTTGTTTTGGGTTGTGAAAGTGATTCACAATTTTCCAATGGCAAGATTGCAATATTCTCAAAATTAATTATGAATTATTTAGGAGAATAAATCATAACAAAAGTTGTTGAGATTAAATAAAGGAGAAATACATGGAGAGATGCAATCTCATGAAATCTCATGAGATTGCCTCCACATGGAAACATGTGGACGGCCACCAAGTCCTACTTAGAATTGGTGGCCGTCCACCATGTTGACATGGGAGATGCAATCTCCATGTCATTGCTTCCTTATTTGATTGATTTAATTTTAGGATTGATGTATATTTAATTTGTCAAATATATTTGATCTAAATTAAATCTTAAGTTGTTGGTTTTTACCAACAACAATCTTGACCATTGGATTGACATAAATCAATCTCATCCATTGATTTTATATGTCCTATGGAATGAGATCCATGGATCCTAAAATCCTATAAATAGAGAGACATACCATGCTCTCTTGTACATGCTTTTGGAAGTACATCTCTCTCTCTCTTTCTTTCTCTCCACACACACTAACTCTCTCTCCCTCTACTTGGTAGCCGTCCACCAAAACCCTAGAGGAGATCATCGTCGTCGCCTACGCCACCGCGCCGCTGCTTCGACGTTCTTCGGCTCTCGTCTTCTTGGAGTGCTGCACTCACGAAGGAGACGTTCGATCTCATACGACGAGATCAGGAGATCACTGTGCTTGGATCAACTCGTTGGATTGCGAGGACAATGCGACTCATCCCCGCGCTCGCAAGCTACTTCTCCGACGATCGGACTTGAGACAGGAGATCTCTTTTCGTAGAGACTTGATCAACCACGCTTCAAGAGGTATTGCATTGTACTTGTTGTTGTTATAGATGAAACGATCCGAGAATCGTTCTTGGATCATGTGGTTTCACCGCATGAAAATTTTAAATTCCGCTGCACCGAACAACTAGTGCGACTAGTCGTTCTTCGTCGTATTCGATACAATGCTCACACTTCGGTGATGCGCTTGAGGATTATTCCATATCCTTCAGAATAGACATCAATAGAATTGTGGGTATGTGAAGAAACAATTTAAAATGAGTTGTTCATACTAAAAAAGGAGTGTATTTTGCGAGAGACATGTAGAAGGAATAATGAGATGGATGATAGTATTTACATACATAGATACATCTCTCTCTCTCCCTATGATCATTTCCTATGAATCTAAAGTTTTCTTTATATGAAAATAGTTACTAATAGTAAGAATATGATACAACAATAGTAAATAAATAAGCATTGAACTCAAAATGATAGAAAATATTGGTAAAATATGGGCCCTGTGTCCATTTGAGATGAGATGAGCCCACTCATATTTTACCAATATTTTCTATCATTTTGAGTTCAATGCTTATTTATTTACTGTTGTTATATCATATTCTTACTATTAGTAACTATTTTCGTATAAAGAAAACTTTAGATTCACAGGAAGTGGTCATTAGTAAGATAGAAACTACACTATTAATACGAATAATAATACAATCATTTTGTACGAATTTAAGATTTTTCTCTGAAAATAGTTACTAGTAGTTAGAATATGATATAACACTTGTAAATAAATAACTATTAAGCTCAAAATGATAGGAAATAATGGTAAAAAATGAGTCAGCTCATATTATATCAAATGGGCATAGGGCTCATTGGATAATTTCTCTCTCTCTCTCTCTCTCTATATATATATATATAGGGAGCTGAGAGTCTACACCCAGCGGTGTAGGTAACTACCTACACCCATTTTTTTTCATTATTTTTGGATTTTTTGAAGGGAACCTTGGGGGGTTTGCTTAATATATTGAGGGAAATATATGTTTTAAGTTACATGCAAAACAAACATTTCTAACATGTTCATCTAGACGAGGTCAATTTCAACAATTCTGAGACCGTTAATATTTGACAGTCTTGATGGAGATGATAGGAATCTCGAATTAAGTTAAAATTTGAATGGCACCATGGTGGTATATAGTGATCTAATTTCCTTAAGGTTTCATTTCAAAAAAATCAAAAAATAAAGAAAAAATGAGCCGGGTGTAGGCTCCCTTTTCCCATATATATATATAGGGTTGGATGGTGCTGCTTCACCCCATTTTTTCCACATTTATTTTATTTTTTTTGAAAAATTTCACCATGTATATTCATTTATATATCCCTCCTATATGACATTCAAATTTCGTCAGAAACAGAGACTCGTACGACCTCCATCTAGATATAATCTATTTAAAAAATCCTGCGACCGTTAAAAAAATGATTATGTGGATGGAGGTCGTAAAGTATCTGTGACGAAATTCGAATGATATATAGGAGGGATATAGGGATGAATATACATGGTGATATTTTCCCAAAAAAATATAAAAAATGCGGAAAAGATAAGGCGGGGCAGCCCCATTTTTTCCATACACACACACAACAATGAAGATGATGGGAAAATGCATACCACAGAATTGTTTTCAAACAAAAGTGGACATTATCCATACATACATTATGAAATTTGTTAGAATGTTTGAGAACTAAATATACTTATATGAGATCATGTGTTGTTATAAAGGTCTATCTTATTGACCCATCATTTAGAAAAGTGCACATTATGCATACATATATGACAGAACCGTAAATGCCTAGTTACTTTTTTGGAATTGATATTCAATTTCGTTGTAGGCGGGCAATTAACAGATCTATCAAAAACCAATAATTAATTTATTATCCCATTATATCGAGCAGTCAATATATATTTTTATTTGGACAACAAGGTCAAACTCAGAGAGGCAAATGTCTCCTAGATTGATTATTAGGTGATCTAGAAGCTGGGTTTTCAATGAGGTATTTTATATCTTTTTAAATGTAATAAAAATGTGAATAAAAATATGCAATTGACCTAGGTTATTAAGGAATCAAGCAACTTATCCAAATTAAATTGAATGTAAAATTAATTCACTTTAGTTTCTAGAAACCTAATCTAATGACGAATGCAAAACATATTTTTTTGAATTTTTGGGTTTAAAATGCACAAATGAAAATGCAAATTTTTAGGGGTTTTTATGTAATTTTTTGTGTAAATAGAATGCAAACTTAATGAATATTGGATAGAAAGTTAACCATAATGAAATGAGTCTACACTAATTTTTTTGGAATTTTATGAGAATATATGATTTTTTAAGAAATTTTAAAGTGAAACAGAGTGATTCTGACTAATTAATTTCCAATAAATCTACAAAATCGAATATACTTCATGGAGCAATCCAAGAGATTTGAAATTTCACAAAAATATTTTATATGGATTTATTTAAAAATAAATTACAGAAATCACTCTACAATTTATTTTAGACACAAGACACATCTAATTGCAATGAAGTGTGTACATAAATTTAAACACATTTAGACATGTTGTTTCTGATTTTTTCACCATTTTTGGAGCAACCGTTAATTTAATATAAATTTCAGAACAATATTTGGTTAAAATATGTAATAATTCACTAAAGTAATTTTAATTAATAAACCATTGGTCACAAAATTACAAATAAATGTCCAAGAGATCAAGAATTACATGCTCTGCAACAAGCCATTTTTGAATGAAAAATCATGCGAAAAAGATGTTCAAATTAAGGCTCAAAGGCAGGGGTCTAATTGCAAATTTAAAAATATAAATAAATAAAAAATACCATACAAAGCATTTCTTTCATTACCCAGACTTGCAGGGGTCTTGCTACAATTCGCCCAAATGAGGGTCGTACGTGGCATGTGCATGATCTCCAGCTGGCAGTGGCGTGAATGTAATATGCTGAAGATTTGGGGCCCCAAGGTGAACTCCATCACTTATATACATGGCAAATGACTAAATAGGGATCCTTTTGGAATTAGCAAGACTACGAGGTTTTTGCGTGCAATTTCGCCAAAGAGTGGTCCATGCAGCACGTGAGGTGCTACTCTCCTTCTTGTCATGGCGATGCTAGCAAGGAGGAGGCGGACGGCTGGGGTTCGATGGTTCGACGGCCACCGTTACTGCAGGAGGTGGCAGATGTCTGCTGCTCACGTGAAGCGGAAGGTCAGTGACGGTCACCGCACTGAGAGGCGGTGCAGTAGGGCCCCGCGGGCAGTGCTGGAGTCGCACAAAGCGGTGGGCTTCTCGACCGACCGTCGTTGTAGCTGTTGTGCAAGGAGGGGCTCTGCTCAGTCAACACATGATCGAGTATCACCTCAAAGTGAAGGTTGTATAGGATTGCTCTGCGGTACGAGCTACCATGCGCGTTGGTAAGCTCTCAACGACGGTGGAAGTGGTCCACTACAAAGGGAGATGCGCCTCCTGCGCTAATGGTCGGTGGCGCTGAAGGTGCTCGGCCAACCAAATGGTATGCTTGTAGCGATGAAGATCGTCAATGATTGAAGCTCCGTTGCTTTCTGAGGACCTGGAAGATAATTGTACGAGACTCGAGCCTATCAAGATCTATTTGAAGGTTTAATATCAGAGTGGATGTGTAGTGATTGGTGAAGTAAACATGATGGTGGTCTTAATGCTGCTCTTGGGTGCGTTGAACGATCGGAAGAGTTGACGAAATTGGAGCTTCACCGCCTTGTCTTGTGAATGAAGAATAGAGCCACATCACAGAGATGGAGGAGGGTGGTAACCGGGGTCCTTGGCGAAGATCTTTTGATGAATGTAGAGGATCGACGAGCTCATCCCTTCGCAAGGGATGAGACGGATTGATGATGGAATGACAAATCAGGGTGATTGGATGAATGGAACATATGAAGATAAGGTTCGATTTTTTGGGGAAATAATAGAAAAGGGGGAAGGGAAAATACGATGTTGATGAACAGAGGAAGAAGATGATGCAAGAATCAAAGAAAAAGAGGACCATCTGGGAGTAAAGAAGGATGATCGATTGCTGAGGGATTGGGAGCTTAGAGCCTCCTGGTCGTTGCTTGACGCGTGACAAGTGAAGCTTGAGCAGCTCACGGAGGAGCTGCGGCAAGGGATGGCGGTCCTTTGGATCTCGCCATCTAGGTGCACGTCGTCGCTCACTGCAGTCGCTCTCCCTTGCTATCACCAAGGAATGGGTAGAGCTTGATGCCCTAGAGCTCGAAGATGACGAGATGGTTTGGGTGGTTCGACGGACTCGTGGTTTTGAGGAGGGGCGGTTGGAGCTTTGCGATAGTAGCGGGATGCAAATACTGCTCGACGTGAGATCGAGGGGCGAGAGGGAAGAGAGAGAAGGGTATGAGAGGAGGCAGTTGCGAAACCGCGTGCGCAAGGTACGGGGAGGGGAGATTGTTGCGCCTCCGCGGAAGGCAGGCCAAAGGCAGTTGCAAGATGCGTGGGCGATGTGGGTGGTCGAAGAGAGTAGTTGGTGAGAGATACTGAGGGAGATGGGCGGTTGAGGGGGGCAACACCGGTAGTTGGGCCGCTGCGAGAAGCGAGTCAAGGGAACAAAGAAGCTACGAGAAAGGAGGAAAGAAGATGGGACACCACATGGCATGCGTAGGGGCGATCACGTGGCTTGTAAAAATAAAATAAATTAAAAATTAAATTAAATTAAATTAAATTAAAAAACATTGAATAATAAATAAAATAATAAATAAATAAATACAATAAAGATAAATAAAATAAATAATGAAAATAATGAAAATAAAATAATAAAAAAAATAGGGTGACATGTGGCAGCTCCATGAGCTGCCACATGTCGCTCTCAAGAAACAAAAAAAATAAATGTAAGTAAAAATAAAAAAATAAATAACAAAAGGGGTCTAAATAAAAAGTGGTCAACATAAAAGTTGCTTGCATCGACGAGATCTACAACTTTCGTGAAAGACTCAAAATCAAAATAAATCATCTGCATAAAAAAATATTTTTGGTGGTATCTTTTAAGAATAAAATACCTAATTTTTATTTTTTTTACGGATTTTTTGGTATTTTTAAATAAGATAAAAATCAAAATATAATCCAATAAAATATAAAATAAATATTTACAACTTAATTAAAAATTTTGAATTCTTAATCTTTAAGAAAATAAAACGAAAAAATAAATAAAGGGGACATATGTACAATATACAATTAGGGGCCCAAACCCCAAGTTTCACATACAAACTCCGATTCTTTTGAATTTGATCTTGTTTTGAAGGAAATTGAACGTAAATTAATTCAAAAGTGAGTAAGAGTCCATAGGAGAATGTATGAGAGATATATTCACGTTTTAAGGTTCTTAGTCTCAAACTAGGGTTAGGGTTTTATTTGTCAATTTTATGAGTTAGTATTTTTTGATATTTTCTCTATATTAGTGTCAGTAATATATACACTATAGAGTTGATTTTATTCAATTCTTAGTTAGTAAAAAAATAGATAAAATAAGGAAAATATGGTATAAGACATGTGATATTTACAAGTGAATTTGACTTCTTATTTGTTGCAAATATGCATGCTAAAATACAGACATTAATTATAAATGCATGAATGATAATAATACAAAATAAATGGAGAAATGCGGCTGATTACTCGTGAACAAAGCTTTATTTTCAACTTTTAGAGTAACGAGTCACTGATTCATTAACACATTATGAAATTCACTGGAATGTATGAGAACTAAATATAAGCTCATGGGTATGGGATGAGGTATAAAGGTATTCGTTGTTATAAAGGTATATCTTATTGACCCATCATTTGGGTTTGACAATAAGCCCATGGGTATGGGATTATGGGATGAGGTCGGTTCAAGTCTAGCACATTTATTTAAGGGGCTACATTTTAAACTCAATCCCAACCCATTATTAATCAGGCTCGAGTTTGGGCCAGACTTGTGGGCCAGGTGATTTATCGTCCGTAACGAGGTTCCTAACATCCGATCTTAGAGTGCATGTGGTGTCTGACAAGCCAGATCCAACAATCGATGTATCAACAATTCTCTCAGCTCTCGATAAACTGAACCAATCGAATAAGTCAACAATTAACCCATAATGATAATTAGACAATATAACAGATCGAGCTGAAATTTATTATTCCCTACAAAAATGTGTATAGTAGAAAGGTAGTAGGGGTCGAACCACAAGAAGCACATGACGTAGAGTAAAAGTGAATAGACTACTTAAGGATTTTTTTGAATTTCTAATTTTGAAAAGTTTTTGTGGGTTTTAATTTATATTTTTTTATATTTTTAATTTTTATAGTTATTAAATTTTGTTTTAGATATAAAATACAGGCTAATATATATTATACTATATAAAAAAGGAGTAGAAAAGAGATATTTTTTATATTTTTAAAATATAGTATATAAACTCAAATTTTCAAAAAATAAAACATTTTCAATTTTGTAATTTTTTCTCTATTTTTTGTGATTTTTGAATAAGTTTTGAGAATTTTTATGGATTTTAAATGAATAAAAACATAAAATAAACAAAACAAAAATTCAAGAACTTGAAATGGGCCAAATATATATATATATATATCAAATTAGTTTGAACCCAAAATTAATTTTCCTACATACTAAATAATATAAGAAAAATCCAAAAACTTAAATATAGTTTTTAATTTTTAGAAATTTTGTTAGACTATCCATGTTTTTTGATTTTTAGAAGTATTTCTTAGTATTTTGCAAAAATATTTGAACAAAAGATGATATATAACTAAATAGATACATTGGATTTTTTTGGAATTTTTCAAAACATTTAATATTTTGTTATGGATTTTAAAATGCTAAATAAGAGAAAATGCAATGCTTTTTATTTTTATATATAGGAAATTCATTTAAATAGCCTTGCAAAAAAATTATGTGATGAAATAAGGTTCCAAGCACTTAATATAATTTTCAATAATTTTTAGATGCAAATGATATTTTTAGAATAAAATACAAGTATAAAATTAAATCAATAATACAGGGGCCTAGTTGCAATTTCTATGAAGTTTCAGAGCATTTAATAACACTATAAGAAAATCTAGGGGAATTCATGCAATTTTCACAAAATAAAAATATACTACTCACTACCAGGGGTATAAATGCAAATAAACATAATAATAGGGACAAGTATGCAATTCATCCAAAAAAAATATATTGATATTCAAAGTTTATGGACCAAACAAATAAGCACAACCTGGAGGGGGTCCATGTAAAATACCTATCCCCTCACGCGCACAGGCACATGAGGTAACGTGGAATTGGACTAAAGTGCAATAAAATACGAGTTGAAGGGCCAATGTGAAAATATTAGAAAAATATTACAAAGGCACTAGGGATAAATACAAAGGGTGTGGGTTTAAAATGCAATATATCCCCAAAGTGTGCTGACAGACTATGCTGATGAATCCACTTAAACACGTGGCACTTCCACAATAGCTGATGACGGTTTGCGGATGAAGGGCTGAGATCAGATCTCAACCCCGATCTGACGGTCCCTTGGTGCTTGATTGGACGACTTATGAATCTACATTTCATCATCTTTATTCATTATTTTTGCTTAATATCCCTTATAAAACACATGTAAATATTAATAAATCTCTCCTTTTAATAACCCTCATTCTTGTGTAAATATTGTATATTTATCATTATTTTAACATAAAATAAATAAATAAATATTAAAGAAAACTAAAGACTGTATATATGAAATAAATACAAGTTGACTCTGACCCTAAGAGAAGGTCAATACTTGACCTGATCGACAAGATATAAAGTAGGGGGAGATAAGGCCATTATTCAGAAAATGAAGAAAACCAATATTTACTTGTGTATATTCATCACTTATCTATTACTGTATATGATACACATTCCTCACTCTATTTTATTTATCACCAATTTCACCTCAAATAAAATTTTATTCTTCTTGGAACTTGTTCATAATTGTAAATACTAAAAATAATTACAAGAAGAACCTTGTATAATTTGTAAATAATAATACTTTGAAAAAATCCACAAAGTTGCCAGATCAATAGCTTTTCTATAAAACTCAAAATGAAGCAAACTCACTTTTATTGTACTCAGAATTAGATAATCTTTAAAATATAAGTGGTTTCACAAAAATCGGAGTTAAGATATGAAATGTGGCTTTTTGGGATGCTATTGTATATTATACCTATGTATATTATTTGTGTATATATATTTTCCTTGTATTTTTGTCTGAATTATATTTTATCTTTTTGTATCTATTGTATGTGACTTATATAAAATACAAATAAAAGCCACAAAATCAAAAAAATAAACGTAAATAAAATCATGTATATATTCTTTATATATCACTTTGTATATGTAAAATACCCCTATTATTTATCCTAATAAATTATCTCATAAAAATAAATAGAGAATATGATTAAAGTCCTTATAACAAATTTCAAAATAATAAATTATTAGATTATATGTAAATTTGTAAAAATAATGTATTAAAAATCCAAGTGTTGTATATATAAGTATATATACCTATGAATAACATTTTTATTTATTTTTACCTATGTATGTAATTTATTTAATTCATTAACAATCACCATAAATAAGCTAATTTAACTACTAAGATTTTTATTTTCAAAACTTTTTTTATTTGAATTCATTTTGATTTTATTGTTTTTATTATATTTCATTTTTAGCCTTTTTATCGCCGAGCATCTTTTGTCCTACAACAAACTCAGCTCTAGTTGGTTGAACCCGAATCTGTTGACCTAGGTCTACTCCCCAATCAATGTCCTGGTCCGACTCATCTGCTCGTCGGACTGACTTCTCCAATTTTTCCTATTCGCTCCAGCCATTAACTCCCGCTTTCTTCTCCAACCATTTATCCCTAACAACCATCTTCATCGCCAGATCATCACTTCCCTTTTTCCTGCCTCGGATTCTGCAATATTCAAAATTCAAAACATGCTGGACATCTCTCCTATATATAGCTCCAGATCACACCATGCTCCGCCTGATCCTTTTTCTCTGTGACTTCTCACTCGAGGGTGGTTCCAAGAAGTCGAGGTTGTGATAGGGTTTCGATCCCTTCATCAGGGAGCGCAAGGAGGTGCAGGAGATAGTTATCCAACATGTGGTCGGAGCTCCGTCGCCGCATCTTGCTTCTCTAAAATTCGTCACAGATCGAGGAGATTATCCACCGCCCGTTCATCGTAGGTAATCCTAGGTATAGTTCTTTTCAATTTTGCTTTTCATTTTGCATTTTTAATTCCAATTTTGGCTTAGATTAGATCATTTTCATTTTCCTTCGATCTTCCTGATCGGAGGAGCTCGATCACCGATTCATCACTCCGACTCAACCTTCACATCCACCATAACCTTCTCCATCATCTTCCACTATCTGAGCACCTCCAGATCACCTTGAACATGTAGTTTGGTCTCCATCATGCTCGCCTTCATCATAGACACATATACCCTCCCATTCACTTTTGTTTTTGTGATAATAAGGTCGTCAGAGTTTCTCCTCCAAGCACTGAATCTTTTGCATGGTCTAAGAGCACATTTGGAAGCGAGGAGCAGTACTTGGACGTCTACTTCAAGATGCAGACATTTTGACCTCCAGATCTTAATCGAGCCATCACCGAGTGCCTTGGAGCCATTCAATCGACGAAGGAACACTACAGGAGAGAGTAGGCACCTTTAGGTTGCGATTCGAGTGGAGATCAGCTTAGTTCTTGTCGATCGAGACTCATCTTAGTCAAGCTTCAAGGTGTTCTTCCAGTGCATCCAGCCACCATCCGATAAAGAACGAAGACTTCAGATTGAATATGGATCGTCCAAAAGACCCAAAGCTTGACCGGTGATCAGATCCTTCAGAGAGAATCCAAGCCATGCCGCGAGCGCCCAAGCTGAACTGTTAGATCAAGCTAGGCTCACATCTCTGTCGTCTGATACACTACCTGGATCAATCGAAATTTTGCATCCCAACCCTTTTGTTCTTTTATTGTAAATAAACTTTAAGAGGACACGTGTTAGACCTATTAAATTGAACATTTATTTTATTTTCCCTCTCATTTGGTTATTTGCATTTCACTCTATATTTTAATTAATGCTTAAAATTGTGTGAAATTGCATGTTCTGTCCTCGCATTCATTAATTTGTTAAGTCATTGGTCCTGTAAATAGCTTTCTTTACATATTGGTCCCCTGTAAGTCTGTCTTTATTTCTAATTGTTAATTGCATTCAATAATAGCATGTCATCATGGAAAATCCCCAAAAATCATCTTAGGTTTTGCTAGTTACTTTTATCATTATGATTTGTTTGCATTTCTATTTAGATTTATTATTTTTAAATAAATCAAAACAACAAAAATAGTGGTTGTTTGCATTAGAAAATCAATAAAAATTTGAAAAAATCTATCAAAATTCATAAAAATTATGATTTCTTGAAAATTTATTTGTTTCAATTTCTGACCAAGGTTCATCTTAAAATCCTTTATTAAAGCCAAATAATTACAAAAACATTAAAATACTAAAAATATCATATCAAATCACAAAAAATCCCCAAAAGTCACAAAAGTATTTTTCTTGAAAATTTGAAAAATTCTCTTTTTTTATGTTTATATTTCCTCTATTTTGAATTATTTTATGTTTAAAAATCAAAAACAATTGCTGCACTTATTGTTTGCTTCAATATTCCTATTTTTAATTCATTGAAACCCTAAAAAATCTAAAAATCCTTGAAAAGTCGAAAATTGTAGAAACATATGAAAAACCCAAAAATAATTTTTATTTGAATTTTCATTGTATATTTGCTATATTTCAAAAATACAAAACCCTTTCTTTCCTTCCTTTTGTTTATATTATCTTTTATTGGTTTGTTTTATTTTCTAAAAAATAATATAAAGACATTTGTAAAATTTAAAATTATAAAAAATTAAAAATTAAAAACATAAAAAATACAAAAAAATAAAAATAATAAGAAATTTAAAAATAGAAAACTCTATAAAAACCAAGACTTGCATAAAGAGACTCGTCTTTTATTTCTTTGATTTTTCATTGATTTAAATAACCCTCGGGATTTTTTGTAGCCTCCCTTATTGTAGTCATGTATGCTATACAGATTAATAAATAGCATTTTCTCCTGCTTACACTTCTTTGATTTATTTTTGGCTGGAGAATTAAATAAAAGTTTAGGTTTGAAGCTTCTTTGGGTTGCAACAACAGTTTCACCTTGTGATTAATTTCATTAAATAAAAACTCGAAAGTTAGCTCTCAACAAGTGGCACCGTTACTAGGGAGGAACACCAAGGGTAGCTAGATTTTTCTCCTTATAGCATGCTTTTCTTGGATTGTGTATATACTTGTTTTCTTTTTATTTTCTCTTGTATATATTTTTGTCATTTCTTCTCTTATTGTCTTATCTATATTTCTGTCTTTATTTCCCATGTATACATATTTTAAATCATTTATTTCTCTTTTATTTTCTGTGTATATATCTTTCTTGTGGATTTGCATCATGTTGAGGAGTGAGCATCATATAGAGTACCGTATGTCGTGAGGTAGCTTATACAACGCTTGTAGGATACGATTTGTTGGACATTGAGAGATCCCCAAGATCGAACTTTGAGTATTCATTTAAGATCATTATTCCTTGCTCTTCTGATTTTGTTGTTTGTCCACATTTGTATTTGTTTGCTTGTTTATTTATTTTCTGCTCTTATTTTCTTTTATTTTTCTCATATTTGTCATAACTGTGATCTGACATATCTTTTGTTTCTCTCTTTCTTATGAGGGCCCGACGAGCGAGGGTGGCATTCTTAGGAGCACCGATGTATCCTAACAAAGCAGAGGCAGCTCGTTTCTTCATTGAGCAACATGATAGTGGGAGAGAGGAAGAAGCATAAGACTTGGAAAGTTTTTGGAGCATTTCACACATACATTTTTTTGTTTTCTTTTTAGACTTCTATTTTCATCATTATTCTTGTAAAACTTTGTAATAGTTCTTTTGCCACTTGCCTCTTTTCCTATTTTTTCTAAAGCCATTATATACCCTTGTGGATTACGGGGTTTGTTTCACCAAGTGCCAGTGCACTTGGGGGACATCACCGGTTTTTGTTTTCTTGCCTTTTATTTTTATTTGTTTCTCGCGATTTTGTGTGCTTGAGCCCTAAGAAGGAGGTTCTATTTCCTTGGTTTAGCTAGGTAATCGATTAGGTCTAAAGCCTTTTAACAAGAATATATGTTCCTATAGACTAGATCGTAGGATTGGACTTAGTCAAATTAATTGGTTCTTGCCCGCTAATAAAAATTTCTGCTTAGGACACTTCTCGTGCATCATTTAGGTTAGTTTATTTTCTGTATTTATTTTTATGCGAGGATTATTTTGCATATAGATTGCTGACGTAAGGTACACATCTCTTATCTCTTTCATGCATCATTGATTTCTATTGCATCAGCATTTCCGACTTCCTCTCTTGATTTTTCTCTCTTAAGAAATAAAGGAATTGGAAAATTCGTTAGATCGATTCTTAAAAAATCCAAAAAAGTGACAACTGAATAAAAAAGGGATTGATAATTCTCACTTGACCTAAAACTAAACGTAAATATCACATTCATTATTTTGGGTAGAGTAACCCCCTCATTATCTATAGGTATTTACCTCCGGATAGAGTGGGTGATGACGTTGCCATAAGGATAGAGCCCAAATCCCTAGACTTGTGCCCTATGCTCCTGTGCATCACTCTTTGGTCATGATTGAGATGCAAGAACTTGCCTTAGACGTTAGAAAATCATTTTGGTGTTGATGAATATGCATTTCACCATATTTATTCATTTATTTTAGCTTAAAATCCCTTATAAACTCCTGAATATACTAACTCCATATTCTTACTAACTTGCATCTATACGTAAATATTGTACATATATTTTTATTTTAACCTAAAAAAATAAATAAATAAAAGGAAAATAAAGAAAATAAAAAATAAGAAGAAGACTGTATATATGTAATAGATACATGTTGATCTGAACCCCGAGAGAAGGTCAAGACTTGACCTAATCGACTAGGAATAAAGTAGGGGGAGATAGTGTCCTTAATCAAAAAATCCAAAAAAATGTGTGTTGTATATACTTCTCATTTATTCTGTGTATAATTGTATAAAACTTACACTATTTTATTAGTCTATAAATTGACCTCAAATAAAATAATTTTCTAAACAAAAATTGTAAATAAAAATGTTTTGTAAATAATAAAAATAATGGCAAAATAAAATCATGTACATATTAAAAGTAACCACACTTGAAAAAAGCCGTAAAGTGATAACTGAAAGGCCAACTCCGGCTCCATATGAACTCGAATTAAATAAAACTCACTTCCATTATATTCTAAATTAAATTATCTTTAAAATGGTTGTGATTTCATAAATTTTGGAGTTACGATTGAAAAATCGATTTTCTAGGATGGTTTGTGCAATTTTACTTTTTTATTGTAATTATTTTATTTTAATTTATTGTACATATTACATTTTTTAATAATTATAAATATTGTTTACTGTAATTTAAAGTAAATAAAAAATTATTAAAAAATTTGTATAAAATAATTTCCTTATTTGTACATGTGTATAATGTGCATTATGTATATATGATATGTATAAAATAATCTCCATATATAAAAACCACAAAAAATATTATCTAACATTAATTAATTAAATTAATATAACTACGAAATTTTTAGTTATTATTTATTTATTTATTTTATTTGAAAACATACCATGTATATATGACTTGATTTTATACCTTAAATAACCACCATTAAGGTGGCTAATTAATTTTTGTAAATTAATTAATTTACTATTTTATTTAATTATGAATTTATTTTTTAAATAAATAAATAAATAAATAATTTAGTTAACCACTAAACACATTCCTTATTTGTTATTACTTCCATTTTGATTTTCCCCCTTTTCATTGAGCTCCTCCTCCCTCATTTCCTCTTAATCAATCTTTGGTGAAGAGGAGCCCTATCTCCAAGAGCTTCTTGTTGCAGAAGGGTGCCTAGCTTCTGAGCCATCCGATGACAGCGAGGCGATCTTCGTCGAGGCCATCACGACGTATCCGATCCTAAGTTGAGATCTAATTTATTTTTCTTCGTCATTTTAGATTTAATTTTTGCTTCAATGCCATTGTTAAATTGTAGATCCTAGTTCCCGAATTTTTTATCACCGATCGATTCATCTAGATTACCGATTTCACACCATTTTCTTGATATCACCATTTTCTTATTATACCCCATGCAACCTCTCATTTCCGAACACGTATGGTGACCGGATCTCCGGATCTACCTGCCATTTTGTAAGATCCGCATTCGTTCACGCATCGTATTTTATTTTAAAAAAAGTAAAAATATACAAAAAAATTATTATATATTTTCTTTTAACATTTGATAAGATAAAATAAAAAATAAAAAATATATACATTTTTACTTACATTTTCTGCAGGTGAAAAATCACCAAAAATTTTAAAAAAAGAAACAGGAGGCATGGCCGCAGCCGTACCTCCCCCGCCAACATCTTCCCCCATCGGCCGCGCAACCCCTATCGTTCGTCGTGGATCTGTCTGCCCTAGCAGTGCGCCGCCTACAATGCCATCGCTTAGAGCCTTCCCCCACCTTTCAGAGCCACCTACGTCCGGCGGCTCCACAGCTCTGCCGCCACCGCCTTCCCCCTTGTCGCCCTGTCGTGCCTGCCATCCGCAGCCCAACCACCGCCAAGCCGCACCGCCACCGACGAAGCCCACTGCCTGGCGGCACTATCGCCGTTGATCCACAACCAGCCCTCGTGCGAGCTCGCCCGGTCGTCTTCGTCTCCGCCTTGGGCGGAGCCTCCGCCTTCGTCACCAGATCTCCAACGCACGCCCGCTCCCATCCATGGTGCCACCATCCGCATGAGGCCCCGTGATCTCCCTTCTGCCTCGACTAATCCCGCGAAGTACACCACCGCCATCATCCGCCCCACCTTCCCTTTAGAGTTGCCGCCGCCCCGCGCGTGGGGAAGAAGATAAGGGGGTGGCGCCCCTTGTTGGCTTGAGAAGAATGGAACACATGCAAAAAGAACCCCTAGGGATTTTTTTAAAATGGGTAAATTGCATTTATGCCCCTAATATTTAATAAATTTGCAAAGAAGCACCCGCTCCAGAAGTCGTGCAGTGCGCGCCCTTCCTTGGGTAATTTACACATTTACCTTCCTTTTTATATCTTACTATTTTCTAATGCAAAACTTCGAATATTTGCATTTCAGTCCCTGTAGTTTCTAGACCCAAATTTACATGATCTTTTCATTGAAATAAATATTTTTATTAGTCAATAAATTCCCCAAAAATCAAGTTAGACTTCTATTGTGTTCATCTTCATTGTATAAAATTTTCATCGCATTTTATTTTTATTTGACATTAAAAAAAATAAAAAACAGTGTCATTTTCTCTGCCTGAAATTTGAAAATTCATAATAATTTGAATATTGCTCTAAAAAATCCAAAAAAACAGATTACGTATATTTTATTATCTTTTATTTTCTATCCAAATTTCACCATTAATTATTTATAAAACCCAAAAATTTGCAAAATGTTAAAAATCTTAGAAAAATCGTAGAAAAGTCTAGAAAAATCCAAAAATAGTGATTGAGTTCTTGTGTGTAGATATTTGTCTATATTTTAGCATAAAAATTTCCAGGAGTTTTGGATACTTAAACTATTCTTAAGTTGTAAATTACTTCAGGCTGTACATTGTTTATCATTTTAACCACTGTTTGATTTTTACAAAATACAAAATATCTGAAAATTCTATAAAATTCCAAAAAACATTTCAAAGCCATTAAAACCAAAAAATACTTTCTCTATAATTTTCTTGACATTTGTATCTATTTTGAAATATAGAAAAGAGTGTGATGTGCATATTTCTTCACCTGCGCATGTTGTTCCTTATTTGAAAATTTAAAAAATACAAAACTAAAAACTAATAAAAAAATAAATATCCGAAAATAAAAAATTTAAATAAAAAAATTAAAATTAAAAAGACAAAAATCTTGTAAAAATCCTAAGAGTAGTGTACATTGAGATTCCTTCATTTTTTCATTGTTTTATTTCATTAGATAGAATGACCCTCGGAAATTCTAGCCCCCCTAAGTTCGATACTATTGGTATACAAGTTAATTAAATAGCAAAAATATCTCTTTCTACATTTTTTTTGTAATTATTTGGGCTTGAGAATAGAAAAATTTGTTTGTTGCAGGATTTTTAGGGTTACGACGACATTGTATTTATTTTTATCTGAATAAAACCTTTGGTCCTGATTGAACCCGACATCCCAAGAAGATGGTTCCATTATTTGGGGAGGTTTGAGTACATACGCTGGGTGATAGTGGCGACTCACCTTGTATGCTTAATAGTGAGTAATTTTGTGTACATTCACTAAACTTAAAATCGAAAAGATAAGTAACTGAACTTTCACGATCTTCACTTGTGTTCAGTTGGTGGATCGACGATTTGTTTTGTGTTTGTGTTAGTGTTAGTCCCTATGCGCACTTCGTGCCTTGTTTTCTCATTCTTCTTCTTTTGTTGACTTTCGTGTTCTAACATCTTTCCTATTGACATCGAAGATATCAGATTGGAGTATTTCTTATTCGGACTTTGCGAGCTCATTTCACATTCCAGTTCGATCATCTTCTATTCGGACAGACTCACGTCCCAAATATCCATTTTTCTCTACGTCACCAATCTTTTCACAAATAAATCCATTGTTTGAGATTGACTCTAATCTTGAACTTTCATTTGAGACTCCACCATAAATGAGGAATGATGGAGCATTGTATACATTTTTAGAGACGGAGTCAGAGCACTTGATACCACCAAAGGCCAAGAGTTCCATGGCAGAGTAGAGTGAGATCAACAATACAATGTTAACTTCTATTCAGACTATTCAGGAACAGTTAACTAAGCAAGATGACATCCATGTCGGACTAAGAGATATGATCTTCGAGCTGAGGAACGATATAACATATAGGAGAGAGGAGGGTGAGCAGCCGAATGGAGGTGGGAATGGGGGAGGTAGAGGAGATCCACTAGTTGAGAATGGCTGAGCTCACACGTAAAGGTGCCTATAATCCAGGTGCAGGAGAAACTAATACATGGATTCATATGCATGCGATTCATGGGCATTCTGATCTGAAACCCATGATTTTACCTTTACTCCCCATATTCTACGATCACATTAATGAAGAACCTTATGTACACCTTGATGAATCTGCATTTCATCATCTTTATTCATTTGTTTTAGCCTAAAATCCCTTATAAAACACCTGATATATTGATAAATCCATATTCTTACTAACTTGTATCTATGTGTAAATATTGTACATATATTATTATTATTTTAAACTAAAATAAATAAATAAATAAAGGAAAATAAAGAAAATAAAAAAGAAGAAAAAGATTGTATATATATGTAATAGATACATGCTGACCTGAACCTCGAAAGAAGGTCAAGACTTGACCTGATCGAGCAGGAATAAAGTAGGGGGAGATAGGGTCCTTAATCAGAAAATCCAAAAAAATGCTTTGTAAATAGTTTTCTGTATATATTTGTATAAAACTTACACTATTTTATTTGTACATAAATTGACCTTAAATTAAATAATTTTCAAATTAAAAATTGTAAATAAAAATGATTTCTGAATAATAAAAATAAATTAAAAACAAAATCATGTACCAAACTAAAGTAACCGTATATGGAAAAAGCAATAAAACAGTAGTTCAAAAACCAATTCCTGCTCCATATGAACTCGAATTGAATCAAATCACTTCCATTATATTCTAAATTAAAATTATCTTTAAAATGGATTTGGTTTCATAATTTTTGGAGTTACAGTTTGAAAGACGATTTTTCGGGGTGGTTTGTGCAATTTTACCATTTATTTATCATATATATTTATTTTTTCATATTGTATTTATATATATTTGTAAATACTTTTTAATTATTTAAAATAAAAATAAAAATAAAAAAATTTAAAATAAAAATTCCTTATTTGACTTTGTATATAATGTATCATATGTATATAGTATATGTATATTATTAATTCCCTTAAATAACCCTCACAAAAAATAAATAATTAACATTTATAATTAACATTTATTATTTAATTTAATAAAGTGACAAAAAATAAATAAATAAATAATGTAAATAAATTTAACACTAACTTCCTTTCTTATATTTATCTCATTTCAAATTTTCCTTGTCTTTATATCCATTCAAATTGAAATTCAAGTTCAATTCTTTTCTCTATTAATATGGCTCCTCCTCCCTCATTTCAATTTGATCAATCTTTGGTGAGAGAAGCCTAACTGTAAGAGCTTCTTGTTGTAGAAAGGTGCCAGCCTCTGAGCCGCCCAGTGACATCGAGTCTGCTTTCGTCGAGGCCATCACGGTATTTTCCGAGATCCTCACGCTTCCATGATGCGCTTAAGGATTATTCCATATCCTTCAAGTGGTATCAGATCCAGGTTGGAGGTTTTGAATACGATCCATAAATCTATGAAGACTTGGGTTCGTTAGGGTTTGCGAAGATTTTATCGCATTTCATTTTCGCATCCTTGTTTAGTGAATACTTTCGACCCTGTTTAAACAGTTTAAACACGAAATTATTACTTGAATTCTGTTATCTATTAAATAAGGAAACTGTGGGATTTGCGTTTGCGTGATTTGGAATCCGATTGCTCAAGTTATGATCATTTTAATGAACATGTATCCATTGTTTCGGGGATGGTGAATCTTGACGATTAAAGGGTTAGTTACTATTTTGAAACACCTAGAAATGCATGCTAATCATTTGGATTCTGTTGTAAATCAAAGTAGCAAACTTTGAAAACTTATTTTGCATGATTTGGATTAAATTGATTGATATATGCTAATTTTAGTAAGTGAGGGTCACTGTTGGAAATTAGACTCCTAATCAAGAACCATGTTATTGTCATTTAATCAATTAGTGAAATTATAGTTAACTTCCTGGAATAATTATGGATAAATATTTGAGAAATATTTGATGATAATTAATTCCTTACCAATAATTGATTAGATGTGATCTAAATCGCATTTTGTTACACAATATTCTTTCCAACAAACAAACTTACTTGAATATGATTGAGGCCGTATGCGTAGTGACCCCAATATCGAGTCCTCATATTATTGGGGCGATATTAGATTGCACATAGCGAGTTTTATTCCTGTTGACGGTTGGTTCAATTAATGACGGGTCAACATCACCTTAGGGGTGGTGGGCCCGAGTATTAAAGACAAAATTGGGAATGCAAGTTGGACTTGCAAGGCAGAATGTGTTCCCGCTTCTTTTTATCCGAGTTGCATGTTCTCATATTATTGGGATGTAACAAAGATAAGGAAGGAGATCCCAGATCTTGCTTGAAATATAATGGTAAGTATATCTCTTACATTGAAAGTGATTAAGGGAATGAATTTTCAGTGTTGATAAGGCAAGACAACTTTGATATAAAAATTCCTAAATCAAAGTAAAATATATATTTAAGTATATTTATGCAAATTTCTTATTTCAGATAATCCTTCATTAAACCCACTCAATACTATACTCAATAATAACCCGTAAAATATCATGGATTGGATCCATGATCAAGATATTGTACTTGCAGTTGGACACACACTGTATGTGGTTGCAATCTGCAAGTTTCCTCATAATAATGAGAAATGACAATTAAATAGACAATAGGATGATGGCACGCATGGCAACGAGGGTAAAGGTAATCAAGGGTCGTTGTGACCCAAGTTACCAAGCACGGTCAATCAAGAAAAATCAGACCACCAAACAAAGGCAAAAATCAAAGAAAGCTCAAGTAGCGGTCTCGCTATTATATTAACCTGGTATAGCGACCAGGGTCGAACACAAGGAGCACGTGATGGCCTCGCGGCCTACGAAGTAGTAAAAAAAAATAAAAGAAAAGAAAAGACCATTTTGGTGGATTTTTAATGTTTTTATATTTTTTTGGATTTTTTAATTAATTAAGAAAATAGAAAAGCAATAAATCAAGCAACTACAAACAATTATTTAATCACTCAAAAATCATTCAAAAATTCAAACAAAAATGTTTTTATGTTCTTTATATTTTTTACTATTTTTGGGTAATTTTTGGTATTTTTTTGATTTTTATTGAATTTTATAAAAATCAAACAAGGCTGAAAATAAAAGGTACCGTCCAGTCAGGTTTCAAGGGCCAAATTAAAATGCAAATTGGCCCTATTAAAACTAGAAGGTAATTTTCCTGTAAAGATCAAAACACAAGGAAAATTTGGCCACTGGAATTATTAATTTTTGAGTTTTCTTTAATTATTAGAAATTTTATGGGTTTTCAGGGGTTTTGTAATTTTTATAGGTTTTATAAATCTAAAAATGACCAAAATTGGTTAGAAAATCAAACAAGGCAAAATAAGCAATCTTTAATTTTTTTGTAATTTTTAGAGGTGTTTTAATATTTTTTTGTGATTTTTAAGGCTAGACAATAAGAAAATGCCTGTTTTTGAATTTTTAAAAATAATAATTGAAATAAAAAATGTCTCCAAAATTTAAGAAAAATTTACACCATGGCAGGAGCCATGTGTCCAATTTTCATCAATTTGGAGTTGGTTTACTATTTTGATAAAAATAAAAACAAGGGTACAATGCACAGGGACCTTTACGCAATTAAAACAAGTTCCAGGGGGTCCGGTGCAAATTCTCCATGAATACACGCGTGAGGCACGTGACCTGGGAACACAGGGACCTAATTGCAAGAAAACTAAAGTTCCTAGGCTATTTAGTAACACGTACTAAAAGTCCAGGGGCTTCAGTGTAAATTACCCACTAAATCAAGCACATGCGCAATTAAACCATTCACAGGGGTATTTCTGAAATTCTCAAAAGTATAAATTCATTCATTAACACCCTGAAACCATAGGTCTATACATGCAAATAACCCAGACAAGCACGTGTCGAAGCACGTGTTCCACTACAAGCAGGGGTATAAAAGTAAATACAGGAAATGGCAGGGTCCTCTATAGAAATGACCAAATGCAAATAAAAGTTTTAAAATATTTACAAGATTAAAGATTAACACCTAAAAACCTAAGGGCCTAAGAGATGTTTACCCTTTATTAAGCTGATCGTCGGATGGGCGCCACGTGGAGATCCAACGGGTGAGAAGCGGTGCGGCTAACCCTCGTCGATCGGACGGTTCTGGTCCCTCCTCTGATGATCGGACGGCTGGCGTGGTCCTCTACTGGACGTCTGAGATCTGATCTAGAGCTGGAGGGAGATCGAACGGCTACGGAGGATGCTCGAAGAACTGGACTCCGGCGAGGTTTGCCGGGCTCGTGTGAGCGCTGGAGACCTCCTCGCGGGCTGCTACTGATCGGAGAAGAATCGCCTTGGCCTCCCGCGTCAAATGGGGTCCTCTGATGGCACGACGGAGCTCCTGGGAGCTCAGGCGACGTCGGCGGAGGTTGAGCTGCTGCACCAGATGGTCGAGGCCCTCGGATGGGCTCGGATGAACCTGAAAAGCACGGCAACAGACTCACGGGTCGAGGGCAAAGTGCTCGACCCTGTAAGCGGAGGTGAAGGTGAACGCTGCGGTGGGGCGTAGGGGCTCCGACGAAGGAGCCCCAATCCCAGCTCCTGTGCAAGCTGGGTTGGACGATGGGTGGAGAAGATGCGCGGAGAGAAGGCAGATATGTGGGTCGACTCCGATGATTGAATGGGTGGCTAGGGTGGTCGGAATCTGCGACGAACGACGACGGGGGAAATTGGGCGAAACGCAAAATTAGAGAAATAGGGAAAGAGAGAGGTCTACCTACTGGATTCTGTCGACTGTGGTGGAGCAGGGGATGCTCCAGGTCCTTGCCTCGAGGACCGTCGGTGTCCGAGGCTCAAGCACCACCTCCAGGCGGCGCACGGCGGCGCGTAGCTGCCGGATCAGTGGTCCGGTCTCCCTTTCCTCGCTGCGACATGGCCGCGAGCGAGCTGTCACTCTCGCAGAGGCAGTGGAGGTACTGGGGTGGAGAGAATCGATCCAAAGATGAGTGGGGAAGGAGGCGGAGCTCGGACTAAATACCTCTAGGGGTCCGGCTAAATGGGAGTCGGGCGAGCAGCTCAAAGCGCGGATCCCCAAAATCCACCCCGGGCATGGATAAGGGATGATCAAGCTCGGATTAGGACCCGGGGTTAACGGATTTCATGATCGGATCGAGTGTGCAAAATTTCGATAAATCGGGTTGCGGGCACGGATCCAGGACTAAGTGGTCTAGGGGGGGAGTTGATCGGGGGGTCAACATCTCCCGTGGACCAATGGGAGCTGGCCATGTAGAAATGTTTTGAAAATTCAAAAAGAAATAATAAATGGACGAATTATTAAAAAGTCAAAACATAAAAAATGTTTATTTTATTTCTTTCTATTTTTTTGTGATTTTGAATTAATTTTTCGAAATAAAAATATGGTATGTACACTATAGTGCTATACATAGGTATATTTACAATATAGATTTTTAAATTTTGATTTTTAATTAATTATTTTTGTACATTTTTATTCCCATTTTATATTTTATTTATTTATAGCATAAAATCAGAAATATTTTGGTGTTTTTATTTTATTTTTATTATTTATATACAAGGGGTAAATAATTAGATATATACATATATATACATGGTATGTTTACAAAGTTCTTTTTGGTTATTAATTTTGTTCTTTTTATTTAATTTTTGTTTTTATGGTTTTTCTTTTATTTATTTACAACATAAAAGATAGAATATATACAAATTTTTAGGGATTTTAATTTATTTATTTACAAGGATAAATAAATAGGGATATGTGTTCTATGTGCAAGGTGAATCTATACAAGTGAATATTTTTATTTTCTTTTTAATTTTTCTATTTTTTATTTTAATTTTGTATTTGCAAATATTTACAAATATTTACAAGCCCATTTTATTCTATTTTTAGAGGAAATTTTTTTATTATATTTACAGGTATATTTACACATGAGCTCCCTTATCTCTCTCTACTTTGGCTTTTATGCGGTCAGGCCCATGCTGAGCCCTCCCTTGGGATTAGGTTGCTAAATATTTATTCTAAATATTTCCCTCTTTTTCTTTTTAATTCTTTATTCTTTTATTTTTCTGCACAAAAACATGTTAATTATTAGTTTTTACACAATGCATGCTTTTGGTAATTATTTGTATTTACAAACATATACATGCATTTGCAAAGGTTTTTGTAGCTAAAATATAAGAATAAAGAGTGATGAATGAGTATTCATCATAGGCCTACAACCCTAGGGTTTGTATATCTCTATAGTCTTGATCTCTCATAGAATGTATTTTGAAAGTAACATGTCGACAATGATCGTAATTGTCAAACAATCCTTATAAAATCTAAGAAGATGTTACTGGCATACTATTTGCTCTCAACATTTAATCATGAATGACATGGTTCACTACATCATACAGAATGGTGGCTCTTTAAGAGATGATGTATTCAAAATATTTGAATACCTACCTCAACCTAAGTCTTGATATGATGAGTGTCATCATTCTACTATCTATACTCTAGTCATTCATGAAACTTCATAATATTCATATTGTATGAATTAAATGAAGCATGTATAAATATTGAAATACTCATATATTGAAATCTTTTAAATTCAACATAAGAGATTATTTGTCTTAAGCAATGGTTGTTTATAGATGAAGGGAGCACAGTAGAAGCATGGGTCTGACCTATGTTAGAAGGAATGTAAAAGAGTTGACTGTACTTTTATGACTTCCATATGACATCCAAAAAGTTGGATGAATGCCATACTGCAATAAGCCGATGTATTGATAGTATGACTATCAAGTCCATCTAGAATCCTTAGAGAAGGACTCGGATAGTGCATCGAAATAATTTACATGTACATTTAATTATTGAAATTGACTTTCTTATTTGATAAGATCAAAGTCTAATAATTGTATCTCATTCTTCTACTAACACTTGCAATTAGTTGTATATATTTTAGAAGATTAGAAAATTGATTTTAAGGTTTAATAGTCATCCACATGGATATCGATGCAATTGTTGCAAGAATCTCTATTAGATAGACAGACTTGTTATTTTCAGTGGGAGAGTCCTTAGTCTTAGAGAATGTCTCTATGACCTAGATATTAGAATACACTCATTGTTTATTTCTAAATGTTGGAAATAAACATGAATTCTAGAATAGACCTATCATAAAGAGTTGTGATGGATATATTTCAAATAGTAATCTAACATCTAGTGGACTCTACACGATTAGAAAATTAATGAGTGGTTCATTAACATTTCTAATACTGAAAATTAAACATTTAATAGATCAATAGGAGGATAAGATCAATTGACAATGATCTGGCATCAAGCCTTGAACATTTGTCTATTGATGAGATCAATAGACTAGTAAGAAATGGAACTTTAGATTGTCTGAATTTCAAATCTTACATACTTATGAATATTGTATTCAAAGTAAAATGTCCAATACACCCTTCTTTGAAAATGGTGTAAGATGCCAAGGTATTCAAGATGTCATACATACTTATGTATGTGTATCATCCATATCATAATAAACATTATGGATATGTGATATCTATTGATGATTATTTGTGATATGAGATTTCTTTCCTTCACCTTAGAAAGATCTGAAATGTTCAAAGATTTAACAATTTTGGTTTAGAACCAAAGTTTGAAGCAAGATAAATTTGATCTAACCTAGGTAGTATGTACATGTTAGATGAATTAGAGAATACCTTATGGAGATATGAATATCATTCCTATCTCACTCCTCCTGATAAACCTAAACTCAATAGAGTTATAGGGAGATACAATTAGATCATGTATGACATGATTTGATCAATGATGAATTTTAGCATAATTACCTCTTAGTTTCTAGGTATATATGTAGTAGAGACTACAATATATATCCTTAGAGGATGACTCTCTTTAGAATCAAGATGAAAATGAAGTAAAGGAATTCATTTAGTCTTGAGATGATAATGAGGCTCCTGAAATCGGAAACTAAAAGGACAATTAAAGATGAAACACTAATACCTCTTCAAATGTGTTTGAGGATGTATTCCATGTGTCAGTTAAGTATGACAATGATCTTACTTCATGTGATGAAGCTTCTGAAGATCATGACATGGAAAGATGGATGTTAGTAATAAAGTTTAAAGTAGACTCATATACAAGTGTTGTATATGGACCCTTCGAGGATCCACCTATAAGGGTAAAACCTGGTAGGTGTAAATGGATCTTCAAGAGAAAGAGGGAGCCTGATAAGAAGTTAGAGATCTTCAAAGCACGACTTGTATCCTCAAGATACACACCAAAGAGAAGACATCACTTGCGATGAGACATGCTCTTCAGTGATCATGCTTGAACCCATCATAATATTGCTGACTATAGCTACACAACTTGACTATGATATCTTCATGATGTGAGTCAAGATTGCATTCCTCCATGAAAACCTCCTTGAGGATATTCACATGAAGTAGTCCCAGGGCTTCATGGTTGAGAAAAACAAGGTGTACAAGCTAAGGACTCCATCTATGGACTCAAATAAGCTTCTTGTAGTTGGAACATTAGATTTGATGAAATTATAAATGTTATGATTTCAGATAGAATCTTGATGAGCCATGCAAAGCTTAGTGGGAGTGCCATTGTGTTCACGTGCTAAATGTAGATAATATCCTAATCATTTAGAATGATATAAGGACGATAATAATAAGTGTTTTATAGACTGGTTGTTCCATGCCTTGAGATATGATCTCAAGAATACCTCTTAGATCTTAGTTCTGAAGTTGTTCAGAAGCAAAAAAAGAGGGCATTGGGACAGTCACATTAGTGGTACACCTTGAACATTTCCATTTTCTGGAAAATTCCAAGAAAGGCATCTTTCCCTTAAGATATGGTACTGACATTTCTAAAGTGATAACACCTCAAGGAGCTGAGGAGGTGAATGCTAAAACTGTTTGCCCTTGTGCATCAGTTATGAAAAGCCGGATGTATGCTAAATGTGTACAAAAGTCAGATGTCTACCATGCAGTAGGAGTAGTAAACTGAATCCTACTATGGAAATAAAACACTTTATTGCAGTAATAACAATATCATCAAAGATGACAAGACTTTTTGAGATAGTGATCTCAAAGTCTTATCTTCAATAACTTAAGACTTTATATATGGTGATCTAAAAGGGTCATAAATACGGATGCCCTAGGAGATACAGATCTCCGAGAATAAGGGTATTCTGATAAGGATAATAGAAATTACATATTGGTTATAATAATTATTGAAGTATAGTGTCAAGAACACTATAACTAAAAAGATTGAGTATTGGTTGCATAAGATGAAACATTCACATTGGATGCGAATACTATTACTAGGATATATGCAAGTGCCGTAAAAGGACTTGGCGTAGTCTCTTAGGAACATAGTGACTGATCAGCTTACCTAGCTATTTTTTCTAGATAGCCTATGTTTGTCACATGAGTGTGGGCTTTAATGATTAGCCCATTAATGTCTCTTTGGGCTAGTGGGAGATTGTTGGACATGCGAGCCCACGACGAGCCATTATGCAATAAATGTTATTGTAAATATCATTCCCTGATCTGAAATGAAGAGTAAATAATTTGCATAATAGGTCCCTTAGTATAATTAAGGTTATGTACCATGGACATCTTAATGATTATACAACTGTTGATTCAATTATTGAATCATAGAGGCTGGTGCTTGGATGAATATCTAAAGAGTTAGATTGAGGACTCAACAAGCACCATCAAATGATTATTAAGAGAGGATCTCCAATCCGAGAAGGAAATGTCAATCCTTTCTCAAAAGGATGATATCTAACCGACCTCTTGATGTAGGTCCTCTGCATGGGAATAGAGATTCGGAGGTGTTAGATAAGTTAGGTCAAAGAGTTGACTTAACGAGATCGAGATAACCAAAGTCCTATGTGATATGCTTTCACGATATAGGCACGCATCTTCTGACCGGAGACAGATGTGTTACTATATGTCTGAGTATGTACATTTAGCAGACCAATAGGTTGATGACTAACCAAGGTCTATACATCAGTGCGCAGGTGTGCATGTAAGGGCATATGAGTAATACGATCTCTCAAAGGGATCATACAGGTTCATTACTGAACCGGAAGACATGAGTTCACTCATGAGATATTGGGAATAATCAAATTCCGTGCACGGTTGTCTCACTTTAGAAGTTTGACTGAATTTGTAGGTTTGATATATGCTTTTGGAAAAGTATATGATCAACAACTCGGTATGATATATGCTTTTGGAAAGCATTTGATCGATACCAACTCCCAATAGTCGAATGAGAAACTTAATGATAAAAACTGTGAAGCAGACAATGTAAAATTAATCTTATACTTCTGGTTTATTCTGGGCCTTCCAATATGCAGGATGTACAGGTATTGGGAATACCTGACGGTGATACGATCATAAATGATTATATAACCATGACGCTTCCATTCCTAGGGAGTAATGAAACATGTCTGGATTTTAGTGACTCCTCTCAATAGAGAAGTGATCTAATCTTTGTCCAAGTGTTGGACAGTGATCTGATTGTGATTCGGATGCTATGAGAAGAATGGATCTACGGTCTTGATTTAATCAAGAATCTATGGGAGGTCTGTAGGATCTGGATTTGAGATGTGATCTCAATATCCAAGTCACTATACGTGAACAATACAATCGCCCTGTCCTTATCTCCAAGTATCCATGAAGAAAGTGCATTATCCTTGAAAGAGTTCATGGATAATTTCATTGTTGATATATGTATCCGAGCATTGAGAAAATGGATAATTAAATGTGATTTAATTATCATGAATAATATGAATTTGATTTATATTATATGGAGAGTTATCTAAGATAATGAAATGAGATTTGATTACCAAGATGTAAACATTGTAAATGTGATTCATATTATTTGAGCACATGAGAATAGAGATCCAAGATGATTAAATGTGATTTAAATATTATGGATATGAATAATATGGATAGAACTATCCATATTAATCATATATATTATAAATGTGATTTATAATATATAAGAGAGAGCTATTTGTAACTTACATTTGTTAATTGAATGTTGATGTGAATTGGATTCACATTGGACAATTAATTGAACATGTAATTTACATTTTATTTTGGGTTATGAATGTGATTCACATTTTTCCAATGGCAAGATTGCAATATCCACAAAATAATTATGAATTATTTTTGTAGAATAATTTACAACAATTGTTGTTTTAAATATTGGAGATACATGGAATCATGCAATCTTGGAGATTGCATTGAGATCCCCCTTTCCTAATAGGAGAGGGGGACGGCTACCAATTCTACAAGGAAAGGGTGGTCGTCCACTCTTCCTATATGGAAGGGGGAAGCCTCCTTTCCATTATCTCAAAGTTTAATTGATTTAATTTTGAGATTAAATCATATTGATTTATCAATACATATTTAATCTAAATTAAATTAATTATTGTTGGTTTTTACCAACAAAATCTTAGCCATCAAAAGAAGCACAAATCAATGAGAGCCATTGGATTTGTGTTGTCCATGGATTAAGATTCATGGATCCCAAGGCACCCCTTTGCTCTTCTTTACATAATGAGAACATAAGGCTCTCTCTCTCTCTCTACACGCCATCTCTCCCTCTCTCTCTCTTGTGGCCATCCACCATGATGCCCTAGAGAGAGTCTCCATCACTATAGCATCGCCGTTATCTAGCCGGATCATTTGCTCGTGGATCTCCGTCTCCTTCGGTGTGCTTCGCTCGTAAAGAAGATGTAGGATCTCGTTTGTCGAGATCAGGAGATTTCCGCTTGGATCATAAACATGGATTGCGAGGAGCACATGTTTCACCAATGTGCTCGCAAGTGTCTCCTCTGTCAGATTGGACTTGAGACAGGAGGTCTCTTCGTTTAGAGACTCGATCGCAACCACGATTTAAGAGGTAACCCTAATACTTGTTTGTGGTTTAGATGAAACGATCCGAGAAGTGTTCTTGGATCATGTGGTTTCATCGTATGGAATTTTTTTAAAAATTCGCTGACTCGAGCAACTAGTGCGACTAGCCGCTCTCAATCGCATATGATGCAATCTTCATGCTTCCGTGATGCGCTTAAGGATCTTACCATATCCTTCATTTGCACCCCACAACAGAGGCACCCGAAGGGGCAGAAACAACACTCTAGGTACCACGAAACTGCAAAGCGGTCATCTCCTCCTCCATGGAAAGTCACCAACTTCTATCATGTATGGCCTCCTAATATGTTCGTTGGATAGTAATAGCTGAGAGTCATATAACAAACCTCATGTACTCCTCTACAAGATGGTCTAAGGAAACATGCACAACTAGAAGATATGTGGAATAGTTATGACGCAGCTTCTTCAAGGAAATAGGTACATCGAGGTCATCAGCCTCTCTGTTCTTTGGTATCAGCTCCTCCTATATAGTATCCTTTGAAACAAGCATATCACCAGTGTCATCTGTAGAAACATTGTGTTCATTACATACCCGTGGCGTGCTGGATGACAGGGAAGGCGCATGAGCAAAGGGGTGATGAATTTGTGATTCATCATTCTAAAAGCCGAAAATAGAGCTTTGTTCCCAAGTAATTAGATGTATATTTCCACTTATATTTCATAATTAGCATTCATGCATGTGTAAATAATATGTGCATTTTAGCATTCATATGTGCATTAAATAAGGAGCCAAATTTACTTGTACATAATCACATGTATATTATCATATTTCTCCTATTTGTATTTATTTTATACTAACTCCAAATCCAATAAAACTAACTCCATAGTGTATATATTACTAACACTAATAAAGGAAAAATATCAAAAAATACTAGCATATAAAATGACCAATAAAACCCAGGCCCTATTTTGAGACTAAGAACCTTAAAATGCACATATCTCTCTCATACAATGTTTTATTTAGGTCTACTCACTTTTTAAGTAATATAAATTCAATGACCTTGAAAACAAGGCCAATTTCATAACAATCAAGAGTTCGTATGTGAAACTTGGGTTTTGGGCCCTTATTGTATATTGTACATATTGACTAAAATACCCTTCATTTTATCTTTTTATTTTCATAATTATTAAAAATCCAAAAAAATAGATCGAGTTGTAAATATTTGTTTATTATTTTCTCTATTTTTATTTTGAGTTTTATCTTTTTTAAAAATAATAAAAAAATAACAAAATGTAAAAATATAGTAGTTTATACCTATTAGATAACACCCAAAAAATACACTTTGTACTTATGGCTTATTTTGATTTTCAATCCTTTACGAAGTTGTACATCTCATCGAGATGAGAAACTTTTATGTTGACTACTTTTTGATTTGACCCCTTTTGTTAATTCTTTTTTTATTTACATTTAATTTGTGATTTTTCTAGGAGTGACACGTGGCCGATCCTGGAGCCACCACGTGTCACCCTATTTTTTATTATTTTCGTTATGTATTTTAGTTTATTATTTGTTTATTATTTTTATTTTATAATCAATTAATTAATTAATTTAATTTCTTTTTAATTTAATTTTTATATTTTTTCTCTCTTCCATTTTATTTTCTTTTCTCTTCATTATTTTTAGTATCCTGCTTATTTTATTTATTTATTATTTTTCTCCCTTTACTTGTTCCCCACTCCAAGTCACCAACTCCCCATTCTCTCCACTTTCTCCACATCTTCTCTAACTTCCCTCTCCTTCTTTTTATTCCCTTCTCCTCCTCATTTCTCATCATCTGCCTTTACACGACAAGGCCTCGAGCTCTAACCTCCTGATCTGTGACAGAGACTCAGTTGTGAATCGAGCAACGATAAGGTTTCCTCTGATGTGATCCAGAATGAGTTTTCATCGTGTCGCAGATGCCCTTCCTCGTAGCTGCTCATCTTAAGCCGCCGACTTTCGAGCAATGATCTGAGGTGCTCCTCCGTGCACCTCCTTTCCCAAGCACTCGTCCACCTCCTCTAGCCCAGGTAAATTCTTCCTTTTTTTCCTTCGTCCTTCTCCTCTATATTCTTCTCTCCTCTACTTCTTTTGTTTCCTCTGTTCTCGTTCCTCGTACGCTCCGATCATCGACAACCACCAACATCTTCATGCGCTTCACCTGTACACCACCGCTTTTGCCTCTCGCGTATCACCTCTACCGTCTACCTCATTTGGCAGCAACCCACCCTCACATCCCTTTCTCGTGGCTGTGCTCCGTCGCATCCAAGGGACCATTGACAACCACAACTCCCCTCCCAATCATGTGTTGGTTGTGACCTCGATCTGCTTCCAGAACCTCATCTCGAGCACCCATTCCTCACCATCTCCATCTCGCTTCCCCCTTGCTGTGCATCTCTAACCTTGCGGGAGGTTATAATAATAAACCTAGTGCCACTTTATTTTCAGTAAAAAATCCATAAAAATCATATTTCGTCAGAAAATTCCAAAAACATGATTGTAGCTTTGTTTCATCATGTTTAAGTTATAGTAAAATTTTCATAATTTTTACACCATGATTATTTGAAAAATTATATAAAAACCCATAAAAAGTGTGCATTTTCATTATTGCATTTTAAAATCAAAAATTCCAAAAAATACATTTGGCATTCATCATTGGATTATGTTTTTAGGAAAAATATAACTTGCTTAATTTGGATTAATTTCACATTAAAATTAATTTTGCTAAGTTGTGTGTTTTCATATTAACTTAATTCAACTTCATTGTGTATTTGGCATTTTCTATGGCATAAAAAACTACCAAAAAAATCTTGATTGGAAAATCGTGAGCTGATTCATATAATTTGATCTGAAATTGTTCTTTTGCCTCCTTGAGTCGACCCTGGGGCTAGCCCAGGTTACAAATACATAAAACGACACATTAATTAATTGATTGATTCATTGATTCATGTGTTTAATTTTTGATCGATCCTGATTGCCCGACTATAACAATTTCCCAAGAATAATTAGGGCATTTTCAGATCAATAAAGGGGTGAGTAGAATATCTGCGAATGTAAAACCATGGTAGGAATTGTGTCAGGGTAGATGGAGGTGGAGGTGGTGGAGGAGGCAGAGGTGAGGGTAACTGAGACTCAACATGGAGAGTTGCTGGTGGAGATAATAGAGGTGGTGGAACAAATACATCCTCTCCACAGTAAGTATTAGACAACCTATCACCTATAGGAGAAATATACATAATAGACTCAAAATATGACATCAGCACTCACATAATATTTTCTCCCAACAGGATCAAAACATCTATACCCTTTTTGGGTACGAGAATAACCAACGAACACACATTTGACAGCTCTAGGAGAGAGATTGTCACGACCATGAGTAAAATTGTGGACAAATGCTACACACACAAATACCTTGGGAGTACGGGGAGAATAAGTCCTTCCCGAGAAATGCAATCAAAAAAGGAGCCTTTTCTCCAAAGATAGTAAAAGGCATGCGGTTCACCAAGTAACATGCAGTGAGAACCACATCACCCCAGAACGAATGAGGAGCTCAACTCCAAATCAAAAGAGTCATTATGACATCCAAAAGATGATGGTGTTTACGTTCAGCAGCACCATTCTGCTGCAAGGCGTAAGCACAAGAAATCTGATGAACAACACCAATAGATCTGAGAAAGTTAGAGAACTATAAAGTAGAAAACTCCAATGCATTGTCAATGTGAATAAACTTCACATTAGCAGAAAAAATGTTCTTAACCTCAATAAGAAAAGATTTAATAATGGGACCAGCTTCAGACTTATTCTTTAACAACAAAACCCGAGATAATCTAGAGAAATCATCCACAATCATATAGAACTGATGTCTCTGATGATCGGGAACACGACTAGGTTCCTAGATATCAAAATGAGCTAACTCAAACAACTGACTACTACGACAACTCGGACGATTCGGAAAAGAAGAATGATTATGCTTCCCAAGCTGGCATGCCTCAAACTCCAAGGTAGTACGAGTAGAGATCTGATGGAGAACATGATACAACTTCTACAAAGGACAGTGTCCAAAGCAAAGATGCCACATGAAAGGAGAAACATATACAGAGGGAATAGCAGCAGCACCAGCACACGGAGGTTGGACTAGTGACACTAGTCTGTATAGCACTCTCTATTCACGGCTACATCCAAACGCCCTTCCCATGAGTATGTCCTGAAACACAAGAGAAGAAGGATCGAATATAGCACGATGATGAATCCACATTTCATCATCTTTATTCTATCATTTTGGCACCAAAAACCCTAGTAAATGCCTGTAAATAGCATTAAATACACCATCTTAGCATTCATGCATGTATCTGTAAATAGTGTATAAAATACTGTAATTAAATCCAAAATTATAGAATAAATAAAAGAAAAGAAAAAGAATAAAATATTGTAAATATTTTATGACCCAAACCTCGAGACCTAGGCATCTTGATGAATAGGTCGACCATGAATAAAGTAGGGGGAGATAAGGGCCAAAATACAATTAAAAATCCTTTTATCTTATTCATTCTTTATTCATTTTGGGACCTATTTTTGGTTCAACTTTTTATACATCAAATAAAGAAACTTTGTACATGAAAGTTGTAGATAAATTAATAAAGAAAAATACAAAATTGATTTCACTTAAAAATAATATACAGATAAAAGTTACGGTCTGAATAAAAATCCAGAATCCCAACTTCCCAGACCCGTATCTCACAACTGAAAACTCCAAATGCAGCAAACTCACCTTTAATTGTATATAGAATAAAATAAGCTATTTAATGGCGGTGGTTTCGCATTTGGCGGAGCTACGGTTTGAAAGTTGAGTTTTGGACCCTCATTGTATATTTGTACTGATTAAAATATTCAATTTATTCTTTATTCATTATTTTTGTATTATTAAATTTTTATAATTTTGTAAATTTTACTTATAATAAATATGTATATTAAAATCAGAATAAAAATGCAAAGAAAACTCAAAATAAAAATACTTGTATATACAATACATAGGTATTATACCTATATACATACCTGTATAAACTATACTTTTATTTTATTAAATATACAAAACATATCAGAAAAATAAAACAAAAATATATTTAAGTGTATAAAAATATTATATAAATTTATAAAATAATAAACAAAATAAATTAAAATACACAAAATAAAAATAAAGGAATAAAATATATAGATAATATACAAATATAGGGTATAAAAAGTAACTTGTAAAAATATATCTCATAAAAATAATTAAAAATCAGAATAAAATACTACATAAAATAATAAATATTTTTTTATTTTATAACCATAATTTAATAAAATCATTTTCGATTTTTAATTGAATTTTTAAACCTTTTCCAGGACCTTTTTCCTGGTTGGTCCACGTGGACCAACCAGGGGGCAGTCGCAGTTGACCTCGGTCAACTGTCTGCCCTAGGTCCTGTAGCCCGTGTCAGGCCCATGTTTGACCCCAACTTCTTGATTTTTTAGAGGACCCCTCGTTGCTCTTCTCATGATGAATCCTCTGTGATTTTTCTCCTCGATCTCCCAGCAAACACGCCTAGGTGTTTCCTTGGCGAATGGATCAAAGATCTGACCGCTATCCCTCATTCAAGGAGCCCTGTCGTCAACACTACAAAACCAAGCCCTTGACTTCATTCGACTTTTTGAACCCCAATTCTGGTCTCTCTCGCGCCCCTTTCGATCCCAAGCAAGTTCTGGAGGTGACAGCTCCAAGACCGACTCGTCCAGGAGGCGGAGCAGCGTGGCCTAGGGTGTTCCATCACCTCCGGCCGACCACCGTCGAGGTACCCCTAACCTCAGGCTCCCCAGGCCGTTGAGGTGTGTATTTCCCCTTAATTTTTCTTGCATTCTTCTAGCCATAGTTCTAGGATAAAAAACCCTAAAAAAACCTCGCTCACATCGATCGATTCATCCAATCATTTCATCTCACCGGAGCGCACCTCCGGCCGAGCTTCGCCCCACCGATTCGCCTCATCGCACCCACCCCGCGGGGCTCAGGCAGTTTTCCCTGGGTCCTTTCACGTTTCTCTTCCAGGTCCTGGGCCCTAAATCGCATCTGGGGCTCGTTTTGGAGGCGGCGGAGAGATACCTGGAGCCCTTGTGCTCCGACGACCTCGTGCGAGCCCTCCGGCCTCCGCCGGAGATTTCTGGAGCTACCAGCACGTTGAGGACCACCACAGGAGCATCAGACGCCATTTTGGAGCGTAAAGGAGCGGCAGAGGAGGGAGATCGACGTATGGGAAACTCGCCTCCGTGCGAGTTCGTCCCAGTTCTTCGAGATCCCTTCGCAGCCGTTGGATCTCGAAGGCGGCCCAGATTCCACGGCGACCGTCCGATTATCAGAGCCAGCCCACTGTTGGATCTCATCTGAGATCTAATCTCAAACGTCCAGGCCGAAGCGTCATCGGAGGCTCGCGCGTTGACACGTGGCACGTGATCTCGCATCAGCCGTCGGATCGCGCCGAAGGGGTATTTTGCAGAGTTACCCCTTCTATTTTTGTAATTTTCTTTTAGTCCTGAAATTTTAATTAGTAGTTTAAAATTTTTGTAAAATTTACAAAAAATCCTTCGGACTTTATGTATTTGCAGATGGGTCTTCTGCCGCGTCACCTCACGTGACCTGTTCACGTGAGGTGCGAGCATTTTGCATTGAGGCCCTCGGCCTGTTGGTTATTTCATTTTAGTATCAGGAGTTTCAGTTTAAGTGTTCAACTTTTGGGATAATTGCATGTAAGCCCTCGGGCTTTGTTGAAATTACTTTTGGGTCCCTGCCAGGCGCGTGCAAATCACGCGCCCTGGTGGACTTTTTACACTGAGACCCCTGCGGGTTTAAGGATTTGTATTTGGTCCATAAACTCAAATATCCAGTACAATATTTTGTGGAAAATTGCATGTAAACCCCTGGACTTCTGTGAATTTGCATATATACCCCTGTCGGGTTGTGATATTTTTTGTGTGCTTGTCTGAATTATTTAGAGCATCATTTTAATTCGAAAACTTCCCAAAAATGCAAGTTAAGCTATTGTTCATTTGCACTCTCACGCCATATTTTTAGTTTTTGATTTTATTGCATTTTAATATTTATTAAAAATAAAAAACTTGCCATTTCAGCACTGTCTAGTTTAGAAAATACCAAAAAAATAGTAAAATACCTAGAAAAATTCCAAAAACATTACTTACTATGTATTTTAACCTATTTTAGTGTCAATCCAAAAATACTAAAAATTGCAAAAGAAAACCCTTAAAAATTTGAAAATACCTAAAAACTTCAAAAATCTAGAAAATTATAGAAAACTCTAAAAAATGCAAACTCAACTCCTGTAGGTTCTATATTTTATCCTCTTTATTTTAAAAATAGTTTGGAAACATTTTATGGTTGTTTGATATTTTTAGTTCCTATTTTACCCCCTGCCAGTAGTTAATTCCCTGTTTTCCTTTATTTTGCTATTTAAAAATAACAAAAACATTCTGAAAAATACCCAAAAATCACAAAAACAGTAAAAAAATATAAAAAGACCAAAAAGATTTTATTTCTAAATTTTTGATTATTTTTGCATATTTTTTATAAATATTTTATCACCCCTTTTTTACATTGTTTTTATATTCCAATATTGAAAAAAGAAAAAAAATATATAATATCAAATTTTAAAAATTAGAAAATTAAAAATCAAAATACAAAATAAAAAATTCAAATAAAAAATAATAAATATTAAAAAACCCACAAAAATCCTTGCATTGCATAGTGTAGACAACACTTCACACTCACTCACACACATTTATCTGATCTGCCCTGTTTGCTCCCTGTGTTCGAACTCTCTACGTACTTGCTTGTTATACACCATTTATGTAGAGTTAAAAATAAATTTTAGCTTCACATTGCTTGTCATTGCTTGATATCTATAGTGTGGGTTAATTGTTGATTAATTACGAGATTCATTTTGTAGTGGTCAACACACCGACTGTTGACTCGCCTTGTGAGTCAATACGACCGCTCGTGAAATTCGTGATTATCAAATGGCGCCGTTGCCGGGGAGCAACAACGCGTAGCTCATATTTTTGCTTGATTGTGTTTGTCGTCTTCAATTTTTCTTGCTCTTTTATCTCTCTTGTTTTTGATATATACTGTTGAGCTTTCTGACATTCTTTTTCTTGTCTTCTTGCGAGGGACCGTGGAGCGAGGCGGATCGCCTAGGGGATCCGAAGCAACCACGTGAAGTGGAGTTGGCTTTTCTTAAGCCAAGCCGGCAGGAGAGAGCAGGAGGAGAGAGAGAGAGAGTAGTAGTTAGCTTGCATTTTATTTTGTGAGAGAGTGATTCATAATTTGTAATAATACAGGACTTGGGTACTTGAACTTCCAGGCCTAATTTCCGGGTGTTTGTTCACTCGGGGGCTCACCGCGGTTTTCTTCGTGTTTTCCGATTGTCATAATCCGGTTTTGTTTTCATTTTCATTTCTTTTGTGGATTGAGCCCTTAGTTGTAGGCTTGCTTGTTCGATTAGATTAGGTCCAAACACACTAATAATCTTTGCATGTTCCTATAGATCGTATTTGGACTTAGTCTAATTAAACAGATAGTCATTAATTTTCGATCCGCGAGCTCATCCCGCCAAGCGCTTCTCCTAAACTCAATGTGTCGAGAGAAGGAGGGGTGAGCCTAGACCGGACCTTAGGATTGAAGATTGGTGGTTGACTTGTGGTTCTTAACGCTAGAAGTTGCCTACCTTAGGACGATTTCCGCATTGCATACCGGCATGTAGATTAGGTTTATAAATTTCTGCTTTACATCCCGCATGGAGAGAGCTGGGATTCACTGTAAGTCTTCTCACTTTGCATTCATCATTTAGGCACAAAGGTGAGATTTCCACCTTGGTGTCGACTTGCATGGCTTTTCCGACTCTATTCTCCCTCTGTTTTTGGACAAAGTAGGATCAAGAAAATACAAAAACTGTTAGGCGCTTGTTTGAATCCACTCAAAGAAGCGATAACACCAAAAAAATTAAAAAAGGGACTACTAAGAAAACCTTGACTGAAAATAATTGGTAATTGGACTCATTGATTGGGGAGAGCAATACCCTCACTTGTATTCAGGTTGCATGGGAAGGTCTCCTTCCAAGTGAGCAGAGTGCTTCGTAAGGACTAGAGCCCAAATCCCAGCTTGTGGCTGCCTTGTGTATCGCCTGGATTTCCGAAGTATTGGCGCTACTATCGTACGTAGGCGAATAGGGCTTGGTCGCCATTGGTGACTCATTGTTGTGTGAGCACCGACCTTGTCCGATGTACTGAGCATAGGCCACGCCTTAACGGGTGTGTCTGTCTCACCGTCTGCGTCCGAGTAGGATCTTGCACGCTCACGGGTGATTCTGTTGCGAGCGAGATCCGAAGTATCGGTTTCTCCTATTGGCTTCCTCTCTCTTATTCTTTGGCTGAGTAGGGATCCCGGAAGGGTTACAAGGACCTTAAAAAGTGCAAGCTACATGTTACACAGGAGGAGGACAAGTACGGCAATACTTTTCCGGCTGTACTCTCTCTCCTTTAGGCGTAGCGCTCTAAGGACTCGTTATAAGATTAATTCCTGAATTCAAGCTAAAACTGACAAGATAAAAGCCGAACCTTCACGGCTTCATGTGTTGAGTTGGTGAACTCACCCCTGTTTTGTGTTTGATTGCTAGTTATATTTAGGTCAAGATAAAAAATGCAGCACAATTGTGCGCAATTTTGCTTCTCATTTCTTCCTTCTTCTTCTTCTGCATTCACCCTGCTCTTCCCAATAATCAAGATGATGGGACGGAGGTCTCTTAGGCCGACTCTATCGGCACTGCTATCCAGCACTCCTCCTCATTCATCTAGGACAACCTCGCAGAGTCCGCTCTCCGAGCCTGAGTTTACTTCCACCTTATTCCCCCTCGACCACCCTTCTCATTCCCCTTCCATCAGTCCAAGAGTCTCAGATTTTAGTGCATCGCAGAGTTCGGATCATTTGACGACACCTGAGATGGGTTCTTTTGCTTTTTCAGAGAACCCAGACATGGCTGACAGAGGAGAGCACCCAGATGACCATGATCACCCTCCTTTCTTATTTGATCAAGCGGCCATCAACAATTCCTTGCTAGCATCCCTGGAGACAATGCAGAGGCAGATCCGCGATCAGGGAACCTTCATGGGTGATCTCATGAGAGAAATTGCACAGATGAGAGAAAACTGACCTGGGGGCGGTGGCGGTGGTGGAGGAGGAGGTGGACCTGATGCAGGAGGAGGTGATCCCGACGCCAAGAGACCGCCACAGACTATTATGAGGGAATTGCACAATCCAGCAGCATTCCTCACTCATCGTTGGATCAGACTTCTGCCGATCCATGGAGATTTCGAGCTTCGGCCCCATACTATTCAGCTTCTACCCAAATTCCATGGGTTTCCTACCGAAGAGCCACACCTCCACCTCCAAGAGTTCGAAATGATCTGCAGTACCATACATGATAGGCTGATGATCGAGGACACCATCAAGATGATCGCCTTCCCGTTCTCCTTGGTCGACAGAGCCGCATACTGGCTCAAACACCTGGGGCGATTCATCGACACTTCGGCAGATCTCCGGACCACGTATTTGAAGAAGTACTACCCTCTCGGCCGGACTAACGTAGCTAGAGCGATGATCAGCAACTTTGTCATGATCCCTAACGAACAGTTTCATGAAGCCTGGGATCGATTCAGAGAGCTCATTGATCGGTGTCCACATCACGATATCTCCAAGCCCAATCTAGTTTAGAGCTTCTTTTGTGGGCTGACACTGGAGCTGCAGGGGCTTGTCAATGCCTCTTGCGGTGGGTCCTATTTTTCGAAGGGTGAAGACGACGTTTGGGCCATCTACGAAGGCATGGCAGAAAACTCAACTGTGATGGCCCAAGCTCGTGTTTACACACTACAGAAGCCCCCGTAAGGAGCGGGATCATTCCAGAGGATCGCCCGCATCGATGCCGGTCCTACCACTTCGTCGGCAGCCGCAGCCCAAGCCGAATCAGCCGCAGCCGACATGGGCATCATTAGTGAGAAACTGGACCGCCTCGAGATCCTCGAGAAGAAACAGATGCAAGGCATGGACCAGATGGACCAGATTGCCAAGACAATGAGTGACCTGAAGACGCAGATCCTTTGCGTCCAGGAGGCACAAAATTCTTCTCAGCAGCCTCCCAGGTCATGGGCTGACTCCAGCAGTAGCAGCTCCAACCAACCTTCTGCCTCATACCGACAAGTCAACAATATCCAGGCAGAGCCGGTTCCACTGCTACAGTACTACCCAGCACAGCCGCCATCTCCAGACACTCAGATGGTGGTCTACCAGCCGGAGCAGCCACTGGAAGTTCTTCCTCCATCCTCCTTCGTGCAGGAACCATTGATGGAAGTCAATGGGATTTGGTAAGACCGGTACCCTCAGCCTGGGATTCGTCGCGATCACCCAGGATTCCGTTGGGGCAACAGTGGCTCCTCATCCCAGCAGCAGAATCCCGCTCAAGGACAGCAGAGCAGCCATCAACCACAGTAGCAACAGCCCTAGTATGCCCACCAGCCGCAATATCAGAGTGGTCCTCATCCCGCCTATCAGGGACAACAGTGGAGGCAGCATCAACAGCCTCATCAATCTTATTCCCAGCCGACCCAAAACTATCCGTACCAGCAACCACATTAGCAACAGCCTCATTTCCCGCAAGGGAACCCATCCGGTTCTCAAGCCCCCGCTTTTGAGAACCCAACTCTTGATGATCTTGCCCGCTTGCTCTCCGAACAACGAGCATCCTTCAAGCAAGAAATGGATGAATTCCAGCAGGAGATGAGGGAAATCATCAAAGGCAAAGTCGCCATACCCGCTCAGATTGAACCTAACTCGAACAATCTTAAAAGGAAGTCTGAGCAGGTAGAGTTTACAGAGGACACCTCTCTTAGTGACTATTTGAGTGACATATCTCTTTCTTTGTATGATGCTGATTTTGTGACTACTAGGAGCGGTAGGATGCCAGCCGGCGGTGCCTCTTCTGAGCGACAACCACCAGCTGAATCAGGAGCGTTAGAGGAGCAGAGTAGCGGTGTTGATGCCGCTAATGATGATGTTGAAGATGGTGGTGCTGAAGCCACCAATGATGGAGATCCAGACGACGATGTTGAGGCCGTCGTGAGAACAGATGCAGACGGTGGTGCTGATGCCACCATTTTGGATGAAGAGCCAGAGCGCGGTGCTGATGCCGCAAAGACAGGTGCCGGTGGTGGTACTGAGGCCACCACATCTACTTTTGTTGAGCCTCCCTCTATGATGTTACCACCTTTTGTATCTATGGACTGTGGTAACAAAAAGAAAAACAAAAATATGAATAAAGGAAAGGTTTCTGTTCACATTGCGGATCCATATGTGTTGAATGGTGATGATTGTATGGATTCTCCTCTTTCATAGGCACAGGGACCCATTCCTAGTCCTCCATCTGAGGAGGCCCCTACATCCCCTTCCCTGAGGCACTCCGCCGAGCGAAGGGGAACAAATGAGAAAATCTCAAAAAAGAGCAACAGGTAGAGTTCAGCAATCAGATGATAGACAGATTCCATATTCAGATGACTCTACAAGAAGCACTCGAGCACATCCCCCTCTTCAAGAAGAACTTGAAAGAAAAGACTACAGTCCGCAGGAAGAGGAGGAACCATAGAGATCAGATCCATGTGCTCACTCATTCCATTTGCTGCACTATTCAGAACAAACTACCAGCCAAGGGACCAGACGCAGGAGCTCCCTAATCGTACTCTGTTAGACAACGGCTCTTCAATTAACCTTCTTCTGACAGCCTTACTCGACCAATTCGAGTTTGGTCCTCTTCTTAGGAGCATGACAGTCCTTCAGTTTGCTGATAGGTCGACTAAGAGGCCGAAGGGGTTATTGAAAGACGTGGTCGTTACCATTCAGGGACTGAAATTCCCCGTGGACTTCGTTGTGTTGGACATGGAGATCCCTGAGTCGGTAACCGATGCCCCCATCATACTCGGACATCCATTCTTGGCCACAGCCAAGGCGGTGGCCGATCATGATAGTGGGAAGGTGTGTTTTCGCGTAGAGGGCGAAACCATACAAATAGAGATGATCGAGGAAACCAGAGCCAGAGAACTTGAATGCTCGGAGCAGTGCAGCAAAGCCGCGCAGATGACAGAGGAAGAGCTAGACATCCACAAGGAGTGTGATTTTCTGATGACAGATGATGAATCTAACTGGACATATCCTGTAGCACCGACCCTCGCCTTGCCTACAGATTCACTATATCTCAAGCTCATGGCAGTCGAGAGCCTGGAGAGCACAACCCTGGACGAGGATACACCTGAGGCTGACAGTGTTGGGATGAATGGTGCTGATGAGTTTCAATCTTGTTCACCTTCTTCTGATCCCTCGGATTCAGACATTGATTGGGATGATTTTAATGATTATTTGCCTTTTCTGATTCCTTCTGAGCCCACAACCATGACAGAGTGCGAGCCAGTACAGTTCATTGATGATTCAGCAGGCCGCCCTTCGTCAGAAATTCATGTAGAGCAAGAGTTCTCACACGCAGACCTGGTCGCCTTCACACAGACATATCAGAAGCCAGATCTGCCACCTCCTAGTTGTCCAGAACTGAAGCCTCTACCGCAGTCGCTGAAGTATATATTCCTTGCGGGTGAACCAGACATGCACCCAGTCATTATCTCAGCAGGTTTGACTGGAGAGCAAGAATCTCGTCTGATGGAGGTTCTTGAAAGAAACCACAAGGCGATAGGTTGGAGTATAGCTGATCTCCAGGGGATTAGTCCGGCTCTGTGCTCCCACCACATTTATCTTGAGGATAACGCTAGACCGTCGCGTGGGTTCCAACGACGGCTGAACCCGAATCTTCGAGACGTAGTCATGAAAGAATTTTCAAAGTGGTGGAGCGCCGATTTTATCTACCCCATCTCCGACTCCAAGTGGGTAAGTCCATTACGTGTGGTACCCAAGAAGACAGGTATCACTACAGTTGTCAATGAGTCTGGAGAGGAGATCGCTACCTGAGTACCCACTTCTTGGAGGGTCTGTGTGGACTACAGACGATTGAATGAGGCCACCAAGAAGGATCACTTCCCGCTGTCATTCATTGATCAGATTATCGAGCGGCTAGCTGGGAAGAGTCATTACTGCTTTCTTGACGGGTACTCCGGATACAATTAAGTGGCCATTGCGCCCGAAGACCAGGAGAAAACGACATTCACCTGTCCGTTTGGGACTTATGCTTTCAGATGGATGCCCTTTGGTCTATGTAACGCTCCGGCAACATTCCAAAGGTGCATGTTGTCCATTTTCTCGGACATGGTGGGTGACTGTTTAGAGGTCTTCATGGATGACTTCTCGGTCTATGGCGACGGGTTTGATGCTTGTCTTGACTGCCTAGATCGTGTGCTTCAGCGCTGCATAGAGGTCAACCTTGTATTGTCTTGGGAGAAGAGTCACTTCATGGTGACTCAAGGGATGGTCCTTGGTTATATCGTCTCCAACAGGGGCATGGAGGTCGATCCGGCCAAGGTGGATATCATTAGAAAACTCAATCCACCGTCCAATTTGCGTCAGTTGCGGTCTTTTCTGGGGCATGTCGGTTTCTACCGACGGTTCATTCAGGACTTCAGACGTATTACCCGACCGCTTACTGATCTGCTGACGAAAGACACCGAGTTCATTATCAATGATAAGTGTCTTGCGTCTTTTGAGACTCTCAAAGATATGGTTGTTTCCGCTCCTATCCTACAGCCACCGGATTGGTCTCTCCCATTCGAGATCATGATGGATGCTTCAGATTTTGCTGTTGGGGCTGTGCTTGGACAAGGGAGGGATGGTTTACCTTTTTCCATTCACTACGCCAGCCAGACTTTGGATGCCGCTCAGCGGAATTACACTGTGACTAAGAAAGAGATGCTGGCTGTAGTTTTTGCTTTGGATAAGTATCGATCTTATATTCTAGGATCTAGAGTTACTATCTGCACAGACCACACCGCCATCCAGTACTTAATGGCCAAGAAGGATGCCAAAGCATGCCTTACCAGATGGATCCTTCTGCTCCAGGAATTTGATATTGAGATTAAGGATAAGCCTGGAGTTAAAAATGTGGTGGAGGATCATCTCTCCTGATTGGAGAATCTTGAGGAATCTGAGCCCAGCGCGCCTATCACAGAGACATTTTCAGATGAGGCGATCTTGGCTATCACCTCCCTCCCATGGTACGCCGACATTGTGAACTATCTTTTCGCCAAGACGGTTCCTCAAGGTTGGCCCAGGCAGAAACTCGAGACCTTCCTAGCGAAGGCCAAGTTTTACCACTGGGAGGATCCCGTCCTTTATCATGAAGGAGGGGACATTATCTGGAGGAGGTGCATTCCTCAAGAAGAGCAGCATAGCGTCCTCACATATTGCCACAAGCTTGAGGCAGGAGGACATCATTCTGGAAAAAGGACAGCACAGAAGGTGCTTCAATCCGGCCTATGGTGGCCTACTCTCTTAAGGATTCTGATGAATTTGTGAAGAGATGTACTGACTGTCAGAAAATGGGAACCTGCGGACAGAGAGACATGATGCCCATGCAACCCATTCACTTTTGTGAGGTTTTTGATGCATGGGGGATTGATTTCATGGGCCCATTTCCTAAGAGTCAGGGATTCGAGCATATTTTGCTCGCTGTGGATTATGTCAGCCGATGGGTTGAGGCCATCCCCGCCCGAGCCGCAGATGCTAAAACCGTGTGCAAATTCTTGAGGGAAAATATCATTTCACAGTTCGGGGTACCGAGAGTCTTGATTTCAGACGGGGGGTCTCACTTCATCAATGACAAGGTTAGGGCCCTTGCAGACGAGTTCGGCATTGACCATCGGGTTGCCACACCGTATCACCCTCAGACTAATGGTCTAGCCGAAGTATCGAACCGGGAGATAAAAACAATCTTGCAGAAAGTTGTCCACCCAGACCGAAAGGATTGGTCATAGCTTTTGGACTCGGTCCTGTGGGCCTTTCGGACTTCTTTCAAGAATCCATTGGGGGTATCTCCCTTTCGACTCGTCTATGGCAAGCCATGCCATTTGCTAGTGGAAATCAAGCACAAATCCTTTTGGGCAGTCACTGAGTTACTGTTAGATCCCGAGAGCATAGGAGAACATAGAAGAGCAGAATTGACAGCCCTGGAAGAACTGAGAGATACAGCCTTTTCCAATAGCCTACAGTACAAAGAGAAAGTGAAAACATGGCACGATTCCCATATCAGCCATAAACAGTTTGAGCCAGATCAGAGAGTATGGCTGTTTGATTCCATGCTGAAATTATTTCTAGGAAAATTACAAAGCAAGTGGAAAGGTCCATATGTGGTCAGGAAGGTACATGACAATGGCAACATCGACATATCCGAACCGTCATCTTCCTCTACCTTCCGCGTCAATGGTCAACGCCTGAAGCTATATCTAGATCATGATCCGCCGACCATCGACGTTGCCCCCATTCTTCTGGTATGAGATGTGTTCTTTGACGCACATCATCTGCATCTCATACATGGTGATCAATTCCATCTTCCGCTGTACAGATCTATCTGTTCATACCACTCTTTCATCTGTTGATCTATTTTCTTCTTTTCTTCTTTTCCTTTTCTATTTTCTTTATCTATCAAAAAGGTGCCACCCTTGTAGTCAGTTTTCTGTACTTAGAATGTACTTTGTCCTAAGTATAGGGGGGTGACGTGTCGCTAGATACGGTAATTAATTTGGTCAAGTTGTAGCACGTGTACTTAGCGAGTTTGTCAGAACCGAGAGAAGATCTCCGTGAAGAGTGTCTCGGCTTGAATTTATATCCCGGGCAAGTCCGGGGTCGAACACAGGGAGGCAAAGGAACAACTTAGGTTTTAATTTGCAAATTTAGGTCTAGATATCCAATGCGTATTTTTTTATATTTTTTTAATGCAAATAGGATGCCAAAATGCACAATGCAAGTGAACTAATATACTAAGAAAGCATACAACAAGGCTAAATTAATTTTAATGTTAAATTAATCCAATTCGCCAAATTATATTTTTCCTAGCATCCTAGTCCAGTGATGAACACAAAACATATTTTTTTGGAATTTTATGGGTTAAAATGCAAGAAATAAAAATGCACACTTTTTATGGGTTTTTTCGCAATTTCTCACACAAACAGTAAGTAAAAATTATGAAAAATTTACTGGAATGAAAACATGATGCAGTGAAGCTACAACAATTTTTTTGGAATTTTTTGACAAAATATGAATTTTTTATGAATTTTTTAGTGAAAACAGAGTGGAAATGAGTAATTAATTCCTATTAAATCCACGTTATCAAATTAATCAGAGTGTGATTTATCTCAAGTAGATATTTCGACGAGCAATGCAGGAGACTTGAAATTTCGTGAAAAGGATTTACGTGGAATTAAATAAAAATCAAATACTAAAATCACTCAATAATTTATTTAAGGCACTGGACAACTCCAATAGATGTGAAATTTGGACAGTAAGTTAAGCATATCTTAAGGCATCATATATAATTTTTGTGAATTTTTTAGATCAACCGTGTGTGAGATAAAGTTTTAAGAGCACGGAATGGGTAAAATATGCTAAAATTCAGTTGAACATTTTTAATTAATTACCCATTACTCACAAAAATACAAATAAATATCCACAAGGTATAGAATTAGTTGCTCCACACAAAGATATTTTTTCATTGAACAAAATGATGCAATATGATTGTCCAAACTTATGCTCAAACTCAGGAGTATCAATGCAAATATAAATTGAAAGAAATGAATTGAAATGTGCCTAAGGGCACTTTTGGAAATATAGAAACTTGCAAGAAAATATTTGTAATTTTCACAGTAATAAAAATAAAGCAAATGGACCTTTTGTTTCTCCTGCAAGTTAGGGCAAAACACGAACGTACGAAGGGGAGGCGGCGGCGCTGCGCCTCGCGCGGCCGTGAGGGCGGCGCGGGCGGCGGAGCGTCGACCTGGGAGGTCCGCGCGGCGCTGGCGGGCACTGCACTCACGCGCGCTGGTGGCAGGCGTCTACGGCCGAGGGGGCGAGGCGCGGGGAGCACGACGGGGACGGCGCTCGGTGGGCGGAGAGGAGGTGGCCGAGGGGCACCGCGCGGGGCGCTGTGGAGGCTGCGCCGCCGCGGCCACGCGGGGAGGCGATGGCTGAGGGCGGCGTGGCGAGCTACGGCCACGGGCTGGTGTGGGCTGCACGCACTGGGGTGCGGCAGCGGAGATGGGGCGCGGCTCGCAGCCGCGGGTGGGCGCGGAGACGCTGTCGCGCAGGTGAAGGCTGGAGGGCTGGCCGAGCGTTGGAGGTACGGCGATGGAAGTCGCCTGGGCTCGGCGTGCGGTGGCGCTGGAACGAGGCGCCGGCGGAGGTGATGGGTCCAGTGAGAGGCTCGCGGCTGCGGAGGGGGCTGAAGGGCGCGACTGCCAGAGGTCACGGGCAGGCCGCGGTTGGGTCGCGTGGAGGCAGCGAGAGGCCGAATGTGCCCGGAGGTCGGCAAGCGTTGGAGGTACGGCGATGGAAGTCGTCTGGGCTCGGCGTGCGGCCAGCGGCTGGGTACCGCGACGGAGCTCGGCGTGGAGACAGGGGCGGCGGCGCACGGCTGCTTCCTCCCTGTTTCTTTTTTTTTTGTATTTTCTTTTTGTATTTTTTTTTGTTTTTCTTCTTATAAACAGGAAATGCAATGTAAGAAAAATGCAATGCAATGGAGTGGTGGTGTATGATGTTGGATGTGTGGTTTTTTATGCAAACTAAAAATAAAATGCAATGGATGAAATGAAGATGATGATGATTAGTGGTGGTGAATGAAAATGATGGTGTGATTGTGATGATGGTGGTAGAGTGATTGATGTATAAAATGATGGTTTGGTTTTTTTTTTGTTTGATAAACAAAATAAGCAAACAACGTTAGATAAAAAAATTTGACAAAGTGAAGATAGAGAATTTACCTGTGTTGTTCGTCGGATTGTGGAGCCGCGTAGTGCGGCTTCCGTTGTGGCCTCGATCCGGTTCGACGAAAAATCGGAGAAGCTTTGCGATCTTGATGTGAAGTTCGCTACGCGGAGAAAAACTGCGGATCTCGCCTGCAGGTCGTCGTCGCTCAACGCATAAGGGGGAGCTGTCACCTCACGACTTAAAACGGGGCTCGAACCTCTCTAACTCGTAGAATGGCGGATGGGGAAAATTGTGGATGTAAGGAGGAATATAAAGTGAAGAGAAAGGGAGGTTAGAATGGAGGTGGTGTTGAATGGGAGGTTAGATTAATGGTGGAGTTGAATGGAGGTTAGATGAAGAATGTGGGGTGGAATGGGAGTTGTGGTAGAAAAGAAGAGGGAAGTTAGTGTAGAGAATATGATTAGATAAAAGAAAAAAAATAAAAGTAGTCTACTAAAAAGAGAAAATAAAATAAAGAGAAGGAAAAGAGTGGAGAATTTACAAAAATAAGATATACAACATGTACACATTTTTTTTACTTTTTCTAATATGTATTTTTTATCTTTTTAATAAGAAATATTTACAATGAAAAAATACAGTAAAATACAATAATAAAAATACAACACAATTATAATTTTTTTTTGTATTTTTAATAATTAAGAAAGATATAATAAAAAATGAAGAAAGTATGAATATATACATAATGTACAATGTACATCTAGGTCCCAAAACCCAACTTTTGCAAATGAGCTCCGATTTTAATGAAACTACTTCCGTTGGATAGATAATTTTCTAACTTGAACTTTAAAAGTGAGTTTGGTGAATTTGGGAGTTCATACGGAGCGGGAATTTAGCTTGGAAGTTGGACTTTACGGCTTTTTCTCTTTGGGATCTAGGAGCATTTATTTAAGGTAAAATTTGTTTTGTATTTTTGTATTTTTATATACATTATTATGAACAAGTTAGAGAAAGAATTAGCCAAAAAGGAGTTGAAATGAAATTATTAAAAATACATGAAGTTTTGGGGTATTTACAAGTATAAAACTCCTTTATTTTTGCGGCTTTTTATGTGTAATTTATTTTGTACAATCTTATATACAATAATTAGTGTATTTTATTTACAAGAGTTATTTTGTTAATTTATTGATTTGATGGACATTTATAAGGGAATTTACTCGTGGATTTTGCTAAGATCAAGATATTGAGATGATGAATCGTGGATTCATCACCCCCCTATACTTAAACTTTGCTAGTCCTCGAGCAAATAAAGAATGAATAAGTTTGGTTAACCCCTGACTGTGCATGTGAATACAAGACTTGATCCGTTCAAGAACTCTCGGTTTTAGAGATCCTAAAATTCTAAGCTGAACCAAGCTCTAGTCAAAAGGTACCCAATTTCCCTAATTATCAGACTCTCTTTGTATACGTATATATAAGGGATATGACTTTAAGTGTGGAGTGCAGTTATAAGAGTAGAGTCACAACGTCACCCAAGGTTCCAGTCCAAGAGACTCTCCTATGGACCCGATTCCTCAACACTAGGGAATAAATCATTTCTTGCATCCAATCCACCGTCTCTTTAGTTGTCAGACTTGAAAGTGTAGATGGCAGGCCAGTTGATGGAGGGCATAGGATTGTGTCATTTCTTCTCTCCCTCTCATTGGAACAAGGATCCTCTCAAGTGCCTTATTACGCAACGCAATTTTTTTTGGTGTTGATCAGTGCGTCCGTCAAGAGAAGTTGGAGCCGTCTGCACTTGTTTTCCTGGGAGTACACCGGGGTGTGCCTTTTTTGAGTACCTATCGTACCTTCTACACCCAGACTTGTAGCATTTACGATGCAGAGCCCTTTTTTGGTGCAAGCCCGACTCCTGGTCCTAATAGCGGTGGTCCAAGTGGACACTTTGAAATGGTTGGGAGCGCTCGCCTTTGGTGGAAGCTCTTTTGATAATTGACTTTGTGGAATGAGAGCTTTTCTTTGACATTTCATTGCTTTGTAGTATTTGTGGCTAGCTCCACTGCTTTTACCAAGAGTTGGCGCACACTGATCAACATTTTTTTTATTTTATCACACCCTGGCACATAGGTAAATATCAAGAGATAGTACAAGAACCATGTTCTCATACTGGCTAAAGATGCTGACACTCAGGTTTCATGAAGCCTTCATTGATTTTATCCCATCCTCGAGCATCATTAAATCAAGTCCAAACTCAAATCCCTCTTCCCAGTTCCTCAAGTGAAATTACAACTCATCTCATCATAACTGCAGTCGTGTATGTGAGGTGCAGATCATATTCTTAAGGAAGAGACTAAGCATGCAATATAGCACACACATCTTTCAAACTAGGTAAATGTGAATAATTAAGTCAAGGACCCTAATGACTAAGGCTGGTTAACTTAAAATCTCAAGACCTCATAAACCAAGTGTTCTTGAACATCACTAGTCTTGTGTGAAAGTGAATTGTGTCAGGGATTAAAACAACTTATTAGTTAGTTTTTCTTTTAGTTTTTTTTTAAGTTATTTTTTGTGCAAACAAAAGCAAAGAAGTTTTTTTTTGTTAGGAAAGTTTTGTTTTTTTTTTTTGAAAAAGATAGGTAAATAAGAAAAGATTCTTTTTTTTTAAAGTTTTTTTTTAAGGAAAATAAGAAAAGAGTTTTTTTTTGAAAAGTTTTTACTTTTGTTTTGTTTGTTTTTTTTTACCCACCCCATAATTAATGTATAATATATATAAAAAATATGTGAAAGTACGAGGTATGGGTAAAGTATATATGTAATATATACACGCCCCCCTATACTTAGCTTGTGCTATGTCCTCATGGCACTAGGTGACAAAAATCCATAGCTCGTACTAAGTACAAGTGGGTGAAAAGAAGAGAAGTGAGGAAAAAAATGTGAATAATACACAATGGGCATCGGCCCCCCTATACTTAGGCTCTGGTCAGCCTAAGTATTGGAAAGAACACAAGAATGGGGGACCAATGAGAATGGGAAAGAATATACAAAAAGAAAATAAAAAGAAGAGAAGGAGTAAATCGGGTCACTCACCCCCCTATACTTAGGATCTAGTCATCCTAAGTATAGCCAAAAAATGAAAATGATACGGAACTGGGGCGAGTGATGCGAATCATTAGGGAGGGAGGTGAATAAAGGAAGGAAAATATGTACAAGGAGGAGGGAGAATATACAAGGATCAAGAAGGTTTGTGACGGACCTTCTTGCGGGAGCGATGGGGTGGGTAGTATACACATGTGTCGCTGTCAGAATCGTCCTCCGAAGAATAATAGTGAGGTGTGGGGAACATCCAACGGGGGTCGACACACGGCTGCTTGCTCAAATATGGCTTCAGATAAGCCGAACTAAGCTCACTCATGTAGATCACCTCATCCGGACCTGATGAGGACTCCTCAGAAAGTTCCTTCTCTGAAACATCGAAGGTAACCTTCTTAGTCGGTTTTCTAGAACCTGAAGCATCAAGAGGAAGAGGAGATTGATACGTCTTAAGGAGTTCGGGGGAACACCTCAAGGAATCAACACTCGTCTTCTTCTTACTAGATGACCGACTAGAGGATGGAGTAGCCGATTTATCAAGATTGGTCAATTTGGTCCCAGTTGTCTCCTTTGGTGTATGTCCTGAATGTGGTGTGTGTGTGGTTCTGACCAGAGGTTCATCATCAGATGAGTCACCATATGCATTGTAATACTCCTGCAGGGTCAGCACACGTCTCTGATAAGGCACAGTGTTCTTAGTTGGCTTGACATTGTTGTGTTCTTGTGTCGGATCATCGAAATGATCAAGGCAATCCACAAAGGTCATGTCCGACTCACTGATAGCTTCTGCTCTTGAGTCCTCTCTAGAAGTTGTCGTGGTGGTGGTGCAAGCAGTAGGTGGTGTGTGGTTGTAGGAAGTGTCTAAACCAATGGTTGTCTGGACAGTCGGTATCTCAGGTGTAGTAGAGAGATGGGACTCAACTGTCTCTCGAAGGTCGCGACTGTCTGCAACTTTACGGGTTACCTTGGAATATCGTGTGTCCTCAAAGATCGGGTGAGGTCGGAGTGCTCCCAATGCAGAGAAATCGATCTCCCGAGTCTCACAATCTATAGTTGCCTTAGCCAAGGCTAAGAACGGCTTCCCAAGAATGATCGGAGACTGGGTGAACTCTCCTCGGTGCTCAATGTCAATGATCGTGAAGTCTATCTCCAGTAGAGCACCTTGGAAAGTGACGATGACTGAAATGGTTCCTCTTGACCGTTTAACAGATCGATCCGCCAACTGAATGATCTCTCTTGACTTCTTGGCAGATCCGAGTTTGAGCTTGGCAAACACGGAGGTCGGGAGGATGTTAATCGGTAAGTCATCATCAATTCTTGCATGGGTGAATGTGGTATCTTTGATTTCACAATCAAATCTAGGTAGCCGCTTTACTCTGCGGCTCTTGGTTTTTCTCCCTATCATCAAAGATGTGGCCATAGACACTATATGTATCTCAGTCCTTGTTCTCTTATTGCCCGACCTTTTAGGCATCAATTTACTTCTCACAAATCTTTTAAGGTCGGGAAAGTGCTCAATGGCCATTATTAATGGAAGCTCAAAAATCAACTTTCTATCCAATGCTTCCCTAACCGCAGGATCCAATTTTTTTAGATCTTTTCCTTTTTCAATTTTTATGGTATTTTCCGAGTTTTCAATTTTTTTGGTCTTTTTGATAGGCGAAGGAGGACTAGGAGAATGTACAGACTCTGGTTTGGAGGGAAAGTGGTTAGTAGAAGAGGGAGGTAGAAGGGACTCCAACTGTACATGACTTGTGGTCAATCCGGTGTCTTCCAGGTTTTCAAGATCTAATCCGCAAAATCCATGATCCACATTCCTACCTGGACTCTTGATCGGTCTACAAATGTCATCCTCCAATAAGTTCTCATGACACATCATGAGAGAAGTCGACGCAATTGGAGGGTACTCCTGAGAACTCGGGCTCTTATACTCAACACACCTTGACTCAGGCGTGTAATACTGGGTTGAGTATGGCCCTTCTGTATGGCAGAAGTTGGTCGGAGCCTCATCAGGCGGAGTTAGTAGATAGGGGTTCTGTAAATCAGTCGCATGAATCCAATCCCCTGTATATGTCGGCTCTCCGAATGGGTGATATAAAGGTTGGTCAATGTGGTCTCTATCACTCAGGTCAATCAAGTCAGGAAGATCGTACGGTGCAGGCCTCTCCATTCGGTTTGTCTGGTTGACCATGTTGTACCCTAAGGTTAAGTCGGGATGTGTGTATGGCAATTGTTGTTCTGTCCCAACTCGAGGTGAAAGTGAGGTATGTGGGGTCAACTGATTATGCCAATCATTCATCTCAACAGTCGCTTGCTCTTTGATTTGTTCCTTGATTTCAGCAAGCGGACGAGAATATGGTGAGTCAATCCAGGGTGGTTGTGGGTCATGAGTGTAAGAATGTGGGGTAGGTGAGAAGGACGAAGAAGTGCGGAAGTCAGTCGGAGTTCTGACTTCGCAGTTGGGGTGTGGGTATGAAGAGGAATGAGAGGGTGGAGATGATCGAAATATGGTCGAAGAAGAATGACGTGAATAAGATGACCAATATTCTGACATCTTGGAGGGAAAATGGGAGAATGAAGCGGATCGAGGAGGAAAGCGTGCAAGTGCACCGAATAACACACAAGACAAACAAACACAATAGCAAACCCTGAGTTCACCTACTCAACACAGTGACGGTCGCAAAAGTCCGACCGTTTATCTTTTAAGTTTTAATTAGGTGATAAATCAAGATATCAATCCAATTACGCAAGGCTCAAAAGTAGGTTTTGGGCACTATCCTAGGGATGCGTCCTCACCTCTCAACAATCACAATTAGCCAAGCATACAATGAGGGTTTTACTCTCCCAAAACAAGTGTTAGTTTTAGTCAATTTTTTTTGGTCAACTCTGATTAGCAGTCCCGGTTTTAAGTTTGGTTATCACTTGATTAGTCCACCAAACAAAGCACGCCTAACGATCAGTCCCGATTTCCTTTTAACCTAAGTTTCAAAAACCAAGGGGAGGGAGTCGAGAAAAACCGATGCAAATAATGAAATCAATGATGCATGCCCAGTTCAGAAGACTTACAGTGATCCTCGCGCTCTACATGCGGGATGCAAGGCAGAATTGAAATTTTATACTAATATGAATGCAAACGAGAAACCGTTCCTAGACAAGCAGTTCTATTAGCGAGTGATGAACAAGTTAAATTTGACTAATAGTCCAGCGGTCTAAGTGCGTCTCGTTAAATGTGATGTGTGGTCCTAAAAATTACGAGCACAAGCAATAAAGATATTCTAATAAAATGCTCAAAGAGCCGCGAGTGCAAGTCCTATTCTACGTCAAGCAACCACACGACCACGAGCGGGTCCAAAGTCCAGTTCGGATACAAACGCGAGCTCTCAAACAAGAGCCGCTGGAAAGAGCGAATTACCTAAGTTATTACAACACAATAATTACAAAAATGAAAAGAAATGCTCTCGAAAATAAATTGATTCTCCTTGTACTTCAGCAGTCAACTCGCGTCGCGTCCGTCGACCTCCGATGCACTCCAAGTCCACCGGGCCCTCGCAAGGAAACAAAGATTTATATTAGAGAGATAAACAACAAGATATATACAAAAATATAAAGAGAAATAATTGCAAAAAAAAATGGAATAAATACAAGTGGCTCGGGGGTCAGACTACCCGAGTAAATGTAAAACTAAATCCAAATTTTTAAACTAATCCCTAAGCCGTTTGCCTCCCCGGCAACGGCGCCATCTGACGTGTCGCTAGATACGGTAATTAATTTGGTCAAGTTGTAGCACGTGTACTTAGCGAGTTTGTCAGAACCGAGAGAAGATCTCCGTGAAGAGTGTCTCGGCTTGAATTTATATCCCGGGCAAGTCCGGGGTCGAACACAGGGAGGCAAAGGAACAACTTAGGTTTTAATTTGCAAATTTAGGTCTAGATATCCAATGCGTATTTTTTTATATTTTTTTAATGCAAATAGGATGCCAAAATGCACAATGCAAGTGAACTAATATACTAAGAAAGCATACAACAAGGCTAAATTAATTTTAATGTTAAATTAATCCAATTCGCCAAATTATATTTTTCCTAGCATCCTAGTCCAGTGATGAACACAAAACATATTTTTTTGGAATTTTATGGGTTAAAATGCAAGAAATAAAAATGCACACTTTTTATGGGTTTTTTCGCAATTTCTCACACAAACAGTAAGTAAAAATTATGAAAAATTTACTGGAATGAAAACATGATGCAATGAAGCTACAACAATTTTTTTGGAATTTTTTGACAAAATATGAATTTTTTATGAATTTTTTAGTGAAAACAGAGTGGAAATGAGTAATTAATTCCTATTAAATCCACGTTATCAAATTAATCAGAGTGTGATTTATCTCAAGTAGATATTTCGACGAGCAATGCAGGAGACTTGAAATTTCGTGAAAAGGATTTACGTGGAATTAAATAAAAATCAAATACTAAAATCACTCAATAATTTATTTAAGGAACTGGACAACTCCAATAGATGTGAAATTTGGACAGTAAGTTAAGCATATCTTAAGGCATCATATATAATTTTTGTGAATTTTTTAGATCAACCGTGTGTGAGATAAAGTTTTAAGAGCACGGAATGGGTAAAATATGCTAAAATTCAGTTGAACATTTTTAATTAATTACCCATTACTCACAAAAATACAAATAAATATCCACAAGGTATAGAATTAGTTGCTCCACACAAAGATATTTTTTCATTGAACAAAATGATGCAATATGATTGTCCAAACTTATGCTCAAACTCAGGAGTATCAATGCAAATATAAATTGAAAGAAATGAATTGAAATGTGCCTAAGGGCACTTTTGGAAATACAGAAACTTGCAAGAAAATATTTGTAATTTTCACAGTAATAAAAATAAAGCAAATGGACCTTTGTTTCTCCTGCAAGTTAGGGCAAAACACGAACGTATGAAGGGGAGGCGGCGGCGCTGCGCCTCGCGCGGCCGTGAGGGCGGCGCGGGCGGCGGAGCGTCGACCTGGGAGGTCCGCGCGGCGCTGGCGGGCGCTGCACTCACGCGCGCTGGTGGCAGGCGTCTACGGCCGAGGGGGCGAGGCGCGGGGAGCACGACGGGGACGGCGCTCGGTGGGCGGAGAGGAGGTGGCCGAGGGGCACCGCGCGGGGCGCTGTGGAGGCTGCGCCGCCGCGGCCACGCGGGGAGGCGATGGCTGAGGGCGGCGTGGCGAGCTACGACCACGGGCTGGTGTGGGCTGCACGCACTGGGGTGCGGCAGCGGAGATGGGGCGCGGCTCGCAGCCGCGGATGGGCGCGGAGACGCTGTCGCGCAGGTGAAGGCTGGAGGCTGGCCGAGCGTTGGAGGTACGGCGATGGAAGTCGCCTGGGCTCGGCGTGCGGTGGCGCTGGAACGAGGCGCCGGCGGAGGTGATGGGTCCAGTGAGAGGCTCGCGGCTGCGGAGGGGGCTGAAGGGCGCGACTGCCAGAGGTCACGGGCAGGCCGCGGTTGGGTCGCGTGGAGGCAGCGAGAGGCCGAATGTGCCCGGAGGTCGGCAAGCGTTGGAGGTACGGCGATGGAAGTCGTCTGGGCTCGGCGTGCGGCCAGCGGCTGGGTACCGCGACGGAGCTCGGCGTGGAGACAGGGGGCGGCGGCGCACGACTGCTTCCTCCCTGTTTCTTTTTTTTTTGTATTTTCTTTTTGTATTTTTTTTGTTTTTCTTCTTATAAACAGGAAATGCAATGTAAGAAAAATGCAATGCAATGGAGTGGTGGTGTATGATGTTGGATGTGTGGTTTTTTTATGCAAACTAAAAATAAAATGCAATGGATGAAATGAAGATGATGATGATTAGTGGTGGTGAATGAAAATGATGGTGTGATTGTGATGATGGTGGTAGAGTGATTGATGTATAAAATGATGGTTTGGTTTTTTTTTTGTTTGATAAACAAAATAAGCAAACAACGTTAGATAAAAAAAATTGACAAAGTGAAGATAGAGAATTTACCTGTGTTGTTCGTCGGATTGTGGAGCCGCGTAGTGCGGCTTCCGTTGTGGCCTCGATCCGGTTCGACGAAAAATCGGAGAAGCTTTGCGATCTTGATGTGAAGTTCGCTACGCGGAGAAAAACTGCGGATCTCGCCTGCAGGTCGTCGTCGCTCAACGCATAAGGGGGAGCTGTCACCTCACGACTTAAAACGGGGCTCGAACCTCTCTAACTCGTAGAATGGCGGATGGGGAAAATTGTGGATGTAAGGAGGAATATAAAGTGAAGAGAAAGGGAGGTTAGAATGGAGGTGGTGTTGAATGGGAGGTTAGATTAATGGTGGAGTTGAATGGAGGTTAGATGAAGAATGTGGGGTGGAATGGGAGTTGTTGGTAGAAAAGAAGAGGGAAGTTAGTGTAGAGAATATGATTAGATAAAAGAAAAAAAATAAAAGTAGTCTACTAAAAAGAGAAAATAAAATAAAGAGAAGGAAAAGAGTGGAGAATTTACAAAAATAAGATATACAACATGTACACATTTTTTTTACTTTTTCTAATTTGTATTTTTTATCTTTTTAATAAGAAATATTTACAATGAAAAAATACAGTAAAATACAATAATAAAAATACAACACAATTATAATTTTTTTTTGTATTTTTAATAATTAAGAAAGATATAATAAAAAAATGAAGAAAGTATGAATATATACATAATGTACAATGTACATCTAGGTCCCAAAACCCAACTTTTGCAAATGAGCTCCGATTTTAATGAAACTACTTCCGTTGGATAGATAATTTTCTAACTTGAACTTTAAAAGTGAGTTTGGTGAATTTGGAGTTCATACGGAGCGGGAATTTAGCTTGGAAGTTGGACTTTACGGCTTTTTCTCTTTGGGATCTAGGAGCATTTATTTAAGGTAAAATTTGTTTTGTATTTTTGTATTTTTATATACATTATTATGAACAAGTTAGAGAAAGAATTAGCCAAAAAGGAGTTGAAATGAAATTATTAAAAATACATGAAGTTTTGGGGTATTTACAAGTATAAAACTCCTTTATTTTTGCGGCTTTTTATGTGTAATTTATTTTGTACAATCTTATATACAATAATTAGTGTATTTTATTTACAAGAGTTATTTTGTTAATTTATTGATTTGATGGACATTTATAAGGGAATTTACTCGTGGATTTTGCTAAGATCAAGATATTGAGATGATGAATCCTGGATTCATCAGGGGGTATGCACCCCGAGTTTCTTCTATTCTTTTCGATCCTCTCCATTGTCTCCTCTTCTTGTCTATACTTAGCGATATTTTACCCTAAGTATAGGGGGAGACAATCTGAGTACGATCTGTTCATTCCCACCCTTGACCCTTCCTGCGTTGTGAACAATCTGCTATACTTAGGATTATTTGATCCTAAGTATAGGGGGGAAGGTCAACTTCTTATTGGTTCATTCATTTATTCTTTAGACTTGTCTATACTTAGTACGAGTTATGTCTTCTCTTTTCTCTCCGATCTATGAGGACATAGCTTAAGTTAAGTATAGGGGGGTCGTATATATTATGTATATACTTTAGCCATAACTCGTACTTTCATATTTTCCTAATAATATGGCTGATTATTCTTTAAAATTCATTAAAAATCTTAATAAAAAGGTGTTTTGTTCCTCAAATTCTTTTTGTATATACTGATTAATAAATCAGGTGAAAATGTTTTTTGCAAAATGTTTGAAAAATAGTTTGAAAATCTTTGTAAAAATCTATTGAAAACTATTTTGAAAATGTTTTGTTACATGTTTTCAACCTGTGTAAAAAATGTGGTTTGTAAAAATTTTATTTTCTTTGTGTGAAATAAAATGTTTGAAAAATGAATTGCAAATGGTTTGAAAAATGGTTACAAAAATATTTGAAAAATCTATATAGATACTGTTTTGAAAATCTTTGCAAAATGATTTTCAAATATGTGTACATGTTTGTAAAATGTTTATAAAAATTATTCTGGACTAGAGTTTTCAAAAATACTTTGAAAAACATGTGTTAAGTAAATTTGAGGAATATGTACATCTCACCTAAAATCCACTATATATACCTATAAAATTGATCACTTACCCTTGTAAATTCTTAAAATCCACTTCTTGTAACTATAAGAAGCATGCCCATGTAAATATTTTGTACCTAGTTTTTAGCCAAAACTTTTTATTCTCGAAAATCCCAAAAACATTTGCAAAACTAAAATCCAAAAACATTTGAAAAATCTTTTTGAAAAATACAAAAAAATGCATATGCATCATCATCATCTTTCAAAAAATCCATAAAAAGTTCAAAATTCTTGAAAATTGCATCACAAAAATATTTCTGCATTTGCATAGCATTAGCATTTTTCGGATTAAGTTTGATAGTTGAACAAGTCTAAGTAAAATCTGGAGATTGGAGCTTGATTGGACCTTAAAATCTACCTAATAACAGGAACCTTATAGGAACTGGGTTTGAGGTACTTCGGGTCTAGTTGACTTAATTCTTTGAGGATCACGGGATTTGGTTCAATGGATTCCTGACTGCCTAAGTAGAGTATTTCAAAGCACACGCATGACTCTTGTTGATAATGACCTAACTTGGACACCTGCACCTTTCACATGGCTCAACTCAGTTGGAGTGGTGAGGGGATTGGATTTGCCGGTATGAGATGCACACAAGTGGAAACACTTGTCCTCCTCTAGGGAGGGAAGTGCACCCCAACCCGTCCAGTAATGAGGAAGTCTAAAGACAGGAGGCTGTGGGTTGCAATAAAGCTTCAAAAGAGGGATAGTCTACTGGCTCAAGAGGAAAAACTCCTTATGTAAATACTGCTGTGAATAGTATTTCAGAAAAAAAATGTTCAGGCATGTACAAAAATAAAAGCCTGCAAAGTATGTACAAATGTCGTAAAGTCAATAAGCAAGCTTGAGTTCCAAAGTCAAATATGTGAGCTTGCAGCTGGATGACTTTGCTACAATGGTCTTGCATCCCAGGATAGGTAGCTACACTGGCTACCGTCCATTCTTCTCTTCACCCCCTCCTCTTGAGCTGGTTGCCACTTGAACTTAGAAGGGAATACCCCGCTCCTCGAGGATGGAGTTGTTGGATTGGGGAATCATTGGGTTGTCGTACTGGAGAAGTCAATTTCTTTGCCATTCTAGTTGGGGAGAGCCACCATCACTTACACTGTACGAGTCAGATTCATAGTCGTAAGAGTTTGCGTATGAGTTGAAGTATTTCTGACCTGGCTATTGAGGAGACTTGGACAGTGTTTTGGGATTATCAAGGACTGTTGGATTTCAAATTCAGTTCTCACTAAGGTTCCGCCCGCACTAAAATTACAAAGGTCCGACTTAAGCTCCAAACTTTGATTTTGTGAAGACAAGTTTGATAATCAAATAAAATCCATGTTCTTCGTTTTCTTTTCTTTCTTTTCTTTTTGCACTTATTGCATAAGTGTTTGCTAGGGACTAGCAAAGGTAAAGTATAGGGGATGATGAATCCACATTTCATCATCTTTATTCTATCATTTTGGCACCAAAAGCCCTAGCAAATGCCTGTAAATAGCATTAAATACACCATCTTAGCATTCGTGCATGTATCTGTAAATAGTGTATAAAATACTGTAATTAAAGCCAAAATTATAGAATAAATAAAAGAAAAGAAAAAGAATAAAATATTGTAAATATTTTATGACCCAAACCCCGAGACGTAGGCATCTTGATGAATAGGTCGACCAGGAATAAAATAGGGGGAGATAAGGGCCAAAATACAATTAAAATTCCTTTTATCTTATTCATTCTTTATTCATTTTGGGACCTATTTTTGGTTCCACTTTTTATAAATCAAATAAAGAAACTTTGTACATGAAAGTTGTAGATAAATTAATAAAGAAAAATACAAAATTGATTTCACTTAAAAATAATATACAGATAAAAAGTTACGGTCTGAATAAAAATCCAGAATCCCAACTTCCCAGACCCGTATCTCACAACTGAAAACTCCAAATGCAGCAAACTCACTTTAGTTGTATATAGAATAAAATAAGCTATTTAATGGCGGTGGTTTCGCATTTGGCGGAGCTACGGTTTGAAAGTTGAGTTTTGGACCCTCATTGTATATTTGTACTGATTAAAATATTCAATTTATTCTTTATTCATTATTTTTGTATTATTAAATTTTTATAATTTTGTAAATATTACTTATAATAAATATGTATATTAAAATCAGAATAAAAAGGCAAAGAAAACTCAAAATAAAAATACTTGTATATACAATACATAGGTATTATACCTATATACATACCTGTATAAACTATACTTTTATTTTATTAAATATACAAAATATATCAAAAAAATAAAACAAAAATATATTTAAGTGTATAAAAATATTCTATAAATTTATAAAATAATAAACAAAATAAATTAAAATACACAAAATAAAAATAAAGGAATAAAATATATAGATAATATACCTATATAGGGTATAAAAAGTAACTTGTAAAAATATATCTCATAAAAATAATTAAAAATTAGAATAGAATACTACATAAAATAATAAATATTTTTTTTATTTTATAACCATAATTTAATAAAATCATTTTCGATTTTTAATTGAATTTTTAAACCTTTTTTAGGACCTTTTTCCTGGTTGGTCCACGTGGACCAACCAGGGGGCAGTCGTAGTTGACCTCGGTCAACTGTCTGCCCTAGGTCTTGTAGCCCGTGTCAGGCCCATGTTTGACCCCAACTTCTTGATTTTTTCGAGGACCCCTCGTTGCTCTTCTCATGATGAATCCTCTGTGACTTTTTCTCCTCGATCTCCCAGCAAACACGCCTAGGTGTTTCCTCGACGAATGGATCAAAGATCTGACCGCTATCCCTCGTTCAAGGAGCCCTGTCGTCAACACTACAAAACCAAGCCCTTGACTTCATTCGACTTTTTGAACCCCAATTATGGTCTCTCTCGCGTCCCTTTCGATCCCAAGCAAGTCCTGGAGGTGACAGCTCCAAGAACGACTCGTCCAGGAGGCGGAGCAGCGTGGCCTAGGGCGTTCCATCACCTCCGACCGACCACCGTAGAGGTACCCCTAACCTCGGGCTCCCCAGGCCATTGAGGTGTGTATTTCCCCTTAATATTTCTTGCATTCTTCTAGCCATAGTTCTAGGATCAAAAACCCTAAAAAAAACCTCGCTCACATAGATCGATTCATCCAATCATTTCATCTCGCCGGAGCGCACCTCCGGCCGAGCTTCGCCCCACTGATTCGCCTCATCGCACCCACCCCACAGGGCTCAGGCAGTTTGCCCTGGGTCCTTTCACCTTTCTCTTGCAGGTCCTGGGCCCTAAATCGCATCTGGGGCTTGTTTTGGAGGCGGCGGAGAGGTACCTGGAGCCCTTGTGCTCCGGTGACCTCGCACGAGCCCTCCGGCCTCCGCCGGAGATTTCTGGAGCTACCAGCACGTTGAGGACCACTGCAGGAGCATCGGACACCATTTTGGAGCGCAAAGGAGCGGCGGAGGAGGGAGATCGACGTTTGGGAAACTCGCCTCCCCGCGAGTTCGTCCCAGTTCTTTGAGATCCCTTCGCAGCCGTTGGATCTCGAAGGCGGCCCAGATTCCACGGTGACCATCCGATTATCAGAGCCAGCCCACCGTCGGATCTCATCTGAGATCTAATCTCAGACGTCCAGGCCGAAGCGTCATCGGAGGCCCTGCGTCGACACGTGGCAAGTGATCTCGCATCAGCCGTCGGATCGCACCGAAGGGGTATTTTGCAGGGTTACCCCTTCTATTTTTGTAATTTTCTTTTAGTCCTGAAATTTTAATTAGTAGTTTAAAATTTTTGTAAAATTTACAAAAAGACCCTCGGACTTTATGTATTTGCAGATGGGTCCTCTGCCACGTCACCTCACGTGACCTGTTCACGTGAGGTGCGGACATTTTGCATTAAGGCCCTCGACCTGTTGGTTATTTCGTTTTAGTACCAGGAGTTTCAGTTTAAGTGTTCAACTTTTGGGATAATTGCATGTAAGCCCTCAGGCTTTGTTTAAATTACTTTGGGCAGGCGCGTGCAAGTCACGCGCCCTGGTGGACTTTTTACACTGAGACCCCTGCGGGTTTGAGGATTTGTATTTGGTCCATAAACTCAAATATCCAGTACAATATTTTGTGGAAAATTGCATGTAAACCCCTGGACTTCTGTGAATTTGCATATATACCCCTGCTAGGCTGTGCTATTTTTTGTGTGCTTGTCTGAATTATTTGGAGCATCATTTTAATTCGAAAAATTCCCAAAAATGCAAGTTAAGCTCCTGTTCATTTGCACTCTCACGTCATATTTTTAGTTTTTGATTTTATTGCATTTTAATATTTATTAAAAATAAAAAACTTGCCATTTCAGCACTGTCTAGTTTAGAAAATACCAAAAAAATAGTAAAATACCTCGAAAAATTCCAAAAAATTACCTACTGTGTATTTTAACTTATTTTAGTGTCAGTCCAAAAATCACTAAAAATTGCAAAAGAAAACCTTAAAAATTTGAAAATACCTAAAAACTTCAAAAAATCTAGAAAATTATAGAAGACTCTAAAAAGTGCAAACTCAACTCCTGTAGGTTCTATATTTTATCCTTTTTATTTTAAAAATAGTTTGGAAAAATTTTGTGGTTGTTTGATATTTTTAATTCCTATTTTACCCCCAGCCAGTAGCTAATTCCCTGTTTTCCTTTATTTTGCTATTTAAAAATACGAAAAACATTCTGAAAAATACCCAAAAATCACAAAAACACTAAAAAATTATAAAAGGACCAAAAAGATTTTATTTCTGAATTTTTGATTATTTTTGCATATTTGTAATAAATATTTTATCACCCCTTTTTTACATTGTTTTTATATTCCAATATTGAAAAAGAAATATATATATATAATATAAAATTATAAAAATTAGAAAATTAAAAATCAAAATACAAAATTAAAAATTCAAATAAAAAAAATAATAAATATTAAAAAACCCACAAAAATCCTTGAATTGCATAGTGTAGACAACACTTCACACTCATTCACATACATTTGTCTGATCTGCCCTGTTTGCTCCCTGTGTTCGAACTCTCTACGTACTTGCTTGCTATACACCATTTATGTAGAGTTAAAAATAAATTTTAACTTCACATTGCTTGTCATTGATTGATATCTATAGTGTGGGTTAATTGTTGATTAATTACGAGATTTATTTTGTAGTGGTCAACACACCGACTGTTGACTCGCCTTGTGAGTCAATACGACCGCTTGTGAATTTCGTGATTATCACACGACAATGTAAATTTTTTGTAATATGACTAATAGATAAAAGATTCATATGAAATGTTGGAACATGTGAGACGTTCTGTAGACGCATCGATGGAGCTAGAACAATCTCCCCCTGACCAATAATGGGTAGATGAACCCCATTTGTAATCGCCAATGATCTACTAGGAGGGATAGATATGTAAGAAGTAAACTGAGCCCGATCTCCACACATATGATGAGAAGCTCCGAATCTGAAGTCCATGATCCAATCAGTCTGAACTACTACAACTGGTAAGTGCATATGCAATACCCGACGAACTCGTAGAAGCTCTGACAGCAGCTGCAACATATGAAGATCATGTTGTTGGGGCAGGCAATGTAGTCATCATCTCTCACAATCTTGAGAAAATATCATCAAACCTCGCATCATGAGAAGGAGATGGAGTAGTCTATTCCTGCTTTGCTACACGGCAGACGCTGGATACCCATGCTTCAAATAGCATGTTTCCTCTGAATGTCCTGGACGATGGCAACGTGAGCACGGGCCACGGTGACGTTCTCCTCCTCGACCACGGGATCCGCGCCCGTGAAACTGTGAAGTACCCCCTCTGCCATGAGAAGTTGCCATCGTAGAGGGAGTTTAACCTATGGTAGTAGATGAAGTAATGATCCTGCTCAGCCTCTTGTAGACCTCCTCCATTGGGGGCATCATCTCTCCAATAAGTTATTGAGTACGTGATGCATCGTACTCAAAGACAAGTGACGACAGAGAGACTCCTGTCATAGTGGCATTCATGTATTGCTGTTGTTACTCAGTGCTGGTAGTAATGGACATGAAGCTATGAAGACGCTCAAACATGCCTCAAAGATGTGAGAAGTAGGCATGAAGAGGCTGGCCATTCTGCTTGGTTGATAAATTTTCATGCTGCAGCTGAAGGATTTTGCTCAACTTCTTTGCTTATCCATATGTGTCATCCATGATATCACACATAGCATTGGTTGTGGGTTGATTGACGATGTCGTTGGCAATGTCCGTGGTGAGAATCCTCAAAAGCCAAATCCATGCATAGGCATCATCTTGCTTCCATGAAGCATTAGCTCCAGCTTTGTCCGTCGACTCTGATTACTCAAAATGTGCTCCTTGTTCTGGTACTGCATAGGGGTGTGAAACTGTATGGACCATAACTCGTAGTTGGTCCCATCCATCTTCACGATAGGAGCCGGGCCCTTGAAGGCACCAGACGATGAAAAAATGTCACCCTTGTTCTCTGACATAATGAAAACATTGTCGGAACTTCGGATCATTTTGGGGGGTAGACCTTTATAGCAAGTATACACAACCATACGAAGGAACGGTTGTATGCGTAGACTCATACAACCATCCTCTTCAAACCTTGTTAAGATCTAGGGCCGAAAAATAAAATTTATATGCCCAAAATCACGTAATCCCGTCAAAATCGGACCTTATCATTTTGTAAAAGCCCCTGAATTGCAGCCCTCAAGCAACAACGAGCGACACTAAGGGGTCGACTGGGGTGGCGGGGGCTGGCTGGGGTAGTGAGGGGTGGTCGGCTGGGGCAACATCGGCCTGCTGGGGCAGCGGGGGGGGGGGGAGTCGGGTGGGACGACGGGGCCTGCTGATGCGACGCATGGCGAGGAGGGTTGACTTGGGCGACGACGACGGAGAGTGGGGGGGATGACTAGGGTTTGGTGTGATATAGGAACCCCGATCTAGGATCGTTTCTCCGATACCATGTTAGAGAAAAGAATGGAATCATATCATTATTGAGACCCTAGGGCTCTCTTATATAGGAGAAAAGCCTTGGGTAAATAACAAGAGAGGTACATGAAAGAAATAAAAATAAGAAATAAATATAAAAAGCTATAAATATCTCAACACATCTAACTAGTGTTTGGCACAACTAATGGATGATGCTAATGGTGCTTGCTTAGGCGATGATGTTGGTGGAAATGGAAGCTTGGTAATATGTGGGTTTTATCACTTCTTCGGTGAGGGAGGAGGGAGAGGAGAAGTAATAGCGGGGGTGGTGGTGAGGCCTACATCTGGGTAGGGCATGGGGTAAGTGGTAAGAGCGATGGTCGAGGTGCAAGCACTATCCGGGAAATCACAAGGGGATGATGGAGTGTCGTCGAGGAAATGTGGATGATTCCAATAGTAGTAGGATTGGCATGGGGGAGGGTATTAGTACTAGGAAGGTGGTGGCCATGATGCTGACATCAAAGGAGGCGTTTACGTCGATAGGTACAATGGAAATGGGGTCAAGGTAAAGGTTGCGATGGTGATAGGATTGGGGTTGGAGAGGGGTCGAGTAGGTAGGGTGTTGTTTGTTACAAGGATGTCTTCCGGAATGAGAGGTGGCGATTGTGCAGGCGAGGAGTGTTGTGGTTGCGAGGCGATCAGGGTTTGCGATGAGGGTAGAGGAATATTGATGATTTCCATGGAAGGTTCGGGTGGGCTACAATGTTCCAACATCAAATTTTGACATCACATCTTCATGTTATTTCAAAGCTTGTCGAAGACTTCGATCTCATATTAAATTTGTCAGATTTCGTAGATCTAAACAAATCTGGAGCATCTTGGATATAGTTTCTTCATGTTGGTTAGTCATTTGAATGAAACTCTTTCGATTAATAATTCCTCAAATAAATTAATGGATCTTTAGATTGTGAGAATGATCTGTGTGCCATGTTATAACACCAATTTGTGCAAACTAGGGTTTTGATGGAGAAAGAAATTTGGGGCAGAGGAGGAAGAACACACATGTTACGTGGGATTTTGGGAAGAAAGCATGGAGCTCCATGAGGGGGAGAGAGAGAGGGACAAAGGGATAATTGGAGAAACATCAAATTTTTATTTAACTTCAATTGATTGTACACATTGACTTATCTATAAAAATTCAATAAAATCAAAATCCTAATTGACGCTTAAAATATCTCTAACCAAATAACTAAATAGAAAACGCATGTGATTTCTTTATTTCAAAATTCAATGACTCAAATTGGATCAAATTAACAAGACTGACCTTAATTTAAGTTCGTGACTCTAATTAGACAAACGAATAATCATAGTTTTGTCTTAATTGCCTAAATTCCGAGCTACATCAATTAGAAAATGGAGAGAAGAGGGGAGTTGGTTAACTTACATAAAGGGTAAAGTAGTAAGAAGTTGCACTTCTTCTTCTGAGTTTTTAAAATACATTTTCGTTTTGCCAAAGAAACCCTTGTTTCTTCTTAATCTTTCTTGCTTAGTCCATATAGGGTTAATTGCATAAATGCCCTCCCTCCCAAGTTTTGATGGATTAATCCTTCAACTTTTATCGAGACTTGGAATTTCACACTTATGCCGTTACATTTCATGCTGAAGTCATGTTGATAAAAAAAGCCCGTGGCCATCATGGAAGCGTTGAGCATGTTGATAAAATAATTAGATAGGAGTGTGAATGGGCAAAACTAGAAAGAAGATGACAAATCATGGAAACCCCTGACGACAGAAAGTAAAATAAATTACCCAACAAGGCACATCGTAACAAACACAAGAAAAGCCTATTCCAGATTCGGAACCACGGAATATCACCTTAAGTAAAAAATTAACCAACATTGGCGGTCGAAGTGAAAAAAGATAACCTGGATCTGGGAGAGGTTTTCCTGGAAGAACTGCTGGATTATATCATTGCTCCCCTGCATGCTTTCGCAGACCTTGCCATCTTCGAGACAACTCCTTATCCTCCTCCAGTTGGACTCACTGTCAACCCGCTTCTGAAGCCAATTGGAGTAGTCCCCGAGGTGGCACTCCTTGTAGCCCCTACCAGACAACCTGTCCAGCACCCTTGTTGGTGACGGCGAAGGTGAAAACAATGAAGCAGAAGAGGAGGAGGATGACGAGGAACATGACAAAGAGGTAGAACCAGAGCATGCAGGAGGCGCCGCAGCACGCACCGACGAGGCCCAAGAGGGAGAAAATGAGGAGGAAGATGCCAAGGAAGATGAGGGGCCTCTCCAGGAAGCGCTCGCAATCGGTGGAGGCGTGGTGGCTCAGCCATATGCCCCCCGCGAGGATGGGGATGGAGAGGACGAGGGTCGCCAAGTTCAGGACGCCTACCAGCGCGTTGCTCAGCTTGCACATTGTTCGTTGTGGGCATGTCTCGCCGCAGAGGTGATGCTGTGCGAGATAACGGAGATGGGTTGGGATGGGTTGGGAGGGGGGCTGCGCAGGGAAGAAGCCAGAAATTTTTACTTGGGGGAGCAAATTATTGAGACCACACGCATACATATGCACATACACATGCATTTACATGTAGATACATTATACATATACAGTTTATTTATGTTATTATCTATCGTTTTAACTACTAATATTTATTTACAAGGAATTTTTAGAAGATACCCCTACAAACATATGATTTCACATAAATATCCAAACAAACATTATATGGACAAAAAGGTCCTTATAAAATTCTTCAAATCAGGAAAACTTTTTATTAATACGATATTAAGTAGTAACATTATATCTAGTATTCTTAAAAAGTAAAATTATATCACACTTAATGTAAGGATGCAAAGGGATATATATATACCTATTCCTTATAATATATTTTGACAGGTGTATATGTATCTATGTTAAAATGAATACATATATAAATGTCACTCTGGTTTCCACCTATATTTTTCGTATATATTTATAGTTTTTACTATATAGTTGCATATTTATTTTTAATTACATATAACAATTGTTGTAGCTTTTCTGTATATTTGATATAATTTTTATGAGATATATATATATATATATTGTATTTGTATCATAATAAGCCATTCAATTCATATAAATAAGCTAATTTATAAAGTATTTGTGATTGTATTCATATTCAATCCATAATCATTTTATATCTATATCCAATTTTCAAGATAGAGTAACACCTTATTCATATTGACATCCGTACTCATGTATTAAAATAATTTTGGATATGATAACACCTATATGCTTGTCCATAACTAATAATTATATCCTTATTTTAGTATCTTTGCATAGTGTAATCACTCTTTATATTCTAGATTTTGATGATTATTTTAATAATTAAGCATTTTTAGTGGGTTTACCTGTATTCAAAATGAAAGTTCATAAAAAGATATAAAGTTCGACATGTGTACAACATGCAAATACTAATATTTAATTATACATCTTTAATAAAGGGAATAATTCACAACAATGAAATGTATGTATATGTTAGTTTTTTTAATCTATTAATATTTCATCCATTGATAAATATATAACTATGAGTATTATTTTGTTGGAAAATAGTTTTTATGTAAAAATTAGAGACAAATATCATATCTATTACTATATCATTAACAATGGTCAATATACCAACACTTATCCATCATATTTTTCAAAATCTTAACTAATTATCGATATTTAAATTGTGACGGTTAAGCGTCACTATATGGACCAACGGTATTAATATAACAATGGATATTACATTCTTTCTTAATTTCAAATATAAAAAATCTCATCAAATATTATTCGTCATTATATATTAAACAACATACTATATAATGATGAAATAAAAAATCTCTGCATACTTATTTTGTTCTTGTAGTTATGTATAGAGGGACGCAAATGGACGGACGGATATAGGTATATATTTTTGAATACGAATGTGGATACGGATATTGACGGATATTAAAATTATCTTGCCATATCCTTAAAAACGGATATGAATGTAAAATCGATACTAATCGTATATGAGCAATGTTAGAAATAATCTATAGACTTTGCTTAAATATATATGAATTGGATGGAAAACACAAGATATAAATTTACTAAATGTGTTTATATCATAAAAATTATACAAATATGGTAAAAGAAGGTATAGAATTATGTTATATATGGTTAAAAATAAATCTATGACTATATTTATATATGAAAACGGATATACAAATACGGATACATATATTTACGGATATCAAAACGATAGCAATATCCGTATCCATTTTAAAATGGATACGGTGGCGGATCGGGTATGAATATATCCGTAACTATTTACATCCTTATATGTATAACATGTAGTTCCTGTAAAACATACAAGTGTTAATAATTAAATTATCATATTCAGATCATATTGTTGGTTTTTTATTGAGAAATGAGGGTGAAAGTATTATATACAACTTGTAAATGAAAGATGGGCGGGGCATTTTATACAACTTATTAACATTTATATTAACTATTATATTTAAATCATGCAACGTAACTATTATATGATATAAAATACATACTTATATCCCCCTCCCGCCCCCATTGTCTCCGTCACTAGGGCTGCGTGTGGCGGGGAGGAGAGCTTCTTCGCCGTTTTGTTTCAAATCAAAGGCCTTCATTTTTAGGATTTTAGAAAACAACTATTTATTTTATTCACCTCCATTACAATGCCGATTAAAACATCCTTTCCTTATAAATAAACTTTGGCCTAGACAGGACATAAAATTCGTACTAAATAATGGAAGAACACATAGAAGAGTAATCAAGGGATGTTTACACACATGTTCCTGCAAACAATGTGTAACTTCGTATTAATCCATGTATTGATTTATTTACATGCAGTTGTAGAATAATCAACTCTTGCGATGTTACCTTTTGAGTTATCTTCCATTATTACAGCCTTTGTGTAACATGAATTGTTACAAGTCATAGTTTTAACCTTGTTTGCTCTATCAAATTCACCTAATTATGCCATTTTCAAATGTGAGCAATGAAACGACAATGTTGCTATTTCTGCCACTAAATGTGGTTTGTGATATATTGACATGTTTCTTCTATTTTCCATGTATACCAATGATGTTAGAAGTTGCTTTAACAGAAATCTGAGCGTCTAACCGAAAATTGTTGACTATGACATAAATGTGCATATTATGATGGTATAAAAAACTATTTTTAAGCTTCTTTTATGAAGACTAAATTCAGAAGCACGAGCTTAAGGAAGAAGATGAAGTTAAGCTCCAGAAGAAAAATCCTACTCAATAGATCATGGAGACTCATGAAAATCAAGCCAAAAACTCATGCCAAGAAGATCTAGTTTCAGCATGTGTCTTGAATCTCGTAATATGTGTTTTTAATTTGAAACCATGTAAAAAAATTCAAAAGATCATGCATCATATATCTGCACTCTTAGGTTTGCTTTCAACCTTAAATAAATCGATTGATTTTTATTCTAGTCTACTAATAAGTCCAAGAACCTTCATCGCGAGTCTAGGTATGTCACACACAAGGGAGAGACACAATTGCTGTGGTGACCCGCGACGAAAACCTCAGATTTAATCAATATTTAACCCATAATAAGAAAGAATCAAGAAATTAAAATCAAAATTTATGGAGTTAAAATTTATTATAACTCTACAACAACGTGTATAGCGTGTAACTATGTGTAGAGGTCGAACACATGGAGCAAACTGTAGAAGGAGGCACAAATAATGCTAAAAATCCTATCTTTTATCTCTTGTCCATTTTATTGTTATTGTGGGTTTTTGATTTTATTTTTTTTAATTTTTTTGGTTTTATAATTTTGTATTTTCTTTTTATATTTTTCAAATTTTATATTTCTTTTTTTATTTGAATAATATATATACATGTATAAATGTGTATGTATTAATACAATATAATCTATGCATAGATATAATATATATAGAAATATGTAAAAATAGTCAAAATACAGTAAAAAGTAGTATTTGTGATTTTTATATATTTCTAATTTTTTATTATTTTCCTGGATATTTTGATAATTTTTATGTATTTTAAAGTCAAAAATATCCCAAATAAGGGATTAATAAAATAGCCCGGAATTGAATTTGGTGTTAAAAATAATAATTAGGTCCCCAAATTAACAAAATCAATTTTGACATATAAATATTTATATAAATAAAATTATAGAGTAGAAAAATATATTTTTGGATTATGGAAGGATTTTTTTGGATTTTTATGAGAGATTTCAGGGTTTTATTGATTTTTAGGCCTTTTGTTTTTCAATTTTAGTGATTTTTCATCATAAATAAAATAGGATAAATTATACTATATATATATATGTTTTGGAATTTTTAGGGACATTTTGATATGTTTTGGTATTTTATAAAACAAACAGGGAATAAATAGGCTCTTTTTAATTTTTAAAAAAAGGATTAAATGCAAAAAAGCTAATTAAAAATAATGACGTGAAAGTACTGATTAATGAAGCATTTAATCCTATTTTTGTGATTTTTATGAGCATATTAGCTATTTTAATAAATAGATAAAGCACACAAAAATTAAAGTCTAGTAGGGGCATTTTTACAAATAAAATATAAAACAGGGGGCTCTGTGCAAATTTGCCAAAAATATACAATGTTAATAAAAATTTATTATATTAATAAATAATTACAATAATGCCATGACTAAACATGCAATTTACTCATCACATGGGACTACACGTGACATCGTTTGGGAAGGACCAAAGTGCAAATATTAGAAAGTTTAGGGGTCTTCTAGCAATTTTTACAAAACTATAAAACATGAATCACCATTTATTGGACTATAACTACATACAAAAACATGTAGGGGTGTCTATGCAATTTGCCCATCTCACGTAGGATGACTCGTGATTTTGAGCTGGATTGGACCAAAGTGCAATTTAAAAAATACATGGGTCTATTTGCAAAATATCCATTTATTTTAACTCTTTAGATTTTATTTACAGGTTCAAATAGTAAAATACAAAAAAATGTGGGCATGAATATGAATTTACCCCATAAGTGGTTGGATCGAGCGGCCGAAGTCTTTTCACTTGAACACATGTCGCTCATCCCACGGCTGATACCGGTTCGCGACTGGACGACGTGGATTAGATCACATCAAGCGATCGGATGGTTTTGGCGCAACATCATCCAACGGTACCTGGTTAATCTAGGGGTCGAGGCTTCATCCGACGGTCCTGCCCCTCCTTGTAAGAACATGGAAGAACTGGACGAAGGCCGAGCATCTATCAACGCTAGGGTGCAACTACGGCGGTCTTCTTCGATTCCAAGGGTCACAATAGGTAGCAGGAACATCACTTTATCTGCAGGAGGCTTCAAAATGGCAAAAAGTGGCCGGAGAACCAATACAAGGTCGGGGACGAGATGGTACTCCTGGTACCTCCAGGGAGCATCGAATCTGCCTCCAGGTGCCTTGGTGCACCTTGTACCTGCATAGAATGAAACTAGGGACGAGGGTAAATTGCCTCGTCCCGTTAGAAAGGAGAATCGGCGAAGGGATGATGATGGGTGGCCTCACCGACGGCGGGCGGAGAATGAAGAGTGGATCTCCAGATCCACTAGGGATCTGGGGGAACTGGAGTGCCTGGAATGAAGAGAGAGCGAAAGGGGTCGAAATGGTGGTGGTTGGCACGGGGTAAAACAATCGAGGCCCAATGATTTACGCTAAAAGGCTACACTAATGGCTAAGCTAATGACGGAATTAAAATGTTTGAATGAAAATCTAACTAAAGTAATTAAAAAGCGCAGCTCTAACCTGGGTTTTGGCCAGGGAGGAGGACGGTCGCCGGAGCCGGCCGCCTGGGTGCACCTCCTCCATCCGCGAGCCGCCATGGAGCTCAGGGGACCTCCCTCTATCACGGGAATGCATGCTAGACCGAGCCCAAGAGCTTTAAGTCTTAGGAAAATGACCAAAAATTCAAGAAGAGGAAGAGATTTTTATTTATAAATGTGAGAGGGCACCCTTATTGACTGGACAAATGGCAACGATTGAGTGTATGCACAAGCAAGTAAAGGAGTCAGCGTGGATCATGGAAGAATAACGAATGAATCTTCCGAAGCGATCGAGAGTGATGGATGGATAGATCAAGCGTGATAAAAGGAGGAAATCGCGGGAAAAGATGGTTCTGACAGAAGTCAGAGGCGCGGGGGGAAATTGACTGGAGCTCAACAATCCCCGACCTCTGATTGGGCTAAACAGTCTGCTAGGAGACAAAACAACCTAATTTATTAAAGAATAAATGATTAAAAATAATAAGCAATTTTATTAATTTTTGTGTATAAAATAAAAATTGTTTATTATTTATGATAGTATTTTATTATGATTTTTATTTTTTTGGTGTATTTTATTAGTAGTTTATTTTTAATAGTGTATTTATAGGTATATTTTCCTATATTTTGTACATTTTTATTTTTATTTTGTATATTTTATTTTTTCATTACTTTATTTTATATATTTATAACTTATTTTTGTGAGTATAAATATATTTTTATTTTATTTTTATGATGTTATTTGTACACTTAAATAAATAGATATGTGTATCTTATAGGTATATTTATAGGTATCTTTCCAATATTTTGTATACAACTTTTTATTTTAATGAATTTTAAATGGTTTTATTTTGGTTTTATATTTTTATTGAAATATAGATAATATTTACCATATTATAAAGATATAAAAGAATAAAAAATAAAAGAAATGTCCACTCTTATTTATATACATGTATAATTGTAGGTATTCTGCCTATATCTTTATATACACATTTTTATTTTTCATTTTCTTTTTGGTTTTATTTTAGTTTTAATATGAAAATCTGATATAAATAATAATTACAAAATTATAAAAATACAAATTTGTAAAAATAATATAGCATGAATAAATTGAATATTTTAATCGGTGCAATGTACAATAGGGGTAAAAAACCTAACTTTTACACCATAACCCTAAAAATATAAAACCACTACCATTAAATAGCTTGTGAAAACTTATATACAATCAGAGGTGATTTCTATGTTTTGAGTTTTTATTTGAAAGATATGTGTCTCGGAAGTTGGGTTTTTGGCTTTTTATTTTGTGTATAAAATGAACACTGTATATTATTTTTGCACAAACTTAATTTTGTATTTTTATTCACATTATTTTCTACAACTTTCATGTACAAAGTTTCTTCATTTGATGAACAAATAATAGAGAATAAAATAGGTGCCAAAAATGCATAGATGATGAATAAAAGAATTGGGTTTTGTTCCATTTTGGCCCTTATCTCCCCCTACTTTATTCCTTGTCGACCAACTCAATTCTTGACTTGGTATCGGGGTTGATGGTCATAAAATATCTTCAATATTTTATTCTTTTTTCTTTTCTTCTCTTTATTCTATAATTATGTCATTCAAAACCTTATTTTATATACAAATAATACAATAAATAATGAATGCTATTATGTACAAATTAATGCTTTTTACATGCATTAGCTAGGATTTTAAAGGCCAAAATGATAGAATAAAGCTGATGAAATGGAGATTCATCACATCCCTATACTTTCCTTTGCTAGTCCCTAACAAACACTTATGCAATAAATATAAAAAAAATAAAGAAGAAGAAAATGAAAGAATAAATGGAGTTGATTTCAATAATTAAACTTGTCACCACAAAATCAATGTTTGGAGCTCAAGTTAGACATTGATGTGAAAATGTATGTGGAACCTAGTTCCCAACCAAGTTTAAAGCACAACAGCCTTCAAGAGTCACAGAACTCGGTTCAAACCACCTCAATAGCCGGTTCAGAACTAGCCTACATCATATGCAAACCCTTATGACTATGAAGCTGACTTGTATGGTGTAAGTGATAGTGGCTCTCCCCAACCGAAATGACAAAGGAAGTGACTTCTCCAGAATGACAACCCAATGATTCCCCAATCCGACACTCTGTCCTCGAGGAGCATGGTATTCCCTTCTAAGTTCAAGTGGCATCCAACTCAAGAGGAGGTGAAGAAAATTATGGATGGTAGCCAATGTACCTACCTATCCCGTAGCCAGTGTATCTACCTATCCCGGGATGCGTGATCAGCGTAGTCAAGTCATCCAGCTACAGGCTCACATGGTATAACTCTGATGCTCAAGCTTGCTTATTGACTATACAACATATATACATACTCTGGCAGGCATTTTTTTATTTTCTTTTCAGGACAGTCTACTATTTTGGAGTTTTTTTTTGAAATACTATTTACATCAGCATATACATAAGGAGTTTTCCCTCTTGAGCCAGAAGACTGTCACTCTTTTGAAGCATTATTGCAACCCACACTATGCTGTCTTTAGACTTCATGGTAGCTGGACTAGGTTGGGGTGCACATCCCTCCCTAGACGAGGACGAATGTTTCCACCCATGTGCATCTCAGATCGGCAAATCCAACCCCCTCACCACTCCAACTGAGTTGAGCCAAGTGAAAGGTGCAAGCATCCAAGTTAGGTCACGGTCGACAAGAGTCATGCGTACGTCTCGAAAAGTTCTAGTTAGTCAGTTGAGGTGACTTGAACCCAGGCCTAAGTCTCAAAGAATTAAGTCCCAATGGACCAGAAGTACCTTAAACTTAGTTCCCATAAGGTTCCAGTGCAGTTAGGTGTAGTAAGATCCTACCAAGCTCCAATCTTCGACTTTATTGGACTTGTTCAATCATCAAGCTCAATCAAAGAATATGAATGCTATGCAAATACTATGTTCAATACAAAAAGAATGATGCAAATTTTCAAAGAATCTTAAAAATAAAAAGAATTTTTACACGCAGAATTTTGCAAAGAATTTTTGCATAAAAAGTATAAAATATGTACATCTATTTATACGGACGTGCTTCTTTTTATTTATTTACAAGACTTAAGAATTTAAAAAAATTTACATGTTTTAACAAGTTATTTTTATAGATATATACAATTAATAAAGAATTTTATTTATATTTGTAATTATATACACATTTTATTCCTATTTTAATGATGCCTTTATTCCTCAAATTTATTTGAAAACAAATGTGAAAACTATTGTACAAAAGATTTTTTGTAAATATTTACAAACATTTGAAAGCCATTTTGCAACGATTTTTCAAACAATATATATATATATACACATATTTTTCAAACTATTTTTACAACCATTTTCAAAACCCTTTGCATGAAGGTTTTCAAAGCCTTTATTTCACACAAAGAAAAGAATTTTTGTAAATTAAAATATTTTTACAAAGGTTGAAAATATTTCACAAAACGTTTTCCAAATGGTTCACACCATTTTTCAAATCATTTTGCAAAAATATTTTTATCTTGATTTATTAATCAGTATATACAAAAAGAATTTGAGGAACAAAAAGCATTATTAATGGGTTTTTAATGCATTATATATGTATAAATAGTATTTTTAGCCATATTTACTAATAATTATTCGAAAGTATGAGTTATGGCTAAAGTATATAAAGAGTATATACGACCCCCTATACTTAGCATGAGTTATGTCCTCATAGATCGAAGAGAAAAATAGAAGACATAACTCGTACAAAGTATAGAAAAGCCTATACTACAATGACTGAATAAGAAATGAACAAGAGTGGGAATAAACAAATCACAGCTCGGGCTGTCTCCCCCTATACTTAGGGTAAAATATCCCTAAGTATAGCAAAGCAAATCAACAAGAGAAGAGACAATGGAGGGGATCAAAGAATGAAAGAATCAGGGGTGCACCCCCCTATACTTAGGACAAAGTACGTCATAAGTACAACAAACTGTCAAAAAGGGGCGATACCTTCTCTATAGAAAAATATAAATGAAGAAGAAAAGAAGAAAAGAAAAAGGTATGCAGATATATGAAAAGATTGTAGAGAATGTACACAACACTCCCCCTATACTTAAGGTGAAAGATCCCTAAGTATAAGCAACGCCAGGAGTGAAGAAACAAAACGGAGGAAGAACAACACGGTGTGAACCCCCTATATGTAGGACAAAGTATGTCATAAGTATAGGCATAAAGATATGGTGCAAGATCTGGGGTGCACATAACATGCGGGAGAAGGAATGAACGAAAGATGAAACACATATATACAAAAGGGTATAGAATAGTGAGGTACAGGACGGTAGCTAGCAAGTGAATACCGTGTTCTCATCATCGTCTCCCTGTGAGAATGATGATGCTTCAGAAAGTGAAAAGACACCAGGTATACAATCAAGTGGGTGTAGGCTACCGGGGAAAAGAAATCTAAATGTGAGTCAGGGTTCAGTAGCGAAAAGGAGAGCATCGGTTCATAAGAAAAGAATAAGTGAGCGGAGTTGATACTTTATGACTTGGAGGAAGAAAGAACAGAACAGATCCCTCCGAGTCAATCAGAGTCTCAAAACGATATGAAAGGTGGAGAACATGGGACTTTCCCAATGCAGCGGCATGATATCTGGTGGTCGGAAAATCAGAAAGATCAAGGACACACCGAACACCACAAGACATGGCTCAACCCTGCGAGGGTCGTCAAGGTGAGCAGACTCAGATGAGTCAAAAATATCAGAAGACTCAGCTCTGTGCTCCTACAGACAGGAGACACAACCAGAGAGGAGACCGAGTACACAAATCAGAAGACCCTGCTTCGTGCTCCAACAGAAAGGAGACACCAGCAGTAAAGCCGAGTACCTACAAATGATGTACCCTCCCACAGATAACCCTCGGGCAGTAATAGATGCTAGTCAATGAATAATAAGAACATAAGCTCACCCTTGCAATGGTCGTCAAGGTGAGCGGGCTTAAAGGAGACAGATCCATCAAATGGATCGTGGAAGCATGTCTCGGTAGGCGACAGATCGACTACCAGTAGAAGAGTCCGTAAAATCAAGAAAATGTGGCAACGTCTCATAGACAACCCTCGGGGAGCGTACTACCAACTAGCAAATGAATAATCAGAGGAGGAAAGCTCATCCTTGCAAGGACCGTCAAGGAGAGCGGACTCAAAGGAGTCTAGTCAGATGGGTCCCCAGGGTTCGATAGATTGGATACCACAAGAAGGTAGTGGGGACCATGAATATATATCAGACGACTCGGTTCCATGCTCCGACAGAAAGGAGGCACAATCAACAAGTGGAACCTAGCATAAAAAACATGTTGCATTTTCCCGCAGATAGTCCTCGCGGAACAATGCAAACTAAGAAATGAATAGGCATATCAGATATCAGCCTTGCGAGGGTCGGCAAGGAGAGAGGGCTCGTAGGAGCCCGTCAGAACGGTCTTGGTAGACGACAAATCAGCTACCCAACAGAAGAGACAACAGATCTAGCAAGGTGTCATAGTCTCTCGCAGATAACCCTCGGAGAGCACTACAAACTAGGCAAGGTATAATCAGAAATGTGGGGCTCATCCTTGCAAGGACCGTCAAGGAGAGTTGACTCAAAGGAGTTGGGGAAATTGGCCTCGTGCACCTATAGAAAGGGCTCACAATCAGCAGGGAGGCCAATCAGTCAAATCAGACGACTCGGTTCCATCCTCTATTAGATAGGCAGCACAAACAGGGAGGGAACCGAGCGTAGAGAATGTGTTGCATTTTCTCGCAGATAGTCCTTGGGGAACAATGCAAGCTGTCACTCAAGTCTTGGGATTGTTTGCATCAAATCCTGAGTCCTAAAAAACAATCAATCAATCATCAAGAGGAGCATAATATCATGTGAGGGATATGAAATAATCAGGTCAATCCCAGTATGTCCATCAAGTCAATCCAACCATCTGAGATGGCACTGAATATAAGCAGAAATCCTTAGAGTGCCACAGGTGGATGATAGTCAGGAGATCGAAGATGGCTCAGACAAGTAGATGAATGAAATCATGCGGTTTCCGCACACCATGGCCCTGAAGTCCGAATCAGAATAGTCAATCAATCTTCAAAATTAAGATGGTTGGAACCGCAAAATAGATCGATCAGTCATAGGCTCATGATATCATCATCAAATCATCAAAATATATCACATCCTCAATCCGGTGTGCGTGATAAAAAATCTTCAATGAAGAGTCACACCTAGTAGTTGCGCATCCTCAAAGTCCTCACTAAGCTCTTATGCACATATCATAAATCAAATCCACCAAGGGTAGGACATCAATCTCAACATCCTCAAAAGGTGCCCGAATAACTCCAATAATCAATGTAAGTCAAAATCCTCGATGCAGGCTATATCCGTAAGATCAACAATCCTGGGTAAGAGAAGTGATGATACAGAGGGTCACGAGGAGTGTGGGAGAGATGAAGGTGGACACAGTCAAAATAGTGGTTCAAGAAGAGGGTCTCCTCAAACCGGACTAGATGTGGGTGATATGGGCAAGGAGAGAAAAGCCGCAAGATTCGGCTACGAAGGTGAAGCTCAAGACCCAATATCACGACTCTATGTAAATGAGGAGATGTATGTTTAAGAGAGATAGAGAGACTCAAAGATGAAAAATAATGACTCACACGGCTGGGACCTCAAAACTCAAAGAGATATGGAAATGCAAATGGACTCCAAGTCACAATCAATACACAAGGCAAATCCCAGATTCACCTACTTAATACAGTGAAGACCAAGAAAGTCTTTTATCTTTTCTATTTTAGAGTTAGGTCATCATCACAAAGTTGTACACATCGAGGACATGCTTGGGATTTGGGCACTAATCCTTTGCGTATACGTAGGAATAAAATGCGCATACAGGGAGGGGGTTGCTCTTCCCAAGACAAGGAATCCATTACATTTTATTTTAGAGATCAAGTAGCTTTAGTAGTCCCGATTTTATTTTGGTTATCAATTTTTTTGGTTTATTTTTAATACACGTGCCTAACGATTTTCCAGTTCTATTTAACATCCTAAGTGGGCAAAATAAGAGGGAGGAGATCGGAAAAGTCGTGCAAGTCGGAAATGGATGATGCATGCCAAGTCATAAGACTTATAGTGCTTCCCAGCTCTCTCCATGCGGGATGCATGACAGAATTGAAAATCTATGCTATATGCAAATGTAATTCAATGAAATCGCCCTAATATAGTAATTGATATTATCATGATGAACCACATGCTAAGTATCTAGAGATGAGATCCAAACGTTCGGTCTCTAAAGTGCATTGGTGTCCGCCACAACGGATCATGCAAGCGCTGTATAGCACTTCTCTCGGCGCTTGACCTCAAATCCAAATAAATGGCAATTCAAAATTTGACCAACTCTAGAAGCGAAGCTATAGGTTCATGCAAATATATTAGGGGCTTTGGACCTTAATCTATCGAGCAAGCAATGTCCTAAACTAGGGCTCATTCACACAAAATAATAAAAATAAAATAAAAAGCGAAAAAACGTCAAAACCGTTGAGGCCCCCGAGGGAACAATCCCTCAGGCATTTGATCTCAGGAAGTTGGAAAGTCTCTGAGAGTCTTGAATTATTACATGCCAAGTGTCACTCTCTCATATAAATTTACATTTTTTTGAAAAATGCATAATAAAATGAAGTTCAGAAACTGTCTCAAAAATTCCTCCGAGTCTAGATCAGTTGCTCTCTCCTGCCGATTCAGTCAGAAGGCTGGCTCCGCCTTGCTTTGGTGCATAGGTCCTCCTAAGAGGTCCTTCGTCGCGCAACAGTCCCTCGCAACAAATTCAAACAGGAAGGAGTGTTAGACATTTCCAATGAATAATGATAAATAAATTAATCATAAGAAATAAACGAATGCAATAATAAATAGATGAACAAGCGATATAAGACAAAGTAAAATAATATCCAACTAAGCGATGTTGTTCCCCGACAATGGTGCCATTTGATAAGCCCAAGAACCTTCATCGCAAGTCTAGGTATGTCTCAAATAAGGCAGAGACACAATCACTGTGGCGACCCGCGGCAAAAACCTCGGATTTAATCAACAATTAACCCACAACAAGAAAGAATCAAGCAATCAAAATCAAAATTTGTGGAGCTAAAATTTATCATAACTCTACGACAATGTGTATAGCGTGTATGTACGTGAAGAGGTCGAACGTAGGGAGCAAACGGTAGAAGGAGGCATGAATAATGCTAAAAATCATGTTTTTTATCTCTTGTCCATTTTATTGTTTTTGTAGGTTTTTGATTTTATATTTTTTTTTTGGTTTTATAATTTTGTATTTTCTTGTTGTATTTTTCAAATTTTATATTTCTTTTTTTTATTTGAATATAATATATATGTAAATAAATGTATATGTATTAATACAATAAAAGTTATATATAGATAACATATACATAGAATATGTAAAAATAGTCAAAATAAAGTGAAAATAGTATTTTTTTGATTTTTATGTTTTTTAATTTTTATGTTATTTTCCTGGAATTTTCGATAATTTTATGTAATAAGGTATTAATAAAATAGGATGGAATTGAATTGGGTGTTAAAAATAATAATTAGGTCTCAAAATTACCCAAATCAAATTTGATATATAAATATTTATATTAATAAAATTATAGAGTAGAAAAATATATTTTTGGATTTTTAAAGGATTTTTTGGATTTTCATGAGAGATTTTAGGGGTTTTTTTTCAAATTTTAGGCTTTTTATTTTCGATTTTTAGTGATTTTTGGTCTGTAAATAAAATAAAATAAAATATATTATATATATATTTTTGGAATTTTTAGGGACTTTTTGATATCTTTTGGTATTTATAAAATAAATAGGGAATATATAGGCTCTTTTTAATTTTTAATAAATAGATTAAATGAAAAAATGCCAATTAAAAATAATGGCGTCAAAGTACAAGACATGAAGCATTGAATCCTATTTTTACTAAGTTTTTAGGAGCATATTAGCTATTTTTAATAAATAGATAAATCACAAAAAATTTAAAGTCCTAGCAAGGGCATTTTTGTAAATAAAATATAAAACAGGGGGCTCTGTGCAAATTTGCCAAAATATACAATGTTAACACAATTTTATTAGATTAATAAATAATTACAAAAATTCCATTACTTAACATGCAATATACCCATCACGTGGGACTACACGTGGCGTAGTCTGAGAAGGACCAAAGTGCAAATATTAGAAAGTTCAAGGGCCTTCTTGTAATTTTTACAAAACTATAAAACATGATTCACCATTTATTGGACTATAACTAAATACAATAACATGCAGGGGTGTCTCTGCAATTTGCCCTGCTCACGTGGGACAACACGTGAGCTGAGCTGGACTAGACCAAATTGCAATTTAAATAAATACAGGGGCCTATTTACAAAATGTCCGTTTATTTTAACTCTTTATATTTTATTTACAGGACTAAATAGTAAAATACAAAAATGTTGGGCATGAATACACAATTTACCTCATAAGTGGATAGATCGAGCGGCTGAAGTCTTTTCACTTGAACACGTGTGGCTCATCCAACGGCCGGTACTGGTTCGCGGCTGGATGGCGTGGATTAGATCACATCGAGCGATCAGATGGTTCTAGCGCAGCGTCATCCAACGGTTCCTGGTTAATCTGGGGGTTGAGGCTTCATCCGACGGTCCTATCCCTTCCTGTAAGAACAGGGAAGAACATGACGAAGGACGAGCTTTGATCGATGCTAGGGTGCAACTCCGGCGGTCTTCTTCGATTCCAAGGGCCACAATAGGTAGAAGGAACATCCCTTTATCTGCAGGAGGCTTCAAAATGGCCAAAAGGTGGCCAGAGCGCCACTATAAGGTCAGGGACGAGGTGGTACATCAGGTACCTCCAACGAGCATCGAATCTGCCTCCAGGTGCCTTGGTGCACCTTGTACCTACATAGGATGAACCTAGGGACGAGGGCAAACTGCCTCGTCCCGTTAGAAAGGAGAATGGGCGAAGGGATGATGATGGTTGGCCTCTCTGGCGACGGGCGAAGAATGGAGAGTGGATCTCCAGATCCACTAAGGATCTGGGGGAACTGGAGTACCTGGAATTAAGAGTGGGCGAAAGGGGTCGAAATGGTGGTGGTTGGCACAGGGTAAAACAGTCGAGGCACAACGAAATGTTCGCCGGAGTGAAGCCCCGACGAACTATGAATCTAGATTTTTACGCTAAAAGGCTACACTAATGGCTAAGCTAATGATGAAATTAAAATGCTTGAATGAAAATCTAACTAAAGTAATTAAAAAGCGTAGCTCTAACCTGGGTTTTGGCAAGGGAGCAGGACAGTCGCCGGAGCTGGCCGCCTAGGTGCACCTCCTCCATCCACGAGACGCCATGGAGCTCAGGGGACCTCCCCCTGTCACGGGGATGCACGCTAGGCCGAGCCCAAGAGCTTTAGGACTTAGGAAAATGACCAAAAATTCGAGAATAGGAAGAGGTTTTTATTTATAAATGTGAGCGAGCACCCTTATTGACTGGACAAATGGCGACGATTGAGTGTATGCACAAGCAAGTAAAGGAGTCGGCGTGGATCCTGGAAGAATAATGAAGGAATCTCCTGAAGTGATTGAGAGTGATGGATGGATAGATCAAGCACGATAAAAGGAGGAAATCATGGGAGAAGATGGTTCTGACAGAAGTTGGAGGCGCAAGTGGAAGTTGACCAGAGGTCAACAATCCCCGGCCTCTGATTGGGCCATGCAGGCCGCTAGGCGACAAAACAACCTATATTATCAAAGAATAAATGATTGAAAATAATAAACAATTTTATTATTTTTTGTGTATAAAATAAAAAATGTTTATTATTTATGGTAGTATTTTATTATGATTTTTATTTTTGGTGTATTTTATTAGTATTTTATTTTTAATAGTGTATTTATAGGTATATTTGCCTATATTTTGTACATTTTTATTTTTATTTTGTATATTTTATTTTATTATTTTATTACTTTATTTTATATGTTTATAACTTATTTTTGTGAGTTTAAATATATTTTTATTTTATTTTTATGATGTTATTCGTACACTTAAACAAATAGATATGTATATCTTATAGGTATTTGTGCCCTTAAATAAATAGATATGTGTATCTTATAGGTATCTTACATATATTTTGTATATAGATTTTTATTTTAATGAATTTTAATGGGTTTTATTTTGGTTTTATATTTTTAATAAAATATAGATAATATTTATAATATTATAAAAATATAAAAGAATAAAGAATAAAAGAATATGATCCACTCTTATTTATATACATGTATAATCGTACTTATTCTGACCTATATCTTTATATAGACTTATTTTATTTTTCATTTTCTTTTTGGTTTTATTTTAGTTTTAATTTGCAAATTTATTATAAATAATAATTACAAAATTATAAAAATACAAATTTGTAAAATAATATAGCATGAATAAATTGAATAACCCTAAAAAATATAAAACCACCACTATTAAATAGCTTGTGAAAAGTTATATACAATTATAGGTGATTTCGCTATGTTTTGAGTTTTTATTTGAAAGATATGGGTCTGGGAAGTTGGGTTTTTGGCTTTTTATTTTGTGCATAAAATGAACACTGTATATTATTTTTGTACAAACTCAAATTTTATTTTTATTTACATTATTATCTACAACTTTCATGTACAAAGTTTCTTCATTTGATGAACAAATAATAAAGAATAATTAGGTGTCAAAAATGCATAGATGATGAATAGAAGAATTGGATTTTTATTCCATTTTGGCCCTGATCTCCCCCTACTTTATTCCTTGTCGACCAACTCAATTCTTGACTTGGTATCGGGTTTTAGGGTCATAAAATATCTTCAATATTTTATTCCTTTTTCTTTTCTTCTCTTTATTCTATAATTTTGGCATTAAAAACCTTATTTTATATACAAATAATGCAATAAATAATGAATGCTATTATATACAAATTAATGCTATTTACATGCATTAGCTACAATTTTTAAGGCCAAAATGATAGAATAAAGGTGATGAAATGGAGATTCATCCTCTACCAACATGATTTTTCTGGTCGACTAAATGAAATGTTAAAGCCAAACTCATTTATGTCTAACCAATTTTTAGTCGACTACACATACTCATCAATTGAGTAACTAGTTTGGTCAACTAACCTTAGTTTCAGTCAACTTATTGACCTTCCAATCAACTAACTTTTCTTCACGTTTACTACTTATGTATTAGCAGTCAAAATGAGATGGCATACATGAAAATCCATTTTCAAATCATTTTTAATCAACTGTATAATTATTTATTTCACTCGATACCTTTTTATAGCCCACTAATTTATTTTTTCTGTCAACTACTTTTTTAAGGACTACTTTTTGATACCTATACTTGTTCGGAATCGTAACGTCCACTTATTACAATATCCATCTATTCATTAAAATGGATTTATTAACTTTATAAAATGTCTTGGATTGATGTCATCTCCATGTCATATGTTGCTTACATATTTACTATTGAAGTTCGTAGCAGCGTTGTATTATTGTACTTACATTTAGACTTGTTTTGTATAAATAAGTAGGTTGTAACGGCTAGATTTATCTATATGTAAACAACTTGTTGTAATATGATTCAAATGTCCATAAGTAGACTGGTTGATGGAAAGGGTCAAGTGACTTCTTTAAATTGAAAGCCAGAGTCGAGAGACTCGTGTCATTAATTTTACTTGGGAGGGTTTCAATGGTAAATCGATGTGTGTATATGGTTGCATTTTTTGTTTCTATCTTTTCATAGTTGTTTAGTGTTGCATAAAGATTTGTGTTTGAGAACATGTGTTTTCAATAATCCTAGAACAATTTGATCTAACCTATAACTCTGATTTTCTACCAAAGAATGGTTAGTGCAGACAACATGAAAGTCTAATGCACATGATCTCCATTGGAGGATTGTGTACTATAGGAAATATGGTGACCCAACCCTCATATTTCAACAGAATGAACCATGGAAGAATGAAAATTAAGATGCCTACAGTTAATGGACATTGGGTCTAGAGTATGAGCATCGAGAAATTTAAGTATATATAAAAAATTAATACTAAAAACATTAAAGCAGAGATGCTACAGATATGACAAACCTAAGGCAATAAATCCCTTATATTATGCCCCATGAGAATATGAGTTTGATCGAATTTTGTACTTGGAGAAAGTACACAAAATTTAAAATTATCTGAACATCTCTCATGAAGGTATGCTCAAAGTTATAGAACGCCTAACTTAAAATGCTAACTTATGATTATGATATGTTTAAAATGCAAATATCATACAAGAACATGGATGTCATTTGAAATGTAATGCAAATCAATTAAGAAACTTGAGAAAGTTTTCTTGCATGGACTTACAAGTAATATAATGATTTAGCTCTCACTAGAATGGGAACAAAAAGTGCTATAAAGGAGTTAGCAAACTTCAGCACAACATTATTAAAGGATCTTATAGAAAATATTCTAACTTTATGAAAGTAAAGTGAAAAATAAGAAGAAAGAAGTAGAATGACAAAAAAGAACCTTGGAACATCCAAAAGAACATTGCATTCAACACCAGTAAAAGTGCAAGAGAATAATCAGAGTAAGATAGGGATGATGATGTAGCCCTCGCTACACCAAGTTCAAGATTTTCCTTAAGAAGAGGAATCATCCAAATGGCTAAAGAAAATACCTGATGTAATAAAATTTGACATTTGAAAATTGATTGTCCACAGTCGAAGAAGAGCTATAGAACCACCTAAGAAGAAGATTATGCAAGTAACTTGGATGTCTCTATCAACAATGATGAAAATGAAGAAGAATAAGCAAATGTGTAGGACTTGACAGAATGGTCGAGTTTAACTCATCTAACACAGATGATGATGCTAATAAGCCCACCTTTAAAGAACTTTATTACACTTCTTAAAATTTATTCAGAAAAGTTACAAAATGAATTAGAAATAATTGTTAAAGAAAATCAGCAGAAGATAAGTCCCTTGTGTTAAATGTCATTTAAATTGTAAAGAAAGAGAATAAATTGCTTAAAGATGACTTAAATAGCTTCAAGAATACTTTTCTAGCAAAAAAATAGGGAGCATAAAAAAGTTCACTCTTTGTCTAATAATAAAAATAGAAAGGAAAAGTAGATAACTTTGTCTCTAGTTCTAACTTCAGTAACAAAAAGAAAAGAAGATGAATTTCATTTCCAAAAAGAACAACAAAGCTTAACTATCATATACTGGAAACAAGAAAGATAAAAGAAAATGAAATAGCATGTACCAAAGTATATTTAGAAAATATCGGTAATTATTTATTGATACTTTTTAGGCACAAATAGTATCTGAATCTCAGAAATATATATTAGTTGTGATCTTTGTTATTATTGACCTATTCCTCAGTTATATTTCTCCTTTTTGAAGTGAGGATATAAGGACTATGCACTTGACTGGAAAGAAGAACCCTTAATGCCATCGTCTTTGACATCGGTCAGCAAACTCAAAGTAGATCTTTTCTTCACCCTAATCTGTGTAGTATATTTTCTTATGGTTGATTTTTATTGCTTGGGTTATCTTGTTTTTCCTATTTGACTACATTACAAGCGAAAAGGAGAAAAACAACACATCGAGGAGGCTGTATCAACATCGGAGATAGACCTAGTCAAGGTCAAGCACTTGTCTGATGCAAGGATGGTTGTCATTCCCATGGAGAAGGTATCAAGATTGTAATTCCATCTCAAAGGACATGACTTATTAACCATTCTGTTCAATTTATCATGCATCTAATGATAAACCTCAATGCATATCTTAAGGCATAACATTTAAGCAAATATTATGAGGGAACTCAAAATCAATAGAATCACTACATAAAGTACGATTATCTTTAAAAAAATATTGTCAGAAGATAAATTAGCACTTCCTTTGGTAGCAATGACCTCTAATTTGATATTTTAGAAATTCTTAATAATGTTTTAAAAAATTGAAGAGTAATTAGGGTCAATGTTGAAGAAGTCAAAAATATTCGGGTTGGACCGAATATTGATCGAATATCAATATTCTATTCAATCAACCCATCCCCAAATAAGAATATTCAGTCCATTTGGTCAAATATTACGACAATGATTAGGATGTGTTTGTGAGTTCCTGAATATCACGATAACACTAGAAGGCAGTGAAAAGTATTCTGATAGAAGTTTGAAATCTTTTACGGAATATAACCAAGCACAACACAGATGGCCAATCAACTAAATAATCACACTATACATGATATTTATGTGGAAACCCAATGGGGGTGAAAACCACAACCTGAGTCATGTGACTCAAGATTTCCAGTTGGTCGGTCCAACCAACTACTACACTATAATCTCGAGATATTTACACTGATATATCAACCCTCTACAAAGTCTAAAGCTTCACAACTTTAGATCATACACAAAAAATCAATACTATATATCTAACACTGTAGTAACCATCAAAGATGGATGAACTCCAACTATCATCTGACTTCCTTGGAAGTAGCGTACTCTTTTGTCCAAGAACTTCCTGTGAAGCTAATGATCAAACACCAAAATCTCCTGTAGAGAAATGTTGAGGAAAGAAATGGATATTTTCACAATAACTTTTCTATTTGCAATATCACAAATAAATCTCGAAGTAAGTGCATTGATATCTAGAATAAATAGTAGCCAATATAATTGCATATTTATTCTCAAAGATAAGGACATGCACTTATGTCACAGATAGCATGCACTTATGTCGCATATAGCATATGTGTATAAGCAATAATATTGCTGAATAAATATCTCTGGAGATTGAATCTCTCCAAAAGAGCTTCGACTAATTAGAAGAACTCGAATACATATGGCAATCGAATGCTTCATGCTTGAATACCTTTCTTGCATGGAGCTATCTTCAGAAAATATTCTCCTCCAAGTATCAAATAACTTAAAGAACTAGAAAGATAATAATAGAATATCACTCAAAGAGATTTTCTTGCTTCATTAGAGATAGTGAGAGTCATTATATGTCTTCCAACGGGGATATGAGGTCTCTTATATAGGGGTACAAAAATTATGGTCGTTGGGAACAAAATAAGTAAGAAATTGGCGAAGATTTGCAAGATAGTATCGATCAGTGAATATGCATGATCGATTAGTTCAATATGATCAATCAGGCCAAAGAGATGGTTGTTGAGCATGGATCTCTCGAGGATCGGAAATTGATAGTAAACAGGTCGTTGCTATCCCCAAAAATCCCGTGACAAAAAAACAAATTTTTTTATTGCTACTTATTAACCTGTATAACGGACAGGGTCGAACTCAGAGAGGCTACAAATCCAGAGGGTTATTCAGTTAATCAAAAATCAATTAAGAGAAAACAAGAATCTCAAAGGACAACTATCCTTGGTTTTTGTAATTTTTTTTATCTTTTTATTTTTTTAATAATTTTTTTTCTAAATTTTTATTTCTTATTTTCAAATTTTTAGTGATTTTGATTTTGCAATTTTTTTTATTTTCAAAATAACACGAAGCAATATTCACAAGATCAAAAATACGCAAACCAACTCTTTTTGTAATTTTTTAATTTATAAAAAATGCTCAGAAAAATTCAAAGAAAATATTTTTGATTTTTAAAAGTTTTGAAATGTTTTTGAGAATTTTTGTGGAATTTTCAGATGTTTGTCTATTTTTTTAAAATTAGACAGTGAGAAAATGAGAAGTTGTGCACAACCTAGAGTAATTTGCAACTTAAAAATATTTTAATTTCCAAAACTCCAGGCAATTATTTTTATGACATACTACATGCAAATATCTACAAACATGAACTGAAATCACAATTTTTGGATTTTTATAGAATTTTTTTATGATTTTTATAAGATTTTAGGTATTTTATATTTTTTTAGGTTTTATATGCACTGATTTTGCACAGAAATTTAAATACAATGAAATAAAACTACCCTAATATTTTTGGAATTTTTGGAGTTATTTTCGAATTTTTATGAATTTTCAAAGTTTGGGAAAGAAGAAAGGACACTATTTTTGATTTTTTAAATATCAAATGGCAATAAAAATTGATGAAAATTTTATAGAATGAAAAAAATTACAGCATGAGAATACCCTATTTTTTTAGAATTTTTTGAACAATAAAAAGGTTTATTCCATCAAAAAGAGTATGCAGAGTTCAAGTTCTGCAATACAGGGACTAAAATGTAATTTCTCAAAGTTTTTGCATGAAGATAAAGCAAGAAATAAATTGAGGAGAAATTTCGTAATTTACCCAAAAAAAGCGTGCAGAACACGTGGCTTGAGGTTGATGGGGGGTTTCTTTGCAATTTTGCAGACTTTTGAGAGCTTGAATGCAATTTTCCCGAAGAGAATTTTTTATTTCAAAAACTCATCCCTAGGGTTCATGACATTTCGTTCTTTTCCAGGATGAGGCAAGGGGGCAGTCGCCCCTCCCTTCCTTCCAATGGCGACGCAGCGATGGACACGCGGGGTGGCTGGAGGATGGCCTGTGTGTGTGGCGGCCAGAGATGGAGGGCGGCTGGAGCATGGTGCCGTTGGAAGTCATCGAGGCGGCAGGGCACGACCAGCCGGCGGATTCGCGGGATGGAGGCGGTGCGGCTTCACGAAGGTGGCTGGAGCGTCAGTGAAGGCGGGGCGTATGGGGCGGCGCTGCCGCCTGTGCAAGGGGCGGCGCGGGCACTAGTGGAGCGCGGCCTGCACGCAGCTATAGGGAGGAAGGGCGGCCCGCTGGAGAATGACAGCTACGCCGGCCGCTGAGAATGAGGGCAGACAGGAGGGGGGCCGCGCGGTGGATGGCCGACAGAGGAGGGGCGGCGACGCCTAGGAGCAGCCGTCCCCCTTTTTTATTTTTTTATTTTTTATTTTTGTTTTTACTTTAATCAGATTAATAAAAAATGAAATAATTTTTGTTTTTGTTTTTTTTTGTTTTTTAATAAACAGGAAATGTAAATAGTAATAAAAAATACTTTTTTATTTTTTATTTTGATTCTCCTGAAAAACAAAGGTTAGAGAAGAAAAACAATTATATGGATTTTTATTTTTATTTTTTTATATACCACTTGGAAAAATGAATGAGGATCTGATGGAAATGAGAGATTCGAATCCGATCTCCAGCCACCGTACGTGACTGGAGTTGAGAGATCGTGGACGATAGAAATAGAAAGCGAGGAGATCAAGAATGTGAGATGAAAAATCGAGTCGAAGCGGATCAAAATCGTGATGATTTTTTTAAGATCTAGAGAAATAAAATGACGATGGAATTAAAATGCGATGAAATAAACTACGATTAACCTAAGATTAAAATGAGAAAAATGATGGACCTGACCTTAGGAGCGGAAATGGACCGTGATCGCCTCGACGAAGTCCGACTCGCTGTCACCGGACGGCTCGAAGGCTAGGCACTTTTTTCGACGAAATTTTCTCTCGGAGATCGGTCTCCTCTATCTAAAGATTAATCAAGTTGGAATGAGGGAGAAGGAGCCATATAAATAGAAAGGATAGGAATGAAATTTGAATTTTTGAATTTTTGATTTTTTTGGTGGAAGAGATAAGAGAGATGAAATTTGAAATGAGATAAAGTAAAAGAGAGATAAAACTATTTACAAAATTAACTAGTTTTTTGAATTTTTGTCACTTTATTTATTTGAATTAAAAAAAATTATTTTTTTATTTTTTATGGTGGTTAATTAAAAATAGCAACTATATACATATACTATATACATATGACATTATATACAAGGGTAAATGAGGAAATTAGCTCTTTTTTTTAAAAAAAATTATTTTTTTATTTTTAATTTTAAATAATTAGTAAAAATATTTACAAATATATACAAATACAATATGTACAAAATATATAGGAAAATTGCACAAACCACCCCAGAAAACCAACTTTTTACTCATAACTCCAAAAATTATGAAATCATAGCCATTTTAAAGATAATTTAATTTAGAATCCAATGGAAGTGAGATTGGTTCAATTCGAGTTCATATGGAGCTGAAATTGGTCTTTCAATTAGTGCTTAGTGGCTTTTTCCAAATGAGGTTACTTTTATTCTGTACATGATTTAATTGTGCAATTGTTTTTATTAATTAGAACACATTTTTATCTACAACTTTGGTTTTGGAAGTTATTTGATTTGAGTCAATTAATGCATAAATAAATTAGTGTCAGTTTTATACATATATACACAAAATAAGTGAGAAGTATTTACAACACACACACACTTTTTTTTGGATTTTCTGCATAAGGACTATATCTCCCCCTATTTTATCCCTGGTAGATCAGGTCAAGTCTTGACCTTCTCTCGGGGTTCAGGTCAGCCTGTATACAGTCTTACTAGTTTTAATTTCTTTTCTTTATTTTTCCTTTATTTATTTATTTTAGGTTAAAATTAGTAAGTAGTATACAATATTTACACACAGATGCAAGTTAGTAAGAATATGGAGTTAGTGTTATACGAAGGGGTTTTATAAGGGTTTTTAAGCTAAAATAAATGAATAAAGATGACAAATCGCAGATTCATCATCCCCCTATGCTTTACCTTTGCTAGTCCCTTAGAACACATTTATTTGAAAGAATAAGTGAAGAAAAAGAAAAAGAAATGGAAAATAAAGAAAGTAGGACAATATTGAGTATTAAACTTATCTTCATAAAATTGTAGTTTGGAGCTCTGTCAGACCTTTGGATTATTAGTGTGTCAGAACTTCTGTGAGACTTAGAATTTTAATATCGACAGTCTTCAAGTTCTACACATCATTGTCACAGTTTCATCTCAGAAGTCATCTTAGATCAATCCTCTTCCCAAAGCATACCCTATGAACATTGAACAATCGACTCATGTGTGTGAAAGGTTTTAGCTCTTCCCATCCAGAATGTCGGACTACCATGCAAATCTCCTCTCCAGTAACTCGTCCTCGGGGAGTCAGGTATTTCCTTCTAATGTCTGTCGCACTGTGTTCACAATTGAATTGGGGGAGAGGTTAGAAGAAGGAGAAAAGAACTGGAGGGTGGCCAGTATAGTCACCTCTCCTTGTGAAGCTGGCCAGTGTAGCCGAGTCTCCACCAAGATCTGTAGGTTTTCTTGAAGCTTGGACCTTTTTGGTCAGATATTTATTTGGTAGTGACTTCTTTGTATTTAGATTTTTGGTGGTTTTTCTTGGATCTTGTTGTTCCCCGACGGTTATAGAATCTTTTTATTTCCGTACATGTTTTGGGATCTTAGAAAAAATTGTGCCTAGCCGTCCATCACTTTTTCGAAGCTTTATTTCAACCCCTACTCCAGTCTTTAGATTTCCATGCTACCAGAAAAGAAACTCACACAATCTTCCAACATCCCGTCTGAGTTGAGCTAAGTGCATAGTTCTGATAATTAGGTGGATTAAGGTCAAACTAAGCTCCATTCTTCAATTTTATTGCAGACATAGTTTAAATGTCAATACTATCCTGAAAAATGCACATGCAAGAAAATATGAACAATGCAAAGAGTTTTTTTGAAAAGAAATGATTAACATGTGAAAAGAGCATTTTTTAAACAATTTTCTAATTTTGAACCTTTTATGGTTTTTTTGGAGAAAAATGTAGATGTAAAAGAAAAGGTTTTTTCTTGAAATATGCAAGTTTTTATAAATTTTTGTTTTTTTTGTTTTTTTGAGGAAAAGGGTTAGTAAAATATACACAAGTATATACAAGATTTTTTTATTTTTTTTATATTTATTTTTTCTCTTTTTTGTGTTTTTGTTGTTTTTTGTTTTTGTTTTATTTTGTGTTTTTTTGTTGTATTTTTTTGTTGTTTTTTTGTTTTTTTGTTTTTCCACACGTGGATTTTACAAATTATAAACATAACCCCTTAAATAAACATATTTAAAAGTACGAGTTATGTCTAAAGTATATATACAATATATACGACTCCCCCATATACTTAGCTCGAACTATGTCCTCACATTGATTAGAGAGCGAAAAAGGAAGACATAACTCGTGCTACGTATAAAAAAGTGAAAAGACTCCTATGCTACAATGACTCAAAGAAAAGATGATAAGAAGAGAAGTCGGTGATCCCCCCTATACTTAGGATAAAGTAATTCTAAGTATAATAGAGTGTACAAAAGGGGAAACCGATGAAGAGAATGTACAGACTCAAAAATTAAAAGACACGATATGAACAACATCACCCCCTATACTTAGGGTAGAGTATCCCTAAGTATAGTAAACAACAAGAGTAATGAACATGACGAATATGAACAACACAAATCATTCACCCCCTATACTTATGATAAATCACATCCTAAGTATATCATATATACACACGGAAAAGGGGTGAATGATGAAACATAAGAAGAAAGAGTGAAATGAAAGGATATACAAGAGGAGTGGATATATAAAGGTCAAGAAGGTCGAAAGCGAACCTTCTTGCGGGACCGGTGAGGTATGGATTTGACAAGTTGTAGGTCGATATTGGGATCATCATTAGACATAAACTGAGTAGGATCGACCAAGAATGTATCCTCAGTAGTTTCAGATTGTGCAGGCCTAGATCAATTATTGGAAGTAGTGTGGTCATGTCTTGCCTGGGAATTCTCGCAAACATCAAAGTAAAATGGCTCCAAATCATTATCAGAAAAAGTAGGATCAATGTCAGCATGGAGAGCCTCTACCGGATCATCATCTTTATCAAAAGGCCCAAATTCCTTTATAAAAGAAATCAAATTAAATTTGTCCTGATCGGTCTCATTTGAATCAGGGTGAATAGGAACGAACTCATCAGTAAAAGTAGTCAAATTATGTCCGTCCTGTCTAGTCTCAGGGTCTGCCTTCCGCTCTAAGGTGTCTATCGTGTAAATTCTGTGGATGTCATCAATGCATCTCTACACACTAGAAGGGGGAACTCCAAGGTCTATGCTTTCCGATTCTTCCTCCTTGAAGAGGAATTCTTGGGTTTCATTATCATCCAACATATAACAAGAATATCTGATATTATCATCGAGGTCAAATTCCTTGGGGTTGTCTAACACGGGTGGGCTCTCATGGGATGCAGGTCTCTGGTCAGTAGTGGGTGTAGTGATCAACACATCGCTCCCCACATCAGAACGGAAGCAAATCTCTCTTGTACCAATATTAATAACGGCTCCCGCAGAGGCAAGGAAAGGCAGTCCCAGGATGATGGGAGGGTGCTCCACAGGGGTGGAGGTCTCCATGGGCATTACAACAAAATCCGAAGTGAAATTCATGCCTTGATTAAGAATGACAGTGTTTTCTAGAATACCCTTCGGCCTCTTGATAGATCCATCAGCAAATTGAACTATCATCCTGGTTTTCTTAAGAGGCCCAAGATGAAGAGACTGTATCATAAAGAAGGGTATTATATTGATTGATGAATCACCGTCAAAGAGAGTGTATCACAAGAATAGTCAGATATGGAGCAACTCACAAGAGGTGTGGCAGTGTTCCCTTTCTTAAAATACGGACGATGAGAGATGGCGTAGGCAGTGGCCATGGTCGAGATGTGATGCTCAGATCTTCTCCTTCGCTTTCTCTTCTTGTGTTGAGGAGTAGATAAATCTAACATGGCATGTTGAAGTGGGGCTTTAATGATCTCGTGAAGAGTGGCCACCACTTCGGGTTCAGTCAATATTTTTTTGAATTTTTGGATCTCCTCCATACAAGGGAGGAGATCAGACTCATCATATACACGAGGATTGCCAAGAGCAGTCTGTATAATGGAATCCTCGAGGTCAAGATCGGGACATGTGGTGGATATATGTATAGGTAATTTATCGAGCATTTGGGTCCTCTCCTCACAAAATGAATCAATAATTTGTCTCCCAGAATATTTTTGGATTTTTAAAATTTTCTCATTATTTTTTATTTTGGGTGATTGCAAGCTCTCATGATTATCCTCAAGTGAATCCATATCCTCAAATAATGGAGCAACGTTTCGGCTCGTATTTATGTTAAATAAATTGCTAATCTACAAATTCATATGCTCCATCATATGGTTCAGTGTCTCAAGTGTGGAAATCATAAAAGGTGACTCCAAAATCCCAGGATCGGATGGGTTAAATGAGGGTGGGTGAAAATCAAAGTCGTCCGATTCCTGAAATAATGGGTTAGGCAGATATACACAAAAATTAGGAGGAAAGTCCTCCTAGAAAAGGGAAGGTGGATCGTCTAAAGAGTGCGAGAAGTACGCAATGATCGGATTAAAATAACTCCAGTCGGCCATCTTCGAAACAAAAGATGGGATCAGGAGAGCACGAGGGTCAAGTTAAAAGATATGGAGAAAAAGGCGCAAATCCACAGAAGGATCGAGTATGCACACAAGCAATCAAACACAATACAAACCTCCAGTTCACCAACGCAACTAAATGTGAAGACCGTGAAGGTTCGGTCAATTATCTTGTCAATTTTAGAGTTTGGTGAGAATACAATATATCAGAGCGGTTAAGAGCGAGCTATTAGGAACCCAATGCTCTCAAGAGACTAGCCTAATCTCAAAGTTAGATCTTTCCTAGCCAGTATGAATTGCGGACTGTTTACCGGTTACCCGATCAATTCAATCTGTAAAGGGCATCACGAGCCGCTTTACCGGCTACAGGAGAGATCCTCACCGGAGTATGACTAACCCAAGATAGTAGTATGAAAAGAGTTCGGGCGTGGCTCTATCCTAGTGTGCAGGTCACTCTCTCGCTCAAGCAAACCAAACAATGAGGGGGTTACTCTCCCCAAAACAATGATTTTCCTTATATTTTTTAGGGTCGAGTTTTCTTTAACCGTTTCGTATTTTAGGCAGTTGTCACTTAGTTAAAATATTTTCAAAGAATCACCTACCGAGTGTCCAATTTCCTTTTTAGCTTATGTGAGTGAAAACAAGGAAGGAGATCAGAAATGCCAATGCGCAATTAAAAACAATGATGCAGGGGTTATAGATACGTACCTTGTCACCATCACTCTACATGAAAGTGATCCACACAGAATTTAAATAAACTATCCTATATGCAAATGCAAGTGAACCGTCCTAGATGATAGCTTCTATTAACGGGCAAGAACAAGTTAATTTGACTAAGTCCAGATTACGCTCTACTCTATAGGCACAAAAATTTCTTGTTTAGGGTGTTTGGACCTAAATAATTACCTGACTCAAGCAAATTAATTAAAGCAATCAAGAGGTAGCTCAAGAAATCCGTGGGAAAAAAAGAAAAATAAGGCGATAAAAACAAAACCGGTGAGGTCCCCCAAGTGCACCAGCACTTGGAGAAACAGACCCCACAACAAATGAATGTCCAATTACAAGAGTTCAAATGGTAGAAAACTCTCTATATCTCTCTATTTTAATTTTTTTTCACATCTCATTCACTTCTTCTTCTCCTCTTCTCACGCTATCCTGCGACTTGGTGAAGACTCATACCACCTCCACGTCGCTTGGGTGCTTCGGCTCTCCTAGGATCGCCTCCTTCGCTCTATGGGCCCTCACAGGAAAAAGAAAATAGAATGTGTAAGAAATACAATTATCAAATATGAGAAAGAAACATGAAACAGATGCAGTGGATATGAACAATGAATAATGTGGCAAATTATAAACAGATACTTACAACTAAGAATAGCAGGTCAAAATTGAAACCTAACTACCCTCGCCGTGCCTCCTCGGCAACGACGCCATTTTGTTGAGCACAGATCTCTCGAGGATCGGAAATTAATGGTAAACATGTCGTTGCTATCGCCAAAAATCCTGTGACAAGCAAAAAATTTTTTTTATTGCTACTTATTAACCTGCATAGCGGACAGGGTCCAACTCCGGGAGGCTACAAATCCTGAGGGTTATTCAGTTAATCAAAAATCAATTAAGAGAAAACACGAATCTCAACGGACAACTATCCTTGGTTTTTGTGATTTTTTTATCTTTTTATTTTTTAAATATTTTTTCTAGTTTTTTTATTTTCTTATTTTCAAATTTATGGTGACTTTGATTTTGCAAATTTTTTATTTTCAAAAATAACATGAAGCAATACAAGATCAAAAATACACACACCAACTCTTTTTGTAATTTTTAAATTTATCAGAAATGTTAAGAAAAACTCAGAGAAAATATTTTTGGTTTTTAAAGGTTTTGAAATATTTTTAGAAATTTTTGTTGAATTTTCAGATGTTTTTCTATTTTTCAAAAAATCAGACAGTGAGAAAATGAGAAATTGTGCACAATCTACAGTAAATTGCAACTTAAAAACTCCTTATATTATTTTTATGAAAAACTACATGCAAATATCTATAAACATGAACTGAAATCATAATTTTTGGATTTTTGCATATTTTTTATTATTTTTATTAGATTTTTGATATTCTTTATTTTTTTGGGTTTTATAAATAATTAATGGAAGAAATTTGCAAAGAAATTAAAAGACAATTAAATAAAACTACCCTCACTTTTTTGGGATTTTTGGATTATTTTCAAATTTTATGAATTTTCAAAGTTTGGGAAGGCAAAAAGACACTATTTTTATTTTTTAAAAATATCGCATGGTAATAAAAATTGATGAAAATTTTATACAATGACAAAAACTACAGCAGGAGCATACACTATTTTTTTTAGAATTTTTTGAAGAATAAAAAGATTTATTCCATAAAAAAGAGTATGCAAAGTTCAAGTTCTGCAATACAGGGACTAAAATGTATTTTCTCAAAGTTTTTGAATGAAGATAAAGCAAGAAATAAATTGAGGAGAAATTTCGTAATTTAGACAGAGAAAGTATGCAGAACACGCGGCTTGAGGCTGATGGGGGTTTCTTTGCAACTTTGCAGACTTCTGAGAGCTTGAATGCAATTTTCCCAAATAGAATTTTTTATTTCAAAAACTCATCCCTAGGGTTCATGACATTTCATTCTTTTCCAGGATGAGGCAAGGGGGCAGCCGCTCCCTCCCTTCCTTCTAATGGCGGCGCGGCGGTGGACACGTGGGGTGGCTGGAGGACGGCCTGCGCACATGACTACCGGAGATGGAGGGCGGTTGGAGCGCGGTGCCGCTGGACAGCATTGAGGCGGTGGGGCAAGGCCGGTCGGCGGATGCTTGGGCTGGAGGCGGTGTGGCTTCATGGAGGCGGTTGGAGCATCAGTGAAGGCAGGGCGCACGGGGCGGCGCTACCGCCTGTGCGAAGGGCGATGCAGGCACTGGTGGAGCACGACCCATGCATGTCTAGAGGGTGGAGGGGTGGCCCGCTGGAGGATGGCGGCTGCGCTGCCCGCTGAGAAGGTGGGCAGACAGGAGGGGGGTCGCGTGGTGGATGGCCGACGGAGGAGGGGCGGCGATGCCTGGGGCAGCCGTCCCTTTTTTTATTTTTTTATTTTTAGTTAATTTTGTTTTTACTGTAATCAGATGAAGAAAAAATGAAATAAATTTTTTTGTTTTTTTATAAATATGAAATGTAAATAGTAATAAAAAAATAGTTTTTTTTAAATTTTGATTCTCTTGCAAAACAAAGGTTAGAGAAGAAAAACAATTATATGGATTTTTTATTTTTATTTTATTTATATACAACTTGGAAAAATGAACGAGGATCCGATGAAAATGAGAGATTCGAATCCGATCTCCGGCCATCGTATGCGGTCAGAGTTGAGAGATCGTAGACGATAGAAATAGAATGCGAGGAGATCAAGAATGTGAGATGAAAAATCGAGTCGAAGTAGATCAAAATCATGATGATTTTTTTTAAGATCTAGAGAAATAAAATGACGATGGAATTAAAATGCGATGAAATAAAGTATGATTAACCTAAGATAAAAATGAGAAAAATGATGGATCTCACCTTAGGAGCGGAAATGGACCGTGATCGCCTCGACGAAGGCCGACTCGCTGTCACCAGACGGCTCGAAGGCTAGGCACTTTTCTCGACGAAATTTTCTCGTGGAGATTGGGCTCCTCTCTCTAAAGATTCATCAAGTTGGAATGAGGGAGAAGGAGCCATATAAATAGAAAAGATAGAGATGAAATTTGAATTTTTGAATTTTTTTGGTGGAAAAGATAAGAGAGATGAAATTTAAAATGAGATAAAGTAAAAGAGAGATAAAACTATTAATAAAATTAACTACTTTTTTTGAATTTTCGTCACTTTATTTATTTGAATTAAAAAAATTATTTTTTTTAGTTTTTATGGTGGTTAATTAAAATAGCAACTATATACATATACTATATACATATATGCCATTATATACAAGGGTAAATGAGGCTAATATTTTTTTTGTTTTAAAAATTTTAAATTTTTTTATTTTTAATTTTAAATATTAGTAATAATATTTACAAATATATACAAATACAATAGGTACATAATACATGGGAAAATTATACAAACCACACCGGAAAATCAACTTTTTACTCGTAACTCCAAAAATTATGAAATCACAGCCATTTTAAAGATAATTTAATTTAGAATCCAATGGAAGTGAGATTGGTCCAATTTGAGATCATATGGAGTCGGAATTGGTCTTTCAATTAGTGCTTAGTAACTTTTTCCAAGTGTGGTTACTTTTATTCTGTACATGATTTAATTGTGCAATTATTTTTATTAATTAGAACACATTTTTATTTACAACTTTGGTTTTGAAAGTTATTTGATTTGAGGTCAATTAGTGAACAAATAAATTAGTGTCAGTTTTATACAGATATACACAAAATAAGTGAGATGTATTTACAACAACACATACACATTTTCTTTTGGATTTTCTGCTTGAGGACCCTATCTCCCCCTACTTTATTCCTGGTCGATCAGGTCAAGTCTTGACCTACTCTCGGGGTTCGGGTCAGCCTGTATACAGTCTTTTTTTATTTTATTTTCTTTATTTTTCCTTTATTTATTTATTTATTTATTTATTTTAGTTTAAAATTAGTAAGAAGTGTTCAATATTTATACACAGATGCAAGTTAGTAAGAATATGGAGTTAGTGTTATATGCAAGTGTTTTACAAAGGATTTTAAGCTAAAATAAGTGAATAAAGATGACGAATCGTAGATTCATCAATGGTCGATCATTTAATGACTGTTAGGTTTCCTTTGTTCAAAATATGGTCGATCATAAACAAGGGTTGGTCGATTATTGGTGGTCGATTAAGGCTTGATTGATCAAGAAGCAAGCTTGATCGATTAATGCTTAAATCTTGATTATCCTTATGGGGAAAACTATAATGATGCAACTTTAGGTTACAACTTTGTCAAATACAATGTAAATAATGCAACAAGCTTTTGAACAATTATAAAGAAACTTTAAGCTTTTGCAACATCATTACTAAATCGTAGAGCTTTTGATGGTGAGACGATTTGTAGTCGTGTAAATAAGTAAACAAGCGAGCGATTACAATACGAGTTTGTCCCATCTTTAAAATCAACTTGGATAAACAAAGAACTAACAAACTTCCCCGTTTTAATGATGACAAAAGCTTTATAAATACTTAAAGATATAACTTTGTAAGCACTGACTTTTACAAAATGACCAAGAAAAAATTTTAAGTCAGCATTTTAATAACTCATTTTTAATTTCTTCCTTCTATTAAAAGAATCATGAAATCAATTTTTATATTTTTTATTTTTAAGGGATGTGGTGTTATTTTGGAAATAAAAACTTAAGGAAAAAACTTTCAAAAGAAACTTTACCCCTCTTAATGTAGTATTCATTTATTAATATTTTAGTTATTTCTCCCCCTTTTATCAATAAAAAGGTAAAAAAGAGAATAATAAAATAAACATACATAAACTTGAAAAAAGAAAAAACAATTCACATCTATAAAGAGAAACTAAGGAAAGATATAAACACTGGGAAAATAATCATAATAATAATAATCATTTGCGTGAAGGATCATACGACATCACTTACCTCTGCCAATGTGAGATGTGTCTTAGAATAGTAACTGTAGCCAGGAGATCCAGATTAAGTAGATTCAACTTATATTATTATTGATCATTCTCTGGTCGAAAAGCAACTTTCCTCTGGAGGTGGATGCATCAGGAGCTCACAGTCGAGGATGGGGTCGAATAAGAGTAGGGGAGGTGATCTAGCATGAGGTGTAGTGCGTCAAGGAGTCTTCCAGACACGAGAACTAGATGGAAGAGGTTCAAGGCTATAAAAAGATGATGAACGTCTTTCAAGAGTTTATAGATGACCTCAGATTGGTCATTCACAAACAAGGCATATAATCATTCACCCACATAGCCATATTCCAGTGATGGCTCATCATGGTGTCCCAGATCTCTCTGATCTAGTGCAACTCCAAAGAGTGGACAAAAATCACATACTGTGGGCAAAAACTGGTCACCAAGACCAAGATGATGGACCTAGTATACCCTAGTTTTGTCAAAGAAGTACGGAGAGGGGCGGACTGCTTGATGTACAAAACTACAAAAGTGAGGCATTGGTGTAGGTAAAAGAAGGCTTGGTCCAGATAAAACATGAGGATTAGGGGTTTGCTCCTCAGAATCAAAAAATATGAATTGTACTATCCTATTACGAACATATTTATGAGGCACAAATATAGAAAAATGTGCAAAAAGGTGAGAAATAAGGACTCCTACAAAGGGTTGTTCAAAAAATGCGATATCTTAATATAAATGATAAAATGGAAATAATTAAAAGGAAGACACTTGATAAAGTTGAAAATAAACGAGCATTCCATTAGTGATATGGGTCAAGTTGGTCATCTTGTTCCAAAAAAATTCAAGAAAAGACGGTTCGAGAAATGAGGGAAGGGTTTCATGAACGGTGAAATAAGAGGTTGAAAAGTTGTGATGTGGTGTATATGTAATATATTTCTCAAACTTCATCATGATCAAGTTTCTCAATGATGCTAAGGGTAGGATCTTCATCAAGACAATCTAAAATATGAGAAATAACAGATGTGTCAATCATGAATGTTTGTGAATTGATAGTAGTTCTGAGATGATAGGTGGATGTGTCACAAATGTCCTTTAGCTTATCAAGGAACTCCACGACAATCTCATGAGACAGAGTCTATGAGAGAGTCCTGGGAATCTGGGTAGAAGGTAGGGTTAAAGAAAGTACGAATACGATTTTTTTTCTAAAAAATCATACTGTGGGAAGGGAAATGTTCTCTGAACACATTCCATTGAATCAATCTACATGTCATCAAGGTTAAACGAGAAAAGCATAGAAGTGATTAAGATGAGATGTAGAGGAGGGTCTTCCATAATTTTGGGCATTATTTGACCTCCTCGATGCCATGGTAACCAAAGATAAGGTCATGTATAAGGTATTGTCGATCAGATCTTGAATCAAATCAAGATTCACAAATAGAAAAAATAGAAAACAATAATCCAAAAGCCTCGGTGATCAATCAACAAGTCTTGTATGATCCATCATGCTTGATCGATCACCTACACTGAATGATCGATCATGTCTCTACTACATCCCAAGAAAGAAAGGTGATTTCGATGGTTCTAGGACAATAGATGTTGTAATTCTAGGTCTCAGTCCTGGTGGTCCTTATAAAGAGAGGAGGCAGTAGAGAGAATAATTCATGAATTTGAAGACTATATTATGATGGAAAGAATTCAAAAAGATATTGAATTCAATGATTTGGCAAAACCCACTAAAATAATGTCTTCGTCTTAGGGTATCCTGATAGGTAAAGTCTAGAGGTGTCAAAAGGACAATTTCCAATCAAGTTCTCACGTAAAACTCTGAATCGAAAACGAAGTTCAAATTAACCCAAAATGATCAATCAATATTTCTGATTGATCGATCAATAATGATGGATCAACTATATTTATTGATCGATTAAGGTTGATCACTCATACATAATTTGATGGTCGGTAAACATTGTATATTTGAGTCTTTTTTGTGAAAACAACAAATATCCCTCAAATTAAACAACCCTAATTCTCTTATAATCTTTTTGAACTGGAGTGAAACTAAGGGTTTAATTAAATGTCTGCAAGCTATTGATGAATTGCCACTCATCTACCTTTATTATTCCATTTTGACTTTAAATCACTAGCAAAAAAGTTGCAAATATAACTAATTTGTGTAAATTAACATCTAACATTCCTTTGTAATTAATATATAAATAACCGTGTTTAGAACCAAAATTAAAGAATAAAGAAAAGATAAATAAATGAAATAGTTGATCCATGATCACTTGATGTTACACATTTAGACGATGAGGAGGAGGATCACCATGATGAGGACCAGCATGATATCCACCATGATAATATTCGGGGGAAAAAAACAGACAATGTTGATATGGACACTAGCGATTCAAACAATAACACCACGCCACAGCATACATACACTCCCAATGATTCTGTTTCCTTTCCTATATTCGAGAGTTTTGTACATACTTTTGAGACTCCCGTGTACATGTTGAATCTCATATTGATATGAATAAAAATGAATTAAATTTTGTTGTTCTCGACTTCGTTCCTTTTCTCAATGTATGGAATAAGAAAGAAAAAAATTGAAAAAGAATGAGGTTACTGACGAGTCTGAAATACCCTTGGTTAATTTGCATTAATTATCGTGTGTTAAAAATGATGAATTTGTCATTTCGTTGTAGGCGAGTAATCAGAGTCAATCAAGAAATAACCACGTAAATATTTAATTCAATTAATTAGAGTGATTTTATGTTTGTTTTACTTGGACAAGTCCCAATGTTGAACTCGAGGAGGCAAGGAACAACCTACACTAATGTCTATCAAATTTCATGCGCGATTTTCAAGGCGAAATATTTTTGCTATTTTTAATGAAATTTTTGAATGCAAATGCAATGTTGCCGAATGTAAGGGCTAGAAAATTTATTATTGATCAAATGATGTCCACAAATTATAAAACTTGGATGAGGTGTTAATTATTCTAAAATGAGTGCACTGCAATTTTTTTTGGAATTTTCCGATGCAAGATAAATATTTTATAAATTTATGAATGCAAAAAGTGTGATTTAAATAATTAATTATAATAGAGATTAAATCTACTTATTTTCAAGGAATACAATTATACAAGATATATCATTAAGTGCTCTATCTCAGAAAAATCCTAAATCCTAAAAATGTTGTATTTAATACCTATTAAAAATTAATTACTGAAATACACAAAATGATTAAAATATGCATGCAAATGTAGATTTTTTTGGGTAAAAATGCATGCATGCAAGATCCATGAATTTTTGCCACTTTTTCGAGCAAAGGTTAATTACCTATGAATTTAAAACACAGATTGGGCAAAATGTGCAAATTTTTGCAAGAATATTAATTATTAATTAACCATAGAATATAAAAATATCACAAGCATGCCATTATTAAATAATTAATCAAAGAAACAATGTGCAATTTTTAAATGAGAAAATGATGTCAAAAAGAGGTTCAAAATTACAGATAAAGTCAGGTGTACAACAACAACAAAGCCTTTTCCCACAATTAAGTAGGGTCGGCTACATGGATTCTTCGCCTCCATTCAGATCTGTCCTGAGTCAATACCAGGCTTATATCCATAAAACTAAGATCCCTTTGTATGGTCTCTTTCCAACACTTCTTGGGCCGTCCTCCCCCTCTCTTAGCCGGCTCAACATCCCAACACTTGCATCTCCTAACTGGTGCATCAGCTGATCTTCTTTGCAAATGTCCAAACCATCTTAAGCGATTTTCTCGCATCTTATCCTCGATCGGAGCTACACCAACTTTCTTTCTGATTACATCATTCTGAATCTGATCTTTACGTGTGTGTCCACACATCCACCTTAACATTTTCATTTCTGCTACATTCATTCTTTGCACATGTTTATGGTTCACAAGCCAACATTCGGATCCATAAAGCATAGCAGGTCTCACGGCTGCTTTGTAAAACTTTCCTTTAATTTTTAAAGGAATTTTCTTATCACAGAGAACATCAGAGGCTCCTCTCCACTTTAGCCAGCCAGCATTTATTCTATTAGCAACATCTCCATTAATTTCCCTATCATGTTGCAGAATAGATCCCAGATATCTAAAGGAATCTCTCTTCTGAATGTTATCGTCACCAATCTTCACCTCGATTCCTTCACCATTGCTTCCATCAAAGGTGCACTCCATATATTCCGTCTTAACCCTACTTATGCGAAATCCTTTAGTCTCCAACTCATGTCTCCAGACCTCAAGCTTCTCATTTACTCCATCTCTAGTCTCGTCAATTAACACAATATCATCAGCAAATAACATACACCAAGGTAACTCATCCTGAATGTGACTTGTCAACTCGTCCATAATCGAAGTAGAAAGAAATGGACTCAAAGAAGAACCTTGATGTAAACCAATGTTGATGTCAAAATATCCAGTCTTCCCAGACGGGGTCCTTACACAAGATAAAGCCCTATCATACATGTCCTTTATGAGGTTAATGTATATGACATGTACTTGTCTCTTCTCCAACACTCTCCACAATATCTCTCGTGGGACAGAATCATAAGCCTTCTCCAAATCGATAAAGATCATGTGGAGGTTCTTCCTTTTAGCTCTATAAATCTCCATTGTTCTCCTCAGCAAATGGATGTCTTCAATCGTTGAGCGACCTGGCATGAATCCGAATTGGTTTTCTTTTACGTTGGAAACTTGCCTCATCCTTCTTTCGATCACATGTTCCCAAATTTTCATAGTGTGACTCATCATCTTGATACCTCTATAATTTGAACAATTTTGAATGTCTCCTTTATTCTTAGAAAGAGGCACCATGATACTTCTCCTCCAATCTTCAGGCATTTTCTTGCTTCACCAAATAACATTGAATAGATTCGTAAGCCAAGTCAAACTACGCTCACCTAAAACTCTCTATACTTCTACAGGGATGTCATCCGGTCCTACACCTTTCTCGGGTATCATAGCGTTCAAAGCCTCCTCTACTTCCTTTCTTTGTATCCGTCTATAGCTTGCAATATTCAAGTAACTTCCACTACAAGCTAGATCACCCAAAGTGATCTTTCTATTTCCTTCCCCAATGAAAAGAAGTACTGCTCCCACCTAGTCTTTATATACTTATCAGTAACAAGCATATGAGCTTCCTCATCCTTAATGCAAGATAAAGTCAGGTGTATGTTCATAATATTACAAAATAAAATTACTTAAAGAAAATGCAAAGAATGGCCAAATAGTGATTACTGAGACCAAGAGAGTCTTCTAGGAAAAATTCCACAGTGTTCACGTGCGTTGCACGTGACCCTTGAGCGGTTGGGGGTGGCTGGAGACAAGGTGAAACACCCAGGGTCTTCGTCCAAATTCTCCAGGCCATCCACGTGAGTGACACATGCAGGTGGGCTTCTGGTGATAAGGAGCTTCTATGAGGGTTTTGATGTAAAATTTCCTCCCCCACACGTTTGGATGGCACGAGGGGAGGGACTTCATATGGCATACTAGAGGAAGCTCGTCCATGTGCTAGAGGAGGCTTGCTGGAGCAGAGGTGCGATGGAGGGCGACGAAGCCTGCATCAGCGTGGCGGACAGGATGTGTGTGGTAAATCCGTGCGAGGCTGGTAGTGATGGAGACGATTCTCTGCATCGATGAAGAGGGGGTTCTCCGGCGTTGCTTTGGGGGTGAGGACAGAGGAGACTACAATGGGCAGTGCAACACCTTGAGCTTTTGTCGAAGAGGTTCTGTATTGTTGAGGAAACGGGGGAGGAGTGCTCTACTCGTGGTTGATGCCGTTGAATCCTGGAAAGGAGTTGCATTGGAACCAGGGATACAACAAGAGATGTTGTTGGCGGTGTTGTCGAAGTAGATAGAGGTTGATTCGTTGATGGAGAGGATGTGTTTGCGGACGGTGAGGAACATAGATGGTGGAATTGAATGAAGATGGAGGTCGTTAGCTCTACGGTGTTGCATGCCAGAGCAAGGGAACATGAAGGGCCGCGCTACGACGAGGTTTGTAGGGGGGAACCTCTAACCTCGCTGACTTGAAGGAAGAAGAGGGGCTCTCTCACCACTAGCTCCACTTTGATGATGGGTTCTGTTGGTGGATGGATGCGAAGATGGGCGGTGGTTTGGTTTTATAATAGAGGTGGAGGGGGCCGAAGATGGTAGGAGGAGGTGATAGGGTATCTGATGACGATTTCAATCCGGTAGAATCGAAAGGCGGAGGCTGACATGATTGGGAAGGTGGCATGATTGGAAGGAGAGGGAGATGACCGGCGAGATTGGAAAGGTGGCGTGCGAGATTCACAAAGGATGGTGGCACATATTGGGAGGTGGCGGAGATCGCGGAGGTGGGCGGTGCGCAAGATCCATGGGAGGAAGGAGGAAGGGAACCTCGACAATCTAATCAGCCGAGATCAGATGGTTGAGGAATTACCATGTGGCTTTTTATTTTATTTTTATTTTTTATTTTTAATTTTTTATTATAAAATAAAAAAAATAAATGTGAAAATGAGTGGCGTGTAGCGGCTCCAGGAGTTCCCACGTGTCAGCTCCAGAAAAATTGAAAAATAAAAGAAAAGAAAAATAAAAAAGAAATAACAAATGACCTCGGATCAAAAAAATTTATTCACCAAAGTTGATTGTCTCGACGAGATCTACAACTTTTAATACCAAAATCAAAATTGATCATTTTCATAGAGTGATATTTTGGGGTACTCTATGTACATTAAATACCTTGATTTTTGGGTTTTCTAATTTTTTGTCATTTCTGAATAAGTTAAAAATCTGGAAAAAATATGATAAAATCAAAGATAAATATTTACAGATTACTCTATTTTTTATTTTTATTAATTAAGAAAAGAAGAAATACAATAAAGTATGAAAAAGAGGACTTTTGTACAGACTGTTAATGAACACTCAGACTCAGTCAATTTCCTTGATTTCGGTCTTATTTAGATTTAGATTTTTGTGCATTTTAATAAAACTTTTGTCGCAAAAATAAATGAAAAAGAAATAAAAATAGATGAGTTAATTATGTACATATATCAATAGGTCAAAAACTGCTAAAATACACAATGTACAAGAGAGTCCCAAAATCCAACTTTTACATATGAGCTCTGATTCACTTCAACTTGGTCTTGTTTTTAAGATAATTGAATCTACATTATTTAAAAAGTGAGTAGGATCAAATCATGCACTATATGAGGAAGATATCAACATTTTAATACAATAGATCAAAAATTAGGGTTTGGAATTATTTTTCAATTATTTTAGTTAGTGATTTTTTTTCATTTATCCCTGTTAGTCATATATACACAATGGAGGTGGTTTTAGGTGATTTGGAGCTAACATGAATTAATTAAAAATCAGGGAATTAGCTTATTTTACAGGTCAAATGGGCTGGAATTCTTGGTTTCTTATTTTATGCAATTATGCATGATAAAATGCCATTAATATTTACATATGCATGAATGCTAAATATGCAGAATACTTGATAAAATGCAGATGAATTTTGGGGAACTGAGCTTAATTATTATCTTTTAGAGTGATGAATCTTATATTCATCAACCCCATATACTTAAACCATGATTGTCCCCGAGAAATGAATGTAGTGAGGCGAAATGAGATTGGGTTCCATACCAAGACCATGGTCATATGGTGAAAATAGAGCTAGACCCGACCTTTGGATTATTAGTTTTGTGGAACTCCTGTGAGACTTAGGGTTTTAAAATCAACAGACTCCAAGTTCTACATATCATTGTAACAACTTCAGCTTAGAAGTCATCTTAGATCAATCCTCCTCCCAAAGCTTACCCCATGAACACTGAACAATTGACTCATGTATGTGAAAGGTTTTAGCCAGTGTTGTGTTCACAGTCGAGAAGAGGGAGAAATTAGTGTTGGACATGCGAGCCCACGACGAGCCATTACGCAATAAATGTTATTGCAAATATCATTCCCTGATCTGAAATGAAGAATAACCAATTTGCATAATAGGTCCCTTAGTACAATTAGGGTCATGTACCATGGCCATCTTAATGATCATACAGTTGTTGATTCAGGAATCATAGAGGCTGGTGCTTGGATGAATATCTAATGAGTTAGATTGAGGACTCATCAAGCGCCGTCAAATGATTGTTAAGAGATGATCTCCAGCCTGAGTAGGAGATGGCAATCCTTTCTCAGTTAGGCTGATATATGACTGACCTCTTAATGCAGGTCCTCTTCATAGGAATAGCGATTCAGAAGTGTCAGATTATTAGGTCAAAGAGTTGACTTAACGAGATCGAGATAACCAAAGTACTATATCATATGCTGTCATGATATAGGCATGCATCCTCTGACCAGAGATAGATGTGTTACTATATGTCTGAGTTTGTACATTTGACATACCAATAGGTTGATGACCTAATCAATGTCTATACACCGGCACGCTGGTGTGAATATAAGGGCATATGAGTAATACGATCTCTCAAAGGGATCATACATGTTCATTACTAAACCGAAGACATGAGCTCACTCATGAGATATTGGGAAGAATCAAATTCCATGCACGGTCGTCTCGCTTTGAAAGCTTGACTGAATTTGTAGGTTTGATATATACTTTTCGAAAGTATATGGTCAAGACCTAGGTATGATATATGCTTTTGGAAAGTATATGATCGATACCGACTCCCAATGATCGAATGAGAAACTTAATGATAAAACTCTGAAGTAGACAATGTAAAATTGATCTTATACTTCAGGTTTATTCTGAGTATTCCAGTATGCAGGATGTACATGTATTGGGAATACCTGAGGGTGATGTGATCATAAACGGTTGTATAACCATGACGCTTCCATTCCTAGGGAGTGATGAAACGGGTCTGATTTTAGTGACTCCTCTCAGTAGAGAAGTAATCTAATCTTACTCCAAATGTTGGACATTGATCTAAATGTGATTCAGATACAATGAGAAGATCAGATTTGCGGTTTTGATTTAATCAAAAATCAATGGGAGGCCCAAGATTTGGATTTGAGATGTAATCTCAATATCCAAGTCACTATACATGGAACAATACAATCACACTGTCCTTATCTCCAAGTATTCGCGAAGAAAGCGCATTATCCTTGAAAGGGTTCAGGATAATTTCATTGTTGATAATATGTATCCAAGCATTGAGAAAGTAGATAATTAAATGTGATTTAATTATCATGAATAATATGGATTTATTCATATTATAGAGTTATCTAAGATAATAAATGTGATTTGATTATCAAAGATGTAAATAATGTGAATGTGATTCATATTTTTTGGGCACATGAGAATAGAGATCCAAGATCATTTGATTATCATGGATATTGAATAATGTGGATATCACTATCCATATTAATCACATATATTATAAATGTGATTTATAATATATAAGAGAGAGCTATTTGTAATTTACATTTGTTAATTAAATGTTAATGTGAATTGGATTCACATAGAACATTAAATTGAAAAATGTAATTCTCATTTTATTTTGGGTTGTGAATGTGATTCACAATTTTCCAATGCAAGATTGCAATATTCACAAAATAATTATGCATTATTTTTATTGAATAATTTACAATAAGTGTTGTTGTAAATCTTGGAGATTTCCATGGAATAATGTAATCTCATGAGATATCATGAGATTACATGAGAATTGCCACCGAATCCCATATTATGGAAGGAGGCAATCTTCATTTCATTAATCTCCATGATTGTTTGATTTATATTGATTTATCAATATAGATTTAATCTAAATTAAATTAATTGTTGTTGGTTTTTACCAACACAAATCTTAGCCATTAAAAGAAGCACAAATCAATGAGAGCCATTGGATTTGTATTGCCCATGGATTGAGATCCATGGATCCCAAAATATTATAAATAGAAGGGCACCCCTTTTCTCTTCTTTACACACAAGAGAACATACGTCTCTCTTTCTCTCTATTTCTCTCTACACGTCATCCCTCTCTCTTCCTCTCTCATGGCCGTCCACCATGGATGCCCTAGAGAGAGAGAGTCTCCATCGCCGCAGCGTCGTCGTTATGCTGCCCGATCGTTTGCTCGTGGATCTTCGTCTCCTTCGGTGCACTTCGCTCGTGAAGAAGACGTCGGATCTTGTGTGTCAAGATCAGGAGATCCGCTTCTTGGATCATCGACATGGATTGCAAGAAGCACGTGTTTCATCAATACGCTCGCAAGCGTCTCCTCCGTCGAATCGGACTTGAGACAGGAGGTCACTTCGTTTAGAGACACGATTGCAACCATGCTTCAAGAGGTAATCCTATTACTTGTTTGTGGTTTAGACAAAACGATCCAAGAAGTGTTCTTAGATCATGTGGTTTCGTCAAATGAAATTTTTTTAAATTCCGCTGCATAGAACAACTAGTGCGACTAGTCATTTCTCGTCGTATTCGATACGACACTCACGCTTCCGTGATGCGCTTGAGGATTATCCCATATCCTTCAAGTGGTATCAGAGCCTTAGGTCGAATGTTTTGGATACAATCCATAAACCTAGGATGACTTGGGTTCGTTGAGGTTGAGAAAGTTTTTTGTCGCATTTGATTTTAGCACATCTTTTTTGTGATTGAATTTGGCCCTAATTAAAATATTAAACACGAATGAATCATTTTGATTTTGTTCTCCATTAAATAAGGAAACCATAGGATCTGAGTTTACGTAATTTGGATCCCGTTTGCTCGAGATATGGTTGTTTTAATGAACATGTATTCACTGTTGCGGGAACTACGAATCTTAACATGATTAATGAGTTAATTACTGTTTTGATCTGCCTTGAAATACGTGAAATATCACTTAGGTTCTGTCCTAAATCAAATTAGCAATATTTGAAAATTTATTTTGTCTAATTTGGATTTAAATTGATTGAGATATGTTAATTTTAGTAAGTAGGGGTCACTGCTGAAATTACATTCCTGATCAAGAACCATGTGATTGTCAATTAGTGAAATTAATTGTTAATTTCATGAAATAATTATGGAAAATATTTGAGAAATATTGAATGATGATTCTTTCCTTAATTGTCTTGGCCTCAGCCATTAAATTGATTAGATTTGATCTAAATCATAATTGGAAACACAATCATCAAACTCCTTGCTTGAATAGGATTGGGAATTTGTCTAGCAAATTTTCTTATAATAAAAAATATTTTGATTATTACTATATGGTATAATTTCGGTTGAAGAACCGATGATCATCTCAAGTACAAAGTGATTGACTCAGCATTATTTTTCCTGAGGCGGATATGGTGTCTAGTCGGGGATCGCTGGGGTACGGGGTCACACCGGTTGCGGTCCATCCCACTCCCGCCGGTACTGGCCATGACAGCGAGTAGGGAATGAATGATGCCTGAGAGATCATGATGTATTTTCTAATTATTAAAATTCGAATTAATACGTACTTTGAGATAATATCATATATATTCAAGTAAAACAATCAAGTTTGTTGATTGAATTGGATAGATAATTAATTTAATACGATTAAGTTAATTATATCCAATTAAAACACTCTATTATGAATAGATGTGTATTTCCCTTGAAAGAATTAATTATATGAATATGATTCATAATAATTGATTAAAATTTGAATATGATGTGGAGGATCACATAAGTGACATCCATGGTCTCCCGTTAAGGTGAAGGATTCCGTCGTCAGATATTGTATGTGGGAGACGCCTGTCTGAAGTGACAGCTCCTGCATACTATCCATTTGGATCGGGCTCGTCGCTTCTCAAAAGAGTAAGGACGTATGCGTAGTGACCCCAATATCGGGTCCTCATATTATTGGGGCGATATTGGATTGCACATAGCAAGTTGTATTCCTGTTGATGGTTGGTTCAATTAATGACGGGTCAACATCACCTTAGGTGGTGGGCCCGGGTGTTAAAGACTGAATTGGGAAATGCAAGTTGGACTTGCAAGGCAGAATGTGTTCCCGCTTCTTTTTATCCGAGTTACATGTTCTCATATTATTGGGATATAACAAAGATAAAGAAGGAGATCCCAGATCTTGCTGAGATATGATGGTAAGTATATCTCTTACATTGAAAGTGATTAAGGGAATGAGCTTTCAGTGTTGACAAGGCAATACAACTTTGATATATAAATTCCAAAATTAAAGTAATATATATATATATATATATGCAAATTTCTTATTTCAGATAATCCTTCATTAAACCCACTCAATAATATACTCAATAATAACCGGTAAAATATCATGGATTGGACCCATGATCCAGATATTGCACTTGCAATTGGACACATAATGTATGAGGTTGCAATTGCAAGTTTCCTCCTAATAATGAGGAATTATAATTAAATAGACAATAGGACTAAAACCCTAGGGTTTGTATGTCTCTATAATCTTGATCTCTCATTGAATGTACTTCGGAAGTGACATGTCGATGATGATCATAATTGTCAAATGATACTTATAAAATTCTATGAAGATGTTATGGCAAACATATGTGCTCTCGACATTTAAATGACGTGGTTCTCTGCATCATGCAGAATGGTAGCTCTATAAGAGATGATGTATTCAAATTGTTTGAGTACCTACCTGAACGAATGTTTTAAGAGTTTAGATGGATGTAGATACAATGAGTGTCATCATTCTACTATCTATACTCTAGTCATTCATGAAGCTTCATAATATTCATATTGTATAAATTGAATGAAGCATGTACAAATGTTGAAATTCTCTTATATTGAAATATTTTAAATTCAGCATAAGATATCCTTCGTCTAAAGCAATGGTTGTTTATAGGTAAAGGGAGCGCAGTGGAAGCATGGGTTGGACCCAAGTAAGAAGGAAAGTCAAAGAGTTGACCGTACTTTTGTGACTTCCATATGACATCCAAATAGTTGGATGAATGTCGATGCTACAATAAGCTGATGTATAGATAGTATGACTATCAAGCCTATCGAGATCCTTAGAGAAGGACTCGGATAGTGCATCAGAATAATCTACATTTAATCATTGAAATTGACTTTCTCATTGGATAAGATAAAAGTATAATAATTATATCTCCTTCTTCTAATGATACTTGCAATTAGTTTCATATGTATTAGAATACTATAACATTTGATTTTAAGGTTTAATAGTCATCCATATGGACATTGATGCAATTTTTGCAACAATCTCTATTGGATAGATGGACTTGTTATTTTCAGTTGGAGAGCCCTTGGTCTTAAAAATTGTCTCTATGACCTAGATATTAGATTACACTCATTGTTTATTTCTAAATGTTGGGAATAAACATGAATTCGGGAATAGACCTATCATAAAGAGTTATGATAGAGATATTTCAGATAGTAATCTAAAATCTAGTGGATTCTACTAAATTAGAAAATTAATGAATGGTTCATTAACATTTCTAATACTGAAATTAAACCTTAAAAGATCAATAGGAGAATGAAGATCATTTGATAATGATCTGCCATCAAGCCTTGGACATTTGTCTATTGATGTGATCAATAGACTCGTGAGAGATGAAACTTTAGATTGTCTAAAGGTTCAAATCTTACATATTTGTTAATATTGTATTCAAAAGTAAAAATGTCCAATACACCCTTACTTGTAATGGTGTAAGATGTCAAGGTATTCAAGATCTCATGCATATTGATGTATGTGAATCATCTATATCAGAATAAACATTATGGATATGTGAGATGATTATTTGTGATATGAGATTTCTTCTCTTCACTTAGAAACCTCTGAAATGTTCAAAGATTTCACAAGTTTAGTTTAGAACCAAAGTTTCAAGGAAGATTAAAGGAATTTGATCTAATCTAGGTAGTCAGTACCTATTAGATGAATTCATAGAATACCTTATAGAGATATGAATATTAATTTTATCTCACTCCTCCTAATAAACCTAAACTCAAGAGAGTTGTAGGGAGATACAATTGGATCATGTATGACATGATTTGATCAATAATGAATATTAGCATAATTACCTATTAGTTTCCAGGTATATATGTAGTAGAGACTACAATATATCCTTAATAAGGTTCCAAGCAAGTAAGCTGGAATTTAGCAATTGAAAGTGCTACTTCATTAGGAAAATAAAGGATGGTATTGGATACCTACTTCATGACCTTGAGATTCTTAAAAGATCTCATATTTGAGAATATGATTCTTATAGGATGACTCTCTTGAGAATCAAAATGAAAATGAAGTCAAGGAACTTATTTAATCTTGAGATGATAATAAGGCTCTTGGAATCGGAAACTAAAAGGATAATTAAAGATGAAACACTAATACCTCTTCAAATAAGTTTGAAGATGGATTCCATGTGTCAGTTGAATCTGACAAAGATCAGACTTCATGTGATGAAGCTTCTGAAGATCATAGCATGGAAGGATGGATGTTAGTAATAACGTCTAAAGTAGACTTCATATACAAATGTTGTATATGGACCCTCGAGAATCCACCTACATGGGTAAGACACTTTAAGGTGTAAATGGATCTTCAATAGAAAGAGGGAACCTAATGAGAAGGTAGAGACCTTCAAAGCACGGTTCGTAGCCATGAGCTGCACACCGAAGAGAAGACATCGCTTGCGATGAGACTTGCTCTTCAGTGACCATGCTTAAACCCATCAGCATATAGCTAACCCTAGATACACAACTTGACTATGGCTTCTTCAAGACACGAATCAAGATTGTATTCCTCTATGAATACCTCTCTGAGGATATTCACATGAACTAGCCCCAGGGCTTCATGGTTGAGGAAAACAAGGTGTGCAAGCTAAAGAACTTCATCTTTGGACTCAAATAAGCTTCTTGTAGTTGGAACATAAGATTTGATGAAATTATAAATGTTATGATTTCAGATAGAATCTTGATGAACCATGTGGAGCTTAGTGGGAGTGCCATTGTATTCATCGTGCTACATGTAGATAATATCCTAATCATTTAGAATGATAATAATAAGTGTTTTATAATCTTGTTATTCCATACCTTGAGATATGTTCTCAAAGATACCTCTTAGAACTTAGTTCTGAAGTTATTCAGAAGCAAAGAGAAGAGGGTATTGGGACCGTCACATTAATAGTGCACCTTGGACATTTTAATTTTCTGGAAAATTCCAAGAAAGGATTATTTTCCTCAAATATATGGTACTGAACTATCTAAAGGGATAGCACCTCAAAGAGTTGAGGATGTGAATGCTAAAACTGCATGCCCTTGTGCGTTAGTTCCGAGAAGCTAGGTGTATTCTAGATGTGTACAAAAGCCAGATGTCTACCATGCAGTGGGAGTAGTAAACTATTACTAATTCTACTATGGTGATAAAGCACTTGATTGCAGTAATAACAATATCTTCATAGAAGGCAAAACTTTTTAGATAGTGATCTCAAAGTCTTATCTTCAAGGAA